>WOVY01001651.1:0-156251 GCA_013436015.1 Rhipicephalus annulatus | reverse complement strand
CACACTTTAAAAGGATGTAGGTCAGCTCCCAGATGCCGAAAATGTGGTGAGGCACATACTGCAAATGAATGCAATTGTACTGAAGAAAAGTGTTGTCTTTGTCATGAGCAGCACTGCGCAGATAACGCTAATTGCTCAGCCAAAGCGCGGGAGACTCAAATTCTGGAAATTGTTGATCGCAGACGCTGTTCACGAAAAGACGCCATCGCTGAAATTCAGGCAAGAACCCAGGGATATGCTGGTGTTGCAGCCCGACATAATGCAACTTTAGAAGCTTCTCTTTCAGTGTCCATTGCAGACATGATTGAAAAAGCGATGGAGAAAGCTATAGATCGCCTGGCCACCACCCTTTGTGACTCCTTATCTCATATTGTAGCCACTCAGTTGACGCAAATATATGGGCCACAAAGAGATATGAAGGATACTTCCCAAGACAACGTAACTCTCCCACCAAGTGAAGCAGACGCAGAGTCATCTCCTTCAGAAGTACAGGCTGCAGGGCCCTCTTGTACAGACAACCAGAGGATAAGTGAAGACATACTAGAGGATGGTCAGGATTCTGAAGATATGGACATGGACATCAAATCCCTAAAGCGCACTCGATCACCTGTCTCCAAAAACACTGGCTCTTCAAAACATTCAAAAAACAAAAAATACCAGAAGGAGAACCTATCGAAGAGCGATTTTCTTAAAGACAGCATTTTAGATAAGGTAGTTGCCGAAACAATTCTGTCAAAATGATAGGTTCTATCAAAATTCTTCATTGGAACTGCCGATCTATTCATTCAGCTAGTACAGATTTATTATATTTATCTTGTAAATTCAATCCAGACATTATTGCACTGCAAGAAACGTGGCTGTCAGCACATAATTCGTTTTACCTACCTAATTTCCGGTCTTTTCGCCTGGATCGCCCATCCAAAGGTGGAGGTTTAGCGTTCTTTGTCAATAATAAAATTAGTTCAAAGATCAAAACTTCGTACAAACGTATATCCCCCGAATGTGAAATTTTCGCCTTAGACATCACCTTGCCTGGATGCTCTCCCTTCTCTCTAGTAAATCTTTACTTTCCTCTGGGTGTACAAGACACGCGATGTTTAGACATGGCTGTTAATTCGTGGTGCACAGAAAAAATTATGGTTGGAGATTTTAATTCTCACCACACTAGTTGGGGTTTTAGGACTGATCAATGTGGACAACGCTTGTGGGACTGGTCTATAGACCATAATTTATCATGCCTCAACGCTAGAACTCCCACATTTATCCGAGACCGATCCCGCTCTGCCTTAGATTTGAGTTTTATAAGCTCGGGTATTTCTAGCGTATCTTGGACTACTCTACACTGCGCCACCAACAGTGACCATTTACCAGTACTGTTTGAAATTTCTTGCCCCATTATTCCATCTTGCTCCCAAGCTCGAACCTTTATCAATTATTCCAAATTTAAAAATGACCTAGAAGTTGCTTTGACTACTCCCACTGAAGACAACGATGAAAATAAAGCCATGAAATTAAGTGCGGTAATTAAAAGAACGTTCAAAAAAGCAGAATTTTCTATTGAGTCTGATACGAGAAAGCCTTGTAGCCAGTGGTGGAATTCTGAGTGCTCTCGTGATCATAGACGACGACAAGCAGCTTGGAAGCAGCTAATTCATAATCAGTCCCCCAAAAATTGGGCAGATTACAAGTTTATTGCTGCTACATTTAAGCGCACCGTGGCTAAAGCTAAAGAAGACTATGACAAAAAACATTTCGACTTTCTTTCCAAACCTAGAAATAAGAAAGCGTTATTCCGATATATGAGATCGCGCAAAATTCTGCCGTCTCTAGCTAACTCTGATTATGACAGGTTATCGACGGAAGAAATGACTAATTCGTTGGAGACAATCGGAAGAGGTCTAGCTAACAGATTTTCGTCGACTTTGACAATCAACTGGCAAAAGTCCTCTATAAAGACTGACTACGAAAAAGTGACATTGTCCGAAATGTCAAGCGTAATTAGAAACTTACCCTCTTCGGCTCCTGGTCCTGACGGTATAACAGTTCCTATGATTAAAATTTTATTCCAGATATCACCCGGCGACGTCCTCAACCTTATAAACTATTCCTTAAGCAATGCCTGGATACCACATGACTGGAAAATAGCTAGAGTGATTCCCATATTAAAAAAACAAGGGTCAGGTTTTAACATTGACAACATCAGACCAATCTCTCTAACATCTCACCTGATCAAAATTATAGAGAGAGTTCTCAATAATAGAATAAAAGTTTGGATGGCTAACAAGCTAATATTGAAACCATTTCAAATAGGTTTTCGTAGCGAATGCTCAATTTGGTGTGCTCATGCCGACTTAGAGAGCCGAATACAGCTTGCCCGAAAAAGACGACAATACGCGGTACTAGTAACACTAGACATAGCTAAAGCTTATGATAGCGTTGAGCACTCAATTTTATTGAACTCGTTACACGAATGTGACTTTCCGCGATATATTGTTCATTGGGTAGCAGAGTTTCTAAAATCGAGAGAATTTTATTGTGCAAAGGATGGATGTCACTCATCTAAATTCAAACAGCAACGTGGAGTACCTCAAGGGGCGGTCCTATCTCCGCTGTTATTCAATGTGTTGATGAGCTCAATTCCCATTGAACGAGATATCACTGTCTACATTTATGCAGACGACATTGCATTTTTCGTTGCAGACAGTGACATTTATTCTTTGCATCAAAAATTGCAAAAGTACATGTATTCTCTTGAAATTTGGCTGCATTCAATTTCATTGTCTCTAAACATCAGTAAAAGTGCGCTCCTGGTGTTCCCTATAGCAGATTCTATTCAAATTTCAGTACTTTATAATCAGGAACCGATTCCACAAGTAGAGTCTATCAAATATTTGGGCATTATTTATAACGAGAAACTTAACTGGAGCCCTCACATAGACTATATCGTGGCAAAGGCACAACGAGCATCAGGCTTATTGCGAAGGTTGAGCAACAGAAAATATGGGTTACGTAGACACACCTTATTAATGATATATAAAATGTACATGCGCCCAATACTAGAATTTGGGTGTATATTATTTTCGGGTGGCCCTACGTACAAAATTAAACCGTTAGTTCTATTAGAGCGAGAAGCGTTACGTTTGTGTTTGCGACTCCCCAGGTATGTCGCTATTAATGTACTATATCAGGAAGCTCGCATACCAACTATTCTTTGCCGATTCCGTATCCTAACTGTACAAACATACTTGAAATTTTACGGCTTATCAGCGAGACGGTCTGCATATGCCTTTATTAGTGAACCCGACGCCTTCTTCCTCGCTCACTGGCCACGCTTTCGTACTCCCCAGATTATTTTTGTACAAAAGAAACTGGAAAGCATAAAGGTGGATATCAGATCGGTAATTGGAACCAAAGCATTAAATCACAATATTACGATAGAATGTGATGAAATTTTTCCCCCACTATCTAAGTTTCAATCTTCGAGTTACTTAAATGACAGGTTAGAAGATTACATAGCTCATGCGGAAATAAAGAACATAATAGCCACAGACGCTTCTGTGAATAAAGAAAAGGCAGCAGTAGGAATCGTCTCAGATTACCTCGGTTGGTCATTCTCGGTAAGACTACCAGACTTCACTCCGGTTTTCGAAGCTGAGCTCTTGGCTATTATTTTAGCGCTACGAAAACTTCCTTCAAACGAAGAGAGTGCAATGATAATTACTGATTCTCTTTCGCTGTGTACTACTCTCACAGCTTCAGAACAATCAAGAGCTCTAGCGACATTACAAACATTAGTTCCACCTCATGTGAAGTTCCTGAAGTTAGTCTGGGTCCCGGGACACTGTGGCATACGGTTGAATGAAATGGCCGATTCACTATCTCGAGCCACACTTGATGGCCCTGTGATCTCGGTACTACCAGAATCGGAACACATAGTGTCGATCAGATATAGAAAATTGGCTATTTATACGGATATGATGGAAAATATTACTAAATATACGGACTATCAGCACCTTACATATCCCTGGAAACCTCAGTGGAGTCAATCTAAAAAGTTAGAAGTTATTTTAACCAAATTTCGATGTCGTGTCCCTCCATTAAACTTTTACTTGCACAGAGCTGGTCTGGCGATATCCCCCCTTTGTCCATTTTGTGAAGAAACGGAAACAATAGAGCATTACTTTATAACATGTAAAAACTATTCATTAATTAGGAAAAGACTTTTAATTGTTCCGTTTCACGCAGTAGGATTAAATTTAACTGCAGATAATGTTCTAAGTTTCGGTGCCTTTAGCTTGGGACATTGCCACAGGAGCGTATTCGATGCTGTATGCAATTTCATTCGAGAATCAAAGCGCATGTCATAATAATGCCTGCTTAAATATATTTCTGACGACACTTGTCTAATTTTGAATGAAATTTGCATATTCATTTGATTGTGACCGGGTGAGATAAGCTCGATTGTCTGGTCTACTCAAAATTTCTGTCTTACACTGTAGTATTACCTCACCTTTACTCTTCTTGATTCAATCTTCAATTATTTGTTTAGTTTAATATTCTTTTTCTAGTTAATTATTCTTTTCTATTATATCATTAGTTTTTCATTTAGGATAAACCTTTTAGTAGATCTCATATAGGCTACTTCTAGATTTCATGGCCAATCCCCCATAGTGGGTATGTGCCAGTGCGAAGGGGCAACAACAACAACAAGATGGACAAACTGCACTCTGAGAACTCCAATGCCACAAGTTACACTACCATATGATCACTAGTGGAAGAAATCAAGGTTGAAGTTTCATTCCTAAATTTCGCAACAAAATCTCCGCGCGTGACGTCAGAAATTTCAATATGTATCCTTCGTACTCTCGCAACATTGACTCAATGTGACTTTCTGAAACTTCGTATGCTATAGGTCTACGGCACCGGCAGATTTTATTTTTATCGATTAGAAGCTACGTGGGGTTCCAGTAGACGCCTTCAAAATCTGTGACGTCACGGTGTTTGGTGCGGGCACCTCAATGGTGGCCCTCTTCACCCTTATTTTCTTTTCGCACAGTTCCCCGCTTACACACAGCGTCGTGTGGTGATAAGAGTGGTGTTTTCCGGATTGTAAAATTGTACTTTTACTAATACGCGAAATTTTTGTTTAGCTCATTAGAGCCCCTTTAATCTCCCCTTACCGAATACAGCTTCGATGCGAGAATCTACACAGGCGACAGCACAATAAAGTGTCGAAGTATTATTATCAGACACTTGAAAAATAGCACTAATTAAGCGAGACAAGTATTTGTCAGTTATTGAAGTGCATTCGTCAATGAGAGCGTTCGACAAACAACGTCTGGTGGCCAACAAAAGTGCGTGTTTCATTTTTCGTACTTTTCGGAGGCCGGCTGAGCCACGTGCCACGCATTTTGTGCGACAGACATATGCAACACAACTGAGGCAAACGATATATCATCTGCCAAACAATCAGGGCGTCAGGCCAAGTGTTTATCATATTCACGAGGCTATTGTTCAATATAGAAGAGCGCTGGACTTTGACGACAGGTACATCCGAATGCGATCACCGTCAACATATAAATATTTTTCGGGCTCTTGATCATCACCTTCGCGGAATAACACGCAGTCGGGCCGGATTGGAGCTCGATATTATTTGAAAAATCTAGCTGGAATTAAATGAGCAGCAATAACTTGGACGTTGAGCTGCAAGGCGTGCGTACGACGGCGCATGCACGAAACCAGCAAGGGGCGGGGCAATGGAGGGCTGCAGCTCTACTATACAACCTCCCCACCCCCCTCTTAGCGAAACACAAAGAGCACAAGTTTCCCGCCTGTTCGTCAACATCCCCCCCCCCTTTCTACCTTAACTTTCACAGAAACTAGTTTGTCGTGGGTGCACCACCCAAACGTCGTTGCACCCCTATAGTAAAAATCCACGCATCTACATGAAGTTAATCACGACGAGTAGGCTAAGCGCTGGAGAATGTAAATGTAAATGTAAAACCGCTCGCGCATGTAAATGAATTGACAACGTGTGCACACGATATCAGCAATCGCTTGATTCTGGGTGCGTCCCTGACGATTGGAAATCTGGTCACGTTATACCCATTTATAAATCTGGTGATCCGTCAAGTCCAAAAAACTACCGCCCGATTTCACTCACATCAGTTTGTTGTAAACTCCTCGAACATATAATTTACTCCCACATAATGAGACATCTTAATACTAATAAAGTGTTATTCGAAAATCAACATGGGTTCAGGTACAAGCGGTCTTGCCTGACACAGTTATTTGAATTATCTACGGATTTACATGACTCTTTGCACAAATCGGTTTACACAGATGCTGTATTTATCGACTTTTCTAAAGCCTTCGATCGTGTTCCCCACATACGGCTCATCCAAAAAATAAACTGCCTAAAGTTAGACATAAAAACTACCCGCTGGATTCAGGAATTTCTATCTGGTCGCTCTCAAAAAGTAAATATAAATAATCATCTTTCCAATTCCTGTGTCGTTAGGTCAGGAGTACCTCAGGGATCAGTTTTAGGGCCTTTACTATTCCTGATATATATTAATGACATTGCGAACAATATAACTTCAACAATTCGACTGTTTGCCGATGACTGTATAATTTATAGACAGATCACATGCACTGATGACGTAGCTATTTTGCAAAATGATCTAAATACCCTGGCTAAATGGTGCCACACATGGAAAATGGAAATTAATACTGATAAAACAAAGGTCATGTCATTTTCTTCGAATCCAAATACTCCATTAAATCGATACATGTTATGCAGTTTGGATATAAAACGAACCTTTTCTTTCAAATATCTTGGCGTGATATTTACTCCTGATTTAAACTGGGCCATGCATATTGAACACGTAACAAACAAGGCACTAAAAAAACTTGGCTTTCTTAAGCGCCGTTTATATCTCGCAAACCATGAAACTAGACTTCGCGCTTACACTTCCCTCATCCGTGCAACGCTCGATTATGCTTCAATTATTTGGCACCCTCACACAGCTATACTGTCCGACTGTATTGAATCTATTCAAAACAAGGCTGCCCGCTTCATTTTGCACTCGTACTCGCCATACCAAAGTGTCTCAGCATTAAAACAGATTCTTAATCTTCCAGAACTTAACACTCGTCGTAAATTCTTCCGCTTGACCTTTTTTCACTCTCTGTATCATGGTATTACACCTTTTTCATGCGCTCATATTTTTCCGGCCCATTATGTATCCAATCGCACTGACCATGCTCGTAAAGTGTCGTCCATATTTGCAAAGACCAAAAAGTACCAAAATTCCCCTTTTGTGTTATCTGTAACCGAGTGGAACGAGCTTCCCAGCGAGATTGCGATGATAAATGATCCGTCTGCATTCCAATCTGTGCTTCGTACATATCTTGATGTGTAATATGTCTACTGCTACTATATCTTACCCTGTTGTTATATCTCATGTACCAGCGAAACGATGAAGAACTAGTGTCATGAATTTTCCTGGAATTGAAATGTACTGGAGTTGTGAAATGAGCCATGTGTTACATCCTTGTCTTATAATGTACCTCTTACCTAGTTATGTCTGATCGCTGTGTGCGTTCCTTTTATATGAATTGATGTATATCTTGTTTTTAACAGTATCCCCCCCTATGTAATGCCTCTCGGGGCCTTTAGGGTATTTAAATAAATAAATAAATAAATAAATAAATAAATAAATATATACGTTTTTTTTAATTCGTCATAACTGGTATGTTGTGTTCAGTTCTGCGCTCCGTTTTGCCTTCATTATTACTGCTTTGTGGTCATGGTCTTTAAAGGTAGAAGCAGAGGACTCTGGCAGAACTATGCAACGTGTGGTTCTTGAATGAGATCTATCCTGAAGTTGGCAAAGAAGACGTCTGTGCACGTTCTCTGGTATTTAGGTATTTGTAGATGGGTACGTGAGCCTTGTAGCTGTACTTTTTTAACCACGCGTGAATCGTTTCTTGGCCAGGCCGGACTTGTAGACAAGGCCTTGCTTATCAGATAAGCTTTCGCTTTAGGCGCACGTCGATGGCTGCGTCGTCGGGTACGTCTCTGAGGGCATTGCACCGCTTTCAGGACATCGGCCACTTGACTTTCGACTCCATGCTACCGCGCGCTGCTGTGCGTTACACGCATGATGCCCCCGTGAGGAATGGGCTCGAGCGTGGCGAGCGGTGTAGAGGGTGAAGCAATCGAGCTTTGCGAGCGGTGGAGGGGGTGAAGCGAGCGAGGTGACACGGCGAGCAGTGACAGGCTAGGAAGAGTGTGACGTCAACGCGCGCGCACTGCGAGGAAAGGCGTGACCTACTTGGCACCGCTTCAACACCTGCGGCCAGGGGAGCACGATGCGGACGGAGGGACAGCGTTACGCAGACTAGTCAAATAGCTGCTTCGCATCTAATAATATGAAAGAATGAATTACTATCGTATAATATTATGTAAGACTGCGTAAGGGCTCACAGAGTAAATTTCAAGTATTTCTACTGCAAAAATTGAAGGAATGTTTTTTTTCCTGTCTAGTTTTGCCCCGGGAGCATTTTTAGATGCGAAGCAGCTCTTTGACTAGCCTGTGTAACGCTGTCCCTCCGTCCGCACCACTCCCCTCACTACAGGTGTTGGAGCGGTGCCAAGTAGCTCACGCGCTCCTAGCAGTGCGCGGTGACGTCTCTGTTCCTCGCCTACCGGGCGCTCAACGCATGTCAGCTCTCTCTCGCTTCACCATATCGACCACTCGCAACGCTCGAGCCCACTATTCACGGGGGCATCATCTCACCCCCACCAACTCTCTCCATCTGTCGGCGAGAAGCCACGAGCCGGCGGGTGCGCGCGCCTCGATAATCTCGCGGCGCCGACCATGTTGACAGCGCGCCGCTGCTTGCCGCACGATCGCGCCGACGGGCGGAACGCCGTCGCGGCATACTTCCCGATAGTGTGCGCGTACCTTTTCCGGCTGTCGCCGACGTTGCGAGGGTTAGCGAAGCCGACCGCGTTCGCGAATGGCGTCAACACCGACTAGGCGCGAACCAGGGAGGCCGAACGCAAGCGTCGGTAGTGGAAGACCAGCGACACCGACGAGGTGCGAGTCAAGAAAACCGATCGCGTTCGAGAATACAGATGGCGCTCGGGTAACACCGACGAGACACGAGCCAAGGAAGCCGAGCGCAAGCGTCTTGAACGCGTTCCGCCTCCTGTGTCTTTGCGTTTCAAACGGTTCAAACAAACGTTTACTCGAGTAAACGCTATACATCGAGTTTCGCTCCAAACCGTTCTTCCAGCACTCGCGTCGACGCCCGTTTCAACCGGGTCAAACACCGTGCGCACAGATGCTGCTTCGTATCCCATCAGAGTTCCCTTTGGGGAGATGGTCAAATTTTTTTATTTATTTTTAATATAATTGGTTTGAACGGTGGCAACATGGCAATATTTACGTAGCCGATACCTTGTACCCGAAGGAAAGTTTCCGCATTGATGTTTACTTGCAAGGAGTGAAAGGAAAATAAATAGTCACTACTTTAGAATTTTTCTCGCAGTTCACCCCACCCTACCCTACTTCCCTACTTCATGAAAGTTACGGTGGGCATATGGGTAACCTGCATGTTCTGTGCCTAACAATGAACAAGCCTAGACCCTGAGGTGCTTTGCCCCTAAAAAATCCTGGTGCCACCCCTGCATGCCTTTAGGGACGCCATAAAGGGAAAAAAAATGGTCATAAATTACAACTATACAATATCGAAAGCCTCATTATTAGTAAGCAAAAAGTGTGCAAAAAGAAAAATATGGGTGACGTTCCAAGAGGTTCCTGCCAACATTTGTTCTGCATCAGCTCCTCGTGACACTGTAGACATTCCGTAATTTTAACAGCAGCGTCTGCTGCAGCATGCCTAATCCTTAGTCACCAAAGGTGGTATACACTGTATTTTTAGCGGCACATTGTCTAAACGTAGCAAGTTCCAGAAAATTTCCCTGAATCACTGTGGCCAAAATGCGCAGACGCACCTCGAAACTCGTGACATCACGCCAACAACTACATGCCAAACTTTCGACGCAAAATTCAAGCAAGATTATTGACCACTTTTCTTTAACCGAAGATGGTGAAATTGGCGACATTCTGAATATCGCCAATGTTAGAGTGATGACGCTCAAAGGATGACTGTCTACTAGCAAGAAGCACACTCGTGTGATGACAGAATTACTATTGAGCAGCTTACGCTGCCTCCCAAAGCCAATCTACAGTAAAGCAGCATCTGCTGCAAAAAATGGGTCCTGTCAACATCCCGGACGCACTCTGAAGTTACCACAGGGCCCAAACTCTACAAACCACACGAAGAACCTCTGTTGACTCACCCTCACCTCTTTCGCGGCCCAACTGCTCGAGCCCATGGCCGGTACAAGACCGCGATTGACACCAAAAAAACATTATCTGCTGCACACAATGCTACGCATTTCCTACAGCATCTGTCCATGCAGGACGTTCTAGCAGTTGCGCGTCTTCCGTTTGCATAGAGCTATTTTTTCATTTTCTTTCAATGTGGTCAACGGCCACTGTGGTCAACGGCCACTGTGGTGCTTCTTTATTTTAGCAGGTATCGATTTTCCAGCTTTAGTATTGGACAGCCTACGTTTGTACACTACTCACCAGTACAGACGGCCAAAGCAAATGCTGCTGTAAGCCATAATTAAAATCGAGCATACTTATGTCTTAAAAACTAAACAAGCACCACACATCACAAGCAAATGAACAGTCCACTAGCAGATTTTAAAGGCACACTAAAGGCAAATATTAAGTCAATGTTGATTGCTGAAATGGTGGTCCAGAAATCTCATAGTTCTACTTTCGTGCGAAGGAAGTGCTTACTTTGAAAAAATAAAATCACGTCTTAGTGGTCTGCATCACGTTAACGCACTTTAAAACCCCCCCGTAAAAGCGGTCCGTTCCACGCCACTGTTGCTGCTCCCAACGTTTTTATAGCACTTTCCGCCATTACTGCACGGCAGCCGAAACTAGTAGCAGCAGAGCGAAAGTAGTGGGAGCCACAGCAGCAACAATGGCCTCATGCATCATCAATGGCATCATGCGGCCAATTCACAATTTTGAAGTCTAACGAGCCTTTAATGCTTTCAGAGGCACCGAAAAACATCAACAAATTTTCAACATGAAACAGTATGCAGAGGACTTTTGTACACACTGATATGTAAGCAGAATAAATAGAATGTGTGGCACTAAAAATATTTCGCTCATAATGTTATCACAAAATGAGGGACTAACCGCAGCAGTCTGCCTGCTGCAGTTTTAGTTGACAATGCTATCAAAAGCGTTCACAATAAAAGCAGACTAATACTGATGGAAAAGTATCACCGAATATTTCACCGGTCTACGTAGACACTTTTCAAGCAAATGAGACTCCACTTGAGCAACAAAATATAAGGGTTACTAAAAGTGCATACACAGGTGTAAAAACGTAGGAACAAATTGAGGAATGAGAATGATAAGTCATTTCCTTCATATGACCCACTTGTAATCGGTATATTCACAATATTTGCAAAGTTTACCCTTTAAGTTAAAAAAACACCGGTCTAGGTCACGAAGGCACACACGTACAAGGCTTGATGTGTCAAAATAACATATTCTTTTCCCAACCGGTGCTGTGTCCCACGTCAAAATGACCTTTAAGTTTCGTGTGGCCGGACAAAGTGACCTAATAAGGCACAGTCTCGCAGGGTGCGAATACTAAGCGTCAGTGGCCTCACGAAAAGGAATAAGGCGGCAAAATGCAAAGAGCAGATCTCTCGTTCCTGTTGTGACAGAAAGGCATCGAGGTTTCGACGGCAGTCGTGTGCACGGTGCAAAACAATGGCATGCGCGATCTTATTGTGAGCATGATGACAGCTAATGCAAGCAATCAATGATCGTTGAAAATCGTGCAGTGTGACATCTCACTTCATTCCTACATAGCAGCCAAATCTCACAGTATGCATATGTAACAAATTAACACAATAGCTAATATAACGTACAGATTCTCGTCCTTCAATTTCAATTTTACCGCATAGTCGTCACTGCAATGGTGACGAAGATGTTAACATAATGCACACATCGCACGAACTGCAGATGAAGTACAAAATAAAGATAATCTGAGGAGAATTACTGAATTATCTCGACTCATGGCTCACTAGTCACAAACAATCAAGTGCGAAAGTTGTGGATTACATTAAATCACACCGTATCGATTCAAAGCTCAACTGCATGCGGCAATTGTCTACAATGACTTACGCAAAAAATATGCGTGCAGCACAAGAGTACGTTGTCAAGGAAAGACCAGAAAATATAGGAGATGCCGCCGACGAATCATCCCCTGGCACCAGTGCATTCTGAGAATGCAAAGACTACTTTTGTTACATTATAAATCGCCAACTCACCTAGCAACCACAATTCGGCCCCTAGGGGAAGTAAACCGTGCTTATCACGAGGAAAACGGCAATTTCAAAACATCATCATCACGAAAGCTTCCACAGCTCAAATGCAGAAATTTAACGAAAGAGAAAGCTATGTAGATGTGAATTTATGAATGCCTCGCGCAAAGCTATCAAAGGAGATTCGCAATAGTCTGCTGCAAGTCCCACTAAAATATCGGATGTATATCACGAGCACGAAAAAAAATGCAAGGAATACAAAAAAGGTGTAAAAATTAGATCCTACAATTAAAACACTCGCACGATGATGACGAGGTCCTGTCTAAACACAGGAGTGTCCAGCAGCGATAAGCTGCCGCACAGCTGCGCACATTCAGTGGCGCACTTCACTCGTCGGTGCCTGGATGCCAGACGCCTTCAGCATTGCCGAAAATACTGAGTTGGTGTCGTTCGAAAGGGTGACAGGGCTGCCCATTTCAATAACCTAAATAAGGAGAAACAGGAAATTACAAATTAACCCCACAGATATCTGAAAGAGAAATACAGCCAAACAACATAAAAGCATCTAAGAGACAATCTATTCTACAGGCAATGCAGCGAGTGTTGCATTATATTTCGTAGTTCCCTATTAAGCAATTACAGCAAAACCTCGTTAATTTTATCATGACTAACTGAAAAAATTGAATAGTTCAAATTTTTCCCGCTTCCAGCAAGCAACATTGCTTGACAGCAGCGAACTTCAGCTAATCCAGTCATGTTGCACTGAAACCCAGTCAATTCAGATGACCTTCAGGGTGCGCCAATAGCTAACCGCCACAAACAAGTGACGAAAAAGAGCGAGAATGGTGTTCGCAGATAACCAAAACCGCAGTGACCGCAGTTTTGCTTATAGTGTATTAGAATAGTATTCTAGGACACCACAATTTTGCCCGCAGACGTATCCGGCACTCAACCGTTTCATTTCAACTTGATGAAACGTGCGCGCATCAAGGAGAGATGCGAGTCGAAAAACGGAAGTTCTTTTTTTTCTAAACTTACATAGTTTTCGTTTTTATTTGCTTTCACAAGTTTAGTTTCCCTACTTTCATAACAGCCCCGCCGCGGTGGTCTAGTGGCTAAGGTACTCGGCTGCTGACCGCAGGTCCCGGGCCGGCTGCATTGCCGATGGAGGCGGAAATGCTGTAGGCCCGTGTGCTCAGATTTGGGCACACGTTAAAGAACTCCAGGTGGTCAAAACTTCCGGAGCCCTCCACTACGCCGTTTCTCATAATCATATGGTGGTTTTGGAACGTTAAACCCCAGATATCAATCAATCTACTTTCATAACAAAGTAACTGAAAATTGTAATTAAACTCGGAGAAGGTTAAAATCTCTTTTAAAGAGCACTAACTGGCTACTAAAAACTACAAAAGAGCTCGTTGTCTAGAGTCTCCTGGAAATTGTCGCCTGGCTGCTTGTCATTCCATTTCGCATAAGGAGTTCACTGAAGCCACATGCTTGAAATAACAATGATTTCCAAGCTCTCGTAGCCCAAACAATGCTATATACAACCATGCTATATGCAAGCAAGACATGATATATGCTACACCTATCTTCAGACAATACATTTCCAAGGATACTGAGAGCCGAGACATTTCAGCATCTTACCCAAGTACTGTGTAGTACACCGCAAGCGCTCACCTGTCCTCCATCCAACACAATAACCATATCGCAGTCGAGAACAGAGTGCAGCCGGTGTGCTATGGTCAAAACGGTGCAGTCTGCGAAGACCTCGCGCACCGTTTGCTGGATCAGCCGGTCTGTCTCGGCATCCACCGATGCTGTGGCTTCGTCCAGGACTAAAATCTGCGGGCAAAGAAAAATTAACAGCTCCAGAGGTGTGTACAATTACACTTCAACCTCGGTATAACGAACCCGAATATAACAAAATATTGCTTATAATAAAGTAAATATATAGCAATAAATATAGTGTTAGTAATATACCTTTATAACAAACTTTTTGTTAGTAATATAGCTTTATAACAAATAACAGTTTTATATCAAACTTATTTTGCTGCAAGATTCAACTTCGTTATAATGAGGTTTGGGTATGAAAAAGACTCCTACAAATAAAACACAAACTGGCTGCAATCACATTGACAAAATTTAGGTCTCCGACACCAAAACACACTGAACGTGAGGCACACGCTCAAAGAAAAAAGAAAAAGTGCTCGATACTATGGCACACGCTTGAACAGAAGTAGATTCTTAAACGTTGTCCCAACCTCAGGTAGGTTTTAGCGCGCTTGCTGGCACAAAAAAAGAGAAAGTACCTTGAGCATGCGACAAATCCTCGTAACTTCACTCGTATGTGAGGAATTCTAAAAATTTTTGCCGTAGTTGATTTGAGAGAATATAAATTCCTTTAATGAAGACATTTTATGTTTACTTAAAAAACTGTTGCAGTTCCCCTCTGAAATAAAATGGTCATCGGCGAAAAATGAAGAAATGCGCACACGTTCATGGAAAAACAGTCACACTCGCACGAGCATTCACAGGGGTAAAACACTGTGCCTCATCTGGTTTTAAGACCACGAGTGCATATTCTCTCGCTTTTATAATGTACGTAGCGGGCTTTAAAATCTGGAGCACATGACAAGCTGTTTTTACAGCTGTCATATTGGCAAGCCTCCGCTTTGGAGGGACCCCCTCCCCTTTTCATCAGTAGCAGAGCCAACATCACTGCAAAGAAACACGTAGCAGCTTTTGAGAAAAAATGCACCTAATGATTATCACTCAGAAGACAACGCTTCTAAAACGACACAATGAGGAACTTAGGAAAATTAAAATCGATGTTGAAGCAGTTTGGTGTCGCACTCATTCACCAACCTTGTTGTGCCGCAACATTGCTCTCGCCAGGCACAAGAGCTGTCGCTCGCCAACAGAGAAGTTGTCTCCATTCTTCTCCACGACACATTCAAGTTGCTTGTCTTCTTTTTCAATCTACACGACAGAAAAAAAAGAAGGAACAATGGATGTGTATCACGTGAATAAAACATTTGCCCTTTACTATGAAAACAATCTTTACACTGTCTACACCATTCCACGAAGCTTCAATGTTCCAGAATAACACTGCACTCATAATTATTGATTGATTGATATAAGAGGTTTAACGTCCCAAAACTGCCATATGATTATGAGAGATGCCGTAGTGAAGGACTCCGAAAATTTCGACCATCTAGGGGTTCTTTAACGTGCACCCAAACCTGAGCCTGCAGCATTTTCGCCTCCATCGGAGGACGAAGCCGCCAGAGCCGGGATTCGATCCCGCAACCTGTGGGTCAGTGGCAGAGTACCTTTGCGACTGGACCACCCTGGCGGGGCTCATAAATAATATCGATTGCTCGGGGTTCTTTATAGTGTGCTTAATACTGGCATAGAGAGTTTCGAGTGTCCCACAAACTACCGACAAACGAATATCACAGTCACTAAAAGGAGATCGATCCTGAACATTCTTTTGAAGCAAACGTCCTGAAACTAACCCTTTCTTTTTTTATATAATTTCATTTAGGCCACAGTTACCTATGTGCGATTTTTCAGGCCTCAAGGAATGACTACAAAAGCCTAAATAATTTGTACCAAACAGATCTCATTGGCACTCATACGGTCATTTGTAAGTACAAAAGCATTTTGTGCATTCCTCGCATTAAAATGCAGGTAGAAGGTAATTGAACCCACATTTTCATGCATGTCAGAGTTTCATAACCGCAAAGCCACCACAATAGGTAGTCAGGTTGGAAATTATCATGTCCCCCACATTTTAACTCCTAACCAAGGGCTTCGTGCACAATGGTTTGTTTGGTTAGTCATATACATTGATCACATGACGGGAAGCAAGGAGAAACATACCTTTGCCTTTAAATGCGCTCTTTCTAGGGCTTCCCAGAGCTCTGCATCTGTTTTCCTGCTTGCAGGATCCAAGTTGTATCTGTGAAAGGTAAGGGGGCAATCACAACAGAAAATTATTCCAGGCAGCCAACAACTTCTCTAAAAGCCTCACCATCAATGTATTCTGTAAACACCTTTGAAGCACACACATGGAAATTTTCAGACAGTTCCATATAGCTGGAGAAAAATTCAACGCTTCCTTGCCTCAGATATACTCGTAGGTAATAGCAGATACAGCAAGATGGTGATTGATTAAGATTACCGATGACGACTACACATACACTTAAGATTAATACTAATAATGAACTCAATTACACCTCAATAAAAATTTTGACACATTTCTTTTTTAAGCAAGAAGTACTGAAAGTCAGGCATGCCACTCTTCTTCATTGTCGGCCCCAGTACATTTCACATGTCAACAGATACAGAAGCGGCAATGATCTGCCTGTGTTTGTCAACCTCCGGCAATGATCTACCTGTTTGTCAACCTCGACTACACGTGAAAGGAAGAAAAATATCTTGAAGGTTGAGAAATGCTGATCATCTGTGTGCGCTCCAATAGCTGGAATATAATATGAACATTTCAATATGATTCCCTTTAACAATAACTGGCCCTACTTCATCTCTAAATGGCAAATTCGACAGGAACAGCTGGAAAAAGTAAACGAGTTCTGTCAAGGTGCCATAAGCTGGTGGGACACTCACAAATAATGGAGGAATCTTGAGATTGATAACAAAATTACACTGAAAATCCATTTCATCAGGCTCTCAGCTTGAGAGACATGCTGCAACGAATTAATGGTAGACACAACAATGCTCCCCAAAATGTTCAGTTTAAAATAAACATACAAGCTTTGAAGAGCTCCTCTTTACGCCCTTTCAAGTTTCGGAAGAGCACAGGTCTCCCTAGCTAAACTGTTTCTAAACAGTATTGGAGAAGCGTAGCTCATCCGCAAAGCAAAAAGGTTTTCATCGTCGGCACCATTAAAGGCGTCCAAATAATGAAACCACTCTCAGAATGCCAGACATTTCTATAACAGCATTTTTTTTCTTGCTTGCCTTTTATTGTTGATTATTTGCAGGTAGACGGCTTTTTCTCTATGCGAAATGCCATACATGAAAAGCCGAACATTGAAAAAATATTTCCAAGTGATGTAGCGCACACACGTACATACCTGACCGTGCCTTGGAAGAGCACGGGCTCCTGCGGAATCACAGCTATCGAGGAACGCAGCTCGTGGAGCCCCAGGGAACTGATGTCGATGCCATCCAGAATGATGCACCCAGATTCCAGCTCCTTCATTCGCATAAGCGCCACCAAGATGGATGATTTGCCTGCAGATGCATAAATGCAAAAGTTTTTTGTTTGTTTGTTTTTTTTTTTCAATATACTGCACTCCCGTAACACTGTAACCTCGCAAAATGTTGCATTTCTAGAAAGAATCAAATTTTAGCTGTGTATATTTGCAACTGCACCACAATTAAAAAAAAAATTAACCTACAAATGCCATTGTGTATTGCAGTAAGCATCCTCTCTTCCTTCCCAACTTTTGGCATGCTTATAACAGATACATTACAGCAGAAACATTTATGACACTGTCCTGCCGCGGTGGTCTAGTGGCTAAGGTACTCGGCTGCTGACCCGCAGGTAGCAGGATCGAATCCCGGCTGCGGCGGCTGCTTTTCCGATGGAGGCGGAAATGTTGTAGGCCTGTGTGCTCAGATTTGGGAGCATGTTAAAGAACCCCGGGTGGTCGAAATTTCCGGAGCTCTCCACTACGGCGTCTCTCATAATCATATGGTGGTTTTGGGACGTTAAAACCCACATATAAAACAATCAATCAACATTTATGACACTACAAAAACAAAAGTTTTTGGTGCTGTAACTGGTGTTTGTAACTGCCATCTCACAAAAAAAACCGAAAAAAAAATACATCAATCACACAATGGAACTGAAACCCATTCAAACACACTCATGAACAGAGTGCAAGAAATGTATCAACAGTTCACAAAGCAGCTTTAAGTGTAACCTTCATGCCACAGAAAATCCTCGCAGTTCCTTCAAGAAATTTGATTTTTAGGCAGTCGTCCTAAAGCACTGTTTTAGTTTAACAAGATTTTTTATGGCAAGCACACAGACACAAAACGTTCTACAAGGCAATGACGTTTTTTGCACTGCTTTGTGAACGCGCACTCGACATGCTGCCAGAATTTCCATAGCCGCTGATGCAAGCCAGGCGACTATTTTATTTGATTACATGTGAGACTTGATCTACTGATACCCAATTTTACGAAGATCCCAGTCTAACAAGTCATTTTCCATTCCCAGCGGGTACCTACAGGGTTCAATGATGTTACCAACTCTACCTAAGCTGCCATGGCACTGAACTCGATTTTAATGTGGTTTTCTTGGAAATAAGTGAGCAACAGTGTAGTAATTTTACTGCAATTTTTACATAGTCGGCTTTTTTTTGGGGGGGCACCCTAGCCAGAACACTACAATATTATTTTGACGAAGCTGCACAACATATTCAGTAGTTCTACATCTCTGACATGTAAAATGACCCAGGGCAAACGTGGTTTGTTGTCCTTGCAAATATACCTACAGGAACACTGTGGTTGCTTGCGTTATCTAATGGTTTATGCTGCAAATGGCATTGATTCTCTCTAAGAAACATTCTTGCTCTTCCCGCTCAAATATTAACTGCATTTGTTCTCCCAGTGTTCGGAAATTGGCAGCATATGATAGATTCATGAGACCGTCTACCTCACCTGTTTCAGGCGGACATCGAGGAAATTCATGATCAGGCTGCTCACGCAAACTTCTAGCAATGCTATATAAAAATTTTGGGTTCAGAAGAGTTCATTATATTGAATTTCTACACTATTTCTTTATTTATTTATTTATTTACTTATTAAAATACCGTACATCCACAGCGGCATTGAGTAAGGGAGAGTAATGAAATCACAGCTTATCAGGAAAGAACAGGGTTACAATGTAGATGACTAATAACAAACCAGAAGAGTACAATGCAACAAAATTAACAGCAGTATGTCAGCAATATTGAACAGCACATCTAACAGCATATTAAAGCACTTTAAGGAAAAGAAAATGCAACACTTTGAAAAAATAAAATAAAGCTTGAAAGCTATACAATGAAACAATACAACGCTACTAGTATAAGAAAATGCACCTCAAGTTTGCATCACACATGTTGGGGTTACTATCAGAGGAGAGATCATTACGAAGATCATTCCGCATGCGGACGGCTTGCTGTAATGCTTATGTGTAAACCACATTTGTCCTACCTAAGATGCATGTGAAGCTGAGGTGATTATGTCACCTATGTAGCATACAAAGGGGGCAGTACTTTTTGGTGTAACAATGGTATTTTTATTACTGAAGCCGTGCTTGCTAAATAGGCAAAACAAAGGTATTTCATTTCGTAAAAAATCTAAATTATCGTTTGACACCAACCACTTCAGCTTTCTGCGACGGGCAGCGATTGCAGACACAGAACTCGGAAGCACGCGAAAACAGTGCGAGGCCATCAGGCTCACCTGCACCAGTGCGACCGACAACGCCCACTTTGTGACCGCCGCGCGCGTGGAAGCTGATGTTTTGCAGCACCAGGGGTAGCCCCTCACGGTAGCGCAGGCACACCTGGTCGAAGCGCAGGTCCCCCTCGGTGGGCCAGCCTTTGATCTCTCCACAGCTCTGCACGTGCTGGGGTGCCTCCTCAGTCAGATCCTGCGACAAGCAAAACAGTACGCTGCTCACACAAGCATAAACTGCTATCAGTTTTGTAAAATGCGATGCCGGACCAGTTAGTGCACGGATGTCATCTAGGAAAGCAGTATACACAAAGACAAAAAACGAGAGTCTTAGCAACGAGGATGAGCACACACTACAAACTGGTTTATTAGTTCAAATAAGCAGCACTACTACTATATAGTACCCAGTTGTGCAGCACATATGCAGAAGCCATTCAAAGGCAATATCCCGTAAAAACACATTCATGATGTGCCACATGATAGAAGGTTCATATACATGCATACAATTATACACTTTCATAAAAAATGCCTCAGCCAACTCTCTCGCAAGATATCATGACTTCGCTTCAGCATTTTAGTATTCCATAACTTGGGTTGACACGCTCATTGATTACAGTGAAGCGCTCGGCGCAAACCAGTTCTAATCTTTTTATAGACATCGCATGTCAATGTAAGTGCTCGTCTCTTGTCTTTTGATACACCCCTCTACTAGAAAACGATCAGTTTTTTTTTTAATGGATCAAAGCATTGATAGGAAATGCTAGCACAGCTCCATGGAACTGCTATTTGTGTTCTGTATTGATCCGAAAACTGAGCATGATCAAAGAAATTTAGCTTTTTGAGTCCTTCAAGGTCCAGACGAAAATTCTGTTCGAACACGCGACTTTGTAATGTTTTCTCCATTGAGCACTGTATCACAAGAAAGTTCTGTAATAGAAGTGCAATAAAAGCTTGTTAATTCAATCGTAGTTCATTAAGACAAATTGGACATGTCTCTTGGTCCGTACTAGCATATGCATTGTTTATTCACACCAAACTATCATTAACTTGGTCACATTTGGTTGATGGCAAGCAGTTTAATACGGGTAATCCTCAGCACATGCCGAGCACAAAGCACTGGAGATGTGGAATGTAAAAGAGAGAAGATGGCTTTCACAGACAACCAAAATAAGGTGTCTCTGTCTGCATGCATTTTTATCAATTAGTGACCACGGTTTTGTCAACATGTGAATCTGGAACACGGCAGTTACATTTTAACTTTATGCAATGTGCGCACATTATGTCACAAAACTCCAACGTCACGGAAGTTGTTGAAAGTGAAGAGCTTTCAACCGCGGCCGGCACGCTGGTATAAAACTTGTTTTCTAAAACATGATGAATGAAATATCACTAGCTGGCCATTTTACCTGCAGAAGAACTATGGTGACGAGCGAGAATCAACGGTGGCGATACATACGAAGGAATGGGTGCAGAGTACATTTTAGGCTAATTTAATTAATCATGGGAGTCTGGCACCATGGTCTAATTGAAAACGGAGTCGTAGGATCACGAAAATTGCAGCTATTGAACTTCTATTAAGCAAAATAAGTACATGGCTTATGTATTCGTCAAGAAAATTAACGTTTATCATGTAACAGACATTTGTTCATTGTTTTCTCGGTACTTTTGATAATTCAGCATTCGGTTAATTCTAACATTTTTTGCCATTATCGTGAAATTCAATATAACAAACTTTTGCTGTAAGTGAAATACTAAGCGAGCTGATAGTTTCAGCTCATACACAAAAGCAACATTTCAATGCTAACTTTTCTTTTTCACACAGACGCTGAATGCCCACATGACGTTCTCATCATGACTGATGACTATGTTTTTAGTTGATTTTTCCCCCCTTTTTTTTCTTATGTATACTCTTTTTTATGTTTTTTATGTTTTTATGTTTTTTATCTTTTTTATGTTTTTTGGTTTTTTCCCCCCCTTTTTTCTTATGTATACTCTTTTTCTTATGTATGTGCTGTATACGTTACACGAGTATTTACAAATTAAATTATTAATGTATAAAAGAAATTCACTGTCATGCTTCATCACCACATAACCCAAACCCAAGAAGAAAGGCATTTTTTCCAGCTGTAATCATTGGCAAGGAAACCGCAAGTGGACATGGAGGAGCCCTAATGGTGAAAATAAGAGCGAAATAGACATTATAATGAGTGCACACCCAGGCATCGTGCAGGATGTGGAAGTGGTTGGCAAGGTACGATGCAGTGACCATAGAATGGTACGGTCCCGAGTTCGCCTAGACTTGAGGAAGGAACGACAGAAACTGATACGCAAGAAGCCAATCAATGAGCTAGCACTGAGAGGGAAAGTACAGGAATTCAGAGTCTCGCTTCAGAACAGGTACTCGGCTCTTAGTGAGAAAACCAACCTTAGCATAGATACAATAAATGATAATCTGACGAGTATCATTATGGAGTGTGCAGTTAAAGTTGGAGGCAGGGTAGTTAGACAGGACAGTGGCAAGCTTTACCAGGAAACGAAGAATCTCATTAAGAAGCGTCAAATCATGAAAGTCTCAAGTACAACAGACAAAATAGAACTGGCAGAGCCTTCAAAGTTGATTAATAGGCGTAAGGTGTCCGATGTAAGAAGGTATAACATAAAGAGAATTTAACACGCTCTGAAAAACGGAGGAAGCGTCAAAGCAGTGAAGAGGAAACTTGGGATAGGCAAAAATCGGATGTATGCACTAAGGGACAAAGAAGGCAAAATAACTACCAATATGGATAGGATAGTTAAAATAGCGGAGGAGTTTTACAGAGATCTGTACAGTAGCCGGGACAACCACGACTTTAATACTAAAAGAACTAGCAGTAACCCAGATGACACCCCACCATAATGATAGAAGTTAGAAAAGCTTTGGAGAGCATGCAAAGAGGCAAAGCTGCTGGTGAGGATCAGGTAACATCAGATCTGCTGAAAGATGCAGGACAGATTGTGTTGGAAAAACTAGCCACCCTGTTTACGAGGTGTCTCCTGACGGGAAGAGTACCAGAGTCTTGGAAGAACGCCAACATCATCTTAATACATAAGAAACGATTAGCTTGCTCTCTGTAGTATACAAGATATTTACAAAGGTAATTGCTAACAGAGTAAAGAAAACATTAGAATTCAATCAACCAAAGGAACAAGCAGGATTTCGAACAGGCTACTCAACAATCGACCACATTCATACTATCAATCAGGTAATAGAGAAATGCTCAGAATATAACCAACCATTATACATAGCCTTCATAGATTACGAGAAGGCATTTGATTCAGTAGAAATATCAGCTGTCATGCAGACACTGCGGAGTCAGGGCGTAGATGAAGTATATATAAACATCCTCGAAGAAATCTACAGGGGATCAACCGCTGCCATAGTGCTTCATAATGAAAGCAACAGAATACCAATCAAGAAGGGTGTAAGGCGGGGGGACACAATTTCCCCAATGCTATTTACCGCGTGCTTACAGGAGGTTTTCAGAAGCCTAGAAGGGGAACAGTTAGGGATAAGAGTTAATGGAGAGTACCTTAGTAACCTGCGCTTCGCCGATGACATTGCATTGCTGAGTAACTCAGGGGATGAATTGCAACTCATGATTACAGAGTTAGACAAGAAGAGCAGAAAGGTGGGTCTTAAAATAATTCTGCAGAAAATGAAAGTAATGTACAACAACCTCGGAAAAGAGCAGCACTTCGAGATAGGTAATAGTGCACTTCAAGTTGTAAAAGACTATGTCTACTTAGGGCAGGTAATAACCGCGGAGCCGAACCACGAGATTGAAGTTACTAGAAGAATAAGAATGGGGTGGAGCACATTTGGCAAGCACTCTCAAATTATGACAGGTAGATTGCCACTATCCCTCAAGAGGAAGGTATATAACAGCTGTATATTGCCGGTACTTAGCTACGGAGCAGAAACCTGGAGACTTACAAAGAGTGTTCAGCTTAAATTGAGGACGACGCAGCGAGCAATGGAAAGAAAAATGGTAGGTGTAACCTTAAGAGACAAGAAGAGAGCAGAGTGGATTAGGGAACAAACGGGGATTAAGGATATCATAGCTGAAATCAAGAAGAAGAAATGGACATGAGCCGGGCATGTAGCGCGTAGACAGGATAACCGCTGGTCGTTAAGGGTAACTAACTGGATTCCCAGAGAAGGGAAGCGAGTTAGAGGGAGACAGAAGGTTAGGTGGGCAGATGAGATTAAGTTTGCGAATATAAATTGGCAGCAGCAAGCACAGGACCGGGTTAACTGGCGGAACATGGGAGAGGCCTTTGTCCTGCAGTGGACGTAGTCAGGCTGATGATGATGATGATGATGATGATTATGATGATGAATCGGCACAGCAGTCATCACAGCTCAAAACAATTCACACCAAATGTCAGCCATCAATGTTGCTGCTATGCCCCAGATGACCACAGAAATATTATTAAAACACTCAAACCCGCACGTGTCAAATGCACTTAGCATCCAAATTATTGTACACATTGAACTAGAAAATCTCCTTGAGTATATTTTTATTACATATATGTATAAAAAAGATTTTAAATATATTAAATAATTGGTAAGTATATACACAAAACTTTGTGACATTCCGATTGAATATATCCGGGTTTGAACAGTAGTGAGGGTCACTCACCTGACAGTACTCGTGAATTCTTTCCATTGAAGTAAGCCTGGCTGAAAGTTCAGACTTCAGCCTCATAATGAAAGGTATAAAAGTGCATACCTGCAAAGACAGAACAAAAGCCAAGATGAATATCTTAATAAGATGCAGTGCTTTCAAGTGGCATTACAATTGGCAGCACAATACAAAGGCAAAAGCTACCAAACCTGTATGCACAACTCCTCGTGTTCGAAGTGGTGAAAAAGAAAAAAAAGCTCTATGAAACTGACAGATAGCGCAGTTGTCAGCAATGACATGCATTGCTGTCAACACTACCAAAAGCCACGCACACTATGGGGTGCTTTTAAGCAATATGTAGACTGTTTCAAGCAGTGACGACAAAAAAAAGAAGTTAAGGCAAGAGAGAGCACACCTTTTTTCTATATTCAATTCGAATTCACTTAGAGAGTGAATTCGTGACTGTCGCTAAATGAGTGACTGTCGCTAAATGGAACCTCTAGAGACATGAAAAATACGTCCCATTTAACAGGAGTTTCGTTTACCGAGATGAACAGGGTTCAGAATACCGGTACTGCATCAATCATATCGAAGATAGCTGTTCCATTTAAGCAGCAATTCCGCTTAAGAGATATCTGTTTACTGAAAGAGTACGGTATTAATGGCGCACACTTTATGCGACATATATTTCTACTGTTGTCATGGCTACTAGAAGCACTGACCAACACTCCTACGTTTAAATCCACTACGTACCCCATAAAGTAGACAGGGGGATTACGGCTGCTCTAGCTCAGTTGGTAGAACATCAGATACGTTATTCAAAGGTCGCAGGTTCGGTTCCTGCCAGCAGCAAGTTATCTTTCAGTCGGCTTTTCTTTCTTTGCATTTGCATTACTACTAACAGCATTTCCTACATGTTCCGTGTCACCATTGTCAGTTAGTTCTCATTATTATTGTGTCCAGTAAAGAAAAACAAGCTCTTAAATTTGCACTTCTTTCCCTTAATTTGGAGAATGTACGTATCGTTAAAGATGATCACATCAGTAGAGACACATTTGACACGCTAATGCCAGCAGTGGTGAAAATATTGGTTTCTTTATTACTCGTTGTACTTGCACTTAATAATTAACTGTGCATGTAATTCCAAGCCAATTGTGATGACGTTTATTCGAGCAGAGAAGTCGCAACGAGGTCGCGATAGAAAATGGGCGTACGGCAAGTCTGGCAAAGGCGGCACAAACTCTCGCGCAAGCAGAGCACGGGGCTTTTTCGTTATCTTCCGAAGGCACATACGCGTTGGTGCGTATGCTCCACTACAATACCCCCGGGGTGAAGGGTAGCCATCCTGGCGATTCAGGGAGTAGGCACAATGAGGGGGTCGTAGTAGGGCTTGAGACGGTCGACGTGTACGGTCTCGCATCCTCGACGGCGCAAATCTGGTGATTGCGTTAATGGCTCGATGGTGTAATTCACTGGGGATGTCGCGTCAATGACACGGTACGGACCATGGTACCAGGCCAGAATATTAGAAGACAGGCCAGGAACGTGCGGGGGCACCCAAAGCCACACAAGGGAGCCAGCACGAAACGTAGCAGCTATGTGGTGAGCGTCGTCGTGTCGAGTCTTTTGTAGACCTTGAGCCTCACTTGTCAGAGACCGAGCCAACTGACGGCAGTCTTCAGCGTATCTGGCGACTTCCGAAAGCGGGGAGCACTTAGATGCATCAGGGCGGTACGGGAGTATAGTGTCGAGTGGGTGGGAAGGTTCGCAGCCGTACAATAGAAAGAACGGGGAAAAACCGGTAGTCGCTCGCGTCGCGGTGTTATAAGCGAAGCTAACAAAGGGCAATACAGCGTCCCAGTTAGTGTTGTCGGAGGAGGTGTACATCCTCAGCATGTCGCCAAGTGTGCGGTTGAACTGCTCAGTGAGACCATTTGTCTGTGGATGGTATGCGGTAGATTTCCGGTGGATGATGTTGCATTCAGCGAGGATAGCTTGGATGACCTCCGACAGGAACACTTGACCCCTATCACTTAGTAATTCCCAAGGAGCACCATGGCGTAGAATGAAGCTGCGGAGAATGAAGAGTGCAACTTCGTGGGCGGTCGCTGCCAGTAGAGCTGCAGTCTCAGCGTAGCGTGTCAGATGATCGACTCCGACAATAATCCACCGTTTTCCAGAGCTACTATATGAGAGGGGGCCACAGAGGTCAATACCCACGCGGTCGAATGGGCGAGCCGGGCACGGGAGCGACTGTAACATGCCAGTAAGGTGCCGCGGAGGTGTCTTGTTCTGTTGGCAAGTGGTGCAAGACTGAACGTATTTCTGCACAAAGCGACACAGTCCTCGCCAGTAATATCGTTGGCGCAGCCTTTTGTAGGTTTTCAGGACACCTGCGTGAGCACTTTGGGGATCTGCATGGAAATTCATGCAGATGTCAGAGCGCATATGAGTTGGGACAGCAAGGAGCCACTTCCGACCACCAGGCTTGTAGTTGCGGTGGTACAAAATGTTGTCTCGTAAGGAAAAGTGGGCTGCTTGCCGGCGTAGCGCTCTCGTGGAAGGGACAGCAGACGGATCGGTAAGGTAGTCGACTAACAAGGCAAGGTATGGGTCTTTACACTGCTCCGAAAGCATGTCAGTGGTGTCGAGTGGTGACAAGGTGGTAAAAGGGGGTGACAGAGAAGCCACATCTGGTGTTAATGGCGATCGGGAAAGTGCATCGGCGTCCGCATGCTTGCGACCGGAACGATATACGACTCGGATGTCGTATTCCTGCAATCGAAGTGCCCAACGCCCCAGACGTCCGGACGGGTCTTTCAAGGTGGACAGCCAACATAGAGCGTGGTGGTCTGTGACCACGTCGAAAGGACGGCCATAAAGATACGGGCGAAACTTCGTAAGCGCCCAGATTATGGCCAAACACTCCTTCTCTGTCACAGAGTAATTCAATTCAGCCTTCTTGAGAGCGCGACTTGCATAAGCGACTACGTATTCGGTTTGGGTGCCTTTCCGTTGTGCCAAAACTGCGCCAAGACCAACGCCACTTGCATCAGTGTAAATTTCTGTGGCAGCAGTGGGGTCGTAGTGGCGAAGAATAGGTGGTGAGGTCAGCAGGCGGCGCAGCTGGCGAAATTCGTCGTCACATGCAGGTGACCATGCAGATATACCTTTGCTGTTGGAAGGCAGACTAGTCAGAGGTGCGATGATGGACGCAAAGTTGCACACGAAGCGACGAAAGTAAGAGAAAAGACCAACGAAACTTCTTAGGGCTTTCAGTGATGTGGGCATTGGGAAGTCAGCGACAGCTCGAAGCTTATCGGGATCCGAAGAACACCGTCTCTTGTGATGACGTGTCCCAAGATGGTTAGTTTTCGGGCTGTGAAGTGGCACTTCTTGTGTTAAGTTGTAGGCCTGCAGAAGCTAGACACGTCAGAATCTCGTGGAGATGACGAAGATGTGTCAGAAAATCAGCTGAAAAGACTACGATGTCATCTAGGTAACACAAGCAAGTTTTCCACTTGTGGGCACGCAATATGGTATCTATCATGCGCTCAAACGTCGCAGGCGCGTTGCAAAGCCCAAATGGCATGACTTTGAACTCATATAGGCCATCCGGCGTTACAAAGGCTGTTTTAGGGCGATCACATTCAGCCATTGGCACCTGCCAATACCCAGAACGCAGATCCAAGGATGTAAAGTACTCGGCGCCTTGTAAACAGTCAAGAGCATCGTCTATTCGTGGTAGCGGGTAGACATCTTTCTTTGTAATCTTGTTTAAGCGGCGATAGTCAACGCAAAATCGAACGGTGCCATTTTTTTTCTTTACCAGAACCATGGGTGACGACCAAGCGCTTTGAGAAGGCTGTATGACTCCACGTTTAAGCATGTCATCTACTTGCTCCATAATGACGCGGTGCTCTTCGGCAGAAACGCGGTAAGGACGCTGTCGCAAAGGCGAATGTGAGCCGGTGTCAATAGTATGAGTGACAGTCGTGGTGTGGCCCAAAGCAGGTTTCTGAAAGTCGAAAGAAGAGCGAAATTTGTTAAGGAGAGCAACAAGTTGGCTGCGATGCGAGGGGGAAGGTCTGCGTCAATAGCATTGTCGAAGGCTGGCAAGCTTGATGGCTCAGACGCATGAGTGATTGCGGCAATGTCACATGGGGATTCGTCGGGAAAAATAATATCATCGATAAGGTCGACAGGTTGTACATATCCTAAGGTTTCACCACGGAGTAAGCCAATGGGGTAGTTGCAGTGGTTGGTAACCAGCATTACGGTTAAACCAGACGCAATTGTAAGAACGGCAAATGGGAGCACGATGCCCTTGCGTTCAGTAAAAACAGGAAATGGCGTAAACACCACCGTGGTGTCAGGTTGCGCCACACATAAAAGGCTAATAGGGACGGAAGCTTCCGGAGGCAATGTGATGTCGTCGTCAGCAATGAGTTTGCAGAACAGAGGTGAATGGTCGGGCGATGGAAATTCACAACTTGGCACCAGGGACACTTCTGCACGGCAACAATCGATGATAGCTTCATGACCTGATAAGAAATCCCAACCCAGGATGAGGTCATGAGAGCAAGATGGTAGTACAAAAAATTGGACGATCTACAAAACGTCTTGGATGACGACGCGCGCCGTACACACAGCCGAGGAATGAATGCGTCACGCGCTAGCCGTGGACAGCACGATGCCACAGAGAGATGTGGTCACTTTCTTCAGTTTGCGACAAAATTTTGCGTTCATCACAGAAACGACGGCCCCAGTATCAATTAACGCTTGTGTGGCCACTCCCTCAACATTGACATCAAAAACATTTTGCGGCGAAAATGGAGGCCTTGATAATTGCGCAGAAGTTGCAGTTTTTGCCTCTGGAACTACACTGATTAGTTTCCTTCCTCAGGAGGTGGTCTACGACGCATAGGAGATGGCGATCGGCGACGAGGAGATGGGATCCCCAAGCAGACCTGGAGCTCCGCTCTCGCAAGTTGCCTGAAAGACTACCGCGAAACATGACTGACGCAGTCGCCAACCAGCCCGTCCCAGCCCAGCCAACACCATCGGCTGCCCCGTCTACCTACCCCGCACCTCCCCCAAATGTGATGACGTTTATTCGAGCAGAGAAGTCGCAACGAGGTCGCGACGGAAAATGGGCGTACGGCAAGTCTGACAAAGGCGGCACAAACTCTCTCGCAAGCAGAGCACGGGGCTTTTTCGTTATCTTCCGAAGGCGCATACGCGTTGGTGCATATGCTCCACTACACAGTGATTATTAAAGGGGCTCTACAACACTTTTTGAGCATGGTCAGAAAACGCTGCCGATCAGTAGTAGAGGCTCCCGACAACACGTGAGCCAAATATTATAGCGCAGCATGCGTCCTGGAATACGCAATATGTTATCAAAGTCAGCTAAAAATTGCTTTCTCTTCTCTCGACAAATTACGAAAGCTGCTCAAAACTCGCTCGTAAAAAGCCCATCTATCAGCCATTAGCTGATTTGAACATGGCCGGCTCGGTTGTTAGAGAATGTAGCGGGAGGCCGCGACTTGTCCGCACGTGCGTGCGCTATCACACTGAAAAAGCCGCGCATTTTAAAAAAAAGTGCTCAAGATTAAGAGGCGTGCGTGACGTTTTTCTTTTTTATCTCTGCCATCCCCCCCTGCTTAGCTTCCAGCGCTTCCGTCAGGATGAGAGAAGAGAGAATGCAATTGCAGCATGCGACAAAGCTTCGTAGCTCCACTTGCACTGGACGGACTCTTGAAATTTTGCCGATGTTGAATTCGTGAGGCAATAAGCTCTTCCAGTGAAGTCATTCCATGGTTACTTGAAAAAGTGTTTCTGGGCCCTTTTAAACATCTCTAACTGTTGAAAAAAAAATAGACATGTAATTCTTCACACTTAGTATGGCTCACTTGAATATGTTATCACCATCTTATCACCCAACATGCTCGAGATGAAGCACCCGACTTTGCTGTTTGGAAGGGGAAACCAGCGAAAATAAAATAATGGCAGTGAAGAACAATCGCTTGTCCTGCCTGCTTTCATGGTTTTAACTGGTTGCCTCTTTCAAACAGTCCATCATAATTAGCGCGCGAGTGACTCAACAGCTCAATCTCAGAAGTGCGAAGGGTCAAGGCAACAAAGCGAGCCACGTACAGAAAAGACGGAGGCCAGCATGAGGCCTGCAAGCCCAGTGCTGACACTCTGCCGCATGATGACCACAATGAAGGCTGCAGACGCCACCATGCAGGTGCCGACAAACTCCATACGCAACGTGAACCACCGGGAGGCCAGGTGGAACACCACATGTGCCACAGAGTGCTTGTTCACCAACTCGTACATCCTGTAATGCACAAGTGTGTACAGATTACGGTCAATGTTCATTAAAGCTATTAAGTAACACTCACGGTAATCAAAATGAAGTATAGAGCGTGACAGCCAAAGAATACTAAATACGAGCTTAACCCTTTTGAAGAGTCATGCAGCTGCCCTTTATCAGCGCCAGAGAATCGTTCTGTGTGGTTTTCGTTCCAAGAGCCAGTGCTTTTCCACTGCTAACAAACAAGCCCTCAATGAATCCCATCTTTTTTGATCCCCTTTAAAACTTGCATCATGCCAACATCTTTTGATTCATAGAGCCTGTCTGTTCAACGCTCAACAAAAGGAAGACTCAAAGCGAGACATCGAAGAGGTGCCCAAGCATCTCACTTGTTGGTGAACCACTTGTGGCAGCCAAACACTCGGATGACTGCGACACCCTGCAGGGTGGTGGAGAGGTGCACAACCACTGCCGAGCGGGCCACATTGTCCAGCTTCTTCACCTCGCGCACACCAACATTGAGCCAGCGGTCCAGCAGGAGGTACACTACCACGGCTGCACCCAGCACGATGCAGAACACCTTGTACACGTACACCGAGATGATCAGCTGCAGTGCAATCGAGAGCAGGCTCTGCACCACCATCTCCAGGAAGAACGGCACACGGATGTCCACTGCAAGCGAGAGAAAAACAATCAAAAAGAACATAATGAGATTTCGACAAAAAAGAGAGGCAAAGAAGTTATACAGCGCAAACAAACGGAACGAGAAGAGACAAGAAAATGGGACGAGATGTTGTCCAGTCTTCATGTATCTCTTCTCATCCTCGTTTAATAGCATTTAGCTATCTGTGTTGCTTTAGCTATCTGTTTCGGCTAGTACAACCAAAGAGAGCACTTGATGAATGCAACTAATCGCTGGGACTCCGCTCTACTTGACAGACTCTAAAAAATTTTGTGCCAGCAGACTCATGAGATTCTACCGACTCTTTTAACGAAGCTATTCAATGATGATTTGGCAAAGTGTTGCAAATAGTACTGGCCGACTTCCATTTTCCAACCTCAACATACGCATCCCTATATTATTCAATTGCTTAGTGAATTTTTGATGAAAATTACTCCTTTTTATCGCGAGTTCTGATGTCTCTAGCTGATATAAAGCTTTTCCAGCAAGATGAGTTCAAGTATAATGAACACAGTTGCCGCAGAGACATTTCCATGCCCAAAGCGGTGCAACATCAATGCCGAGCCGACAGAGCACTCACTCTCGTCCATGTCCTTGGAAAATCGGTTGGTGATGCGACCCGATGGGGTCACATCAAAGAAGCCTGTTGGGGATCGCAGTATACCATGAAGCATTTTGTTGTGAAGCTTGCTGGAGGCACGCAGCAAAATCTGAAAGTGCAGTACAATGTAGATGAGGATCCAGATGCAGGGGGCACGTAAAAATGCCAATTGTCAATGCCGTACTATATCCATGCATGCACGCACATAAGAAAATTTCCCCCCGAGAATTTTAGCAAGCAATGCACACAAGGATCATTCAAGGTTTTCAGATTGCCAGAACGCACATGCAGTATCACCACATGCAGAGCTACTACAAGCATTGAGATATCACGCAATTTTGGGAATCTCTCCTGTAAATTAGGTGCAAAAAATTGGCAGTGAATCTGCGAAAGCCCAAATTGTTCAGCCTACTAAGACAGCACACGTACAGCTCTGTCTTTTAAGGAACAAAGCTGCAGTGTAAAAAGCAAGCAGCACAACTGAAGGTCTGCAACAGCTCTACAAGAATTTCAAAAAACCTGCGCAGTAGAATTTGTCTCTCTCACAGTGAAACCTTACCACAGTGCACGCAATTCCTTTTACAATGCCGCAAAGCAGCATCACGGGCACAGCAACGCCGTAGGCAATGTAGTAGATGCTGTCCGAGTGGCCGTGCGCATCGGTAGAGTTTTTGTGAAACGACTGGTTGTGAGCAGACAACACACCTGTGCAACATCAATAGAAAAAATGAGGCACACGATAATCGTTCCCAGAATGCCACTAAATAAGGCCAGCTGAATTCTGTACCTGTGAGCGGTAACTGCGCGGACGTCTCGTTGGCGAAGGCAGGTTTTCGGGTCTGCATCTGAAGTAATAAAGGATAAAGTTCAAGACTTCATTTGCAGTTCTCCAATATTATTGATGAATAATATTTAACAATGTCTGCTGACAACTGCTGACAGGCCCCAAGAACTACTGTATTTACGTAAAAGTAGAGCAGCAATCACATATAAAGCTCGAGCTACACTAAATGAAAGGAAGCTAAAGGCAATTTTAGATCTTTTGTTGATTTCTTTGTCAAAAACATGTGTGCAGATACTCTAAAGGTTCATTCACACCAAAGGCGGCACGGCAAAGCGGCATTTCCGAAGCGGCGAGTGCGTGAACCTGTTCAGACCGCATGCCTCCTTCGTCTGGCCATGCGGCAGAAGAAGCGGACGTCTCGCGATTTTGCGCATGTGTCGCTATGATGTGTCAGCGCTTCTCCCAAACGTACACCCGCGCCACCACCACGCTTCCACTGCGTGGTGTTCTGAATGGCTGCGGCAAAGCGGCGAGCCTCGGCAGGCAGCAAAAAATTGCTTCGAGAGCGATCGGCCTTGCCGCCTGGTTTTTCTCCCGCTTTCGCTGCCTGGGGAGGAGGTTTTTCCCGCTCCCGCATTGCCGCCTCGCCGCTTTGGCCGCCCCGCCTTCGGTGTGAACGAGCCTTTAGTCAAGGCTTTTCGCGTCATTTTACTGCACATTTCTTAGAAAAATGCAGCTTAACGAAAACAACTGTAAGCAGGCCAATCTCGAAGACAGTGCGAAAAGTTATGTAGTTGCGCAGGGTGAGTGCACAATCTGACACATGTTTTTGAAACACATTCGTCGCTGAAACTTGTTACAGCTATTGAAGACACGCATGTTCTCATTCACTCTTCATGTCGAAGGTGAACTATTACAGCTGTTTGAGACACACATGCCATCTTCCCTATACAACTGCTGTAGATGCGCTCATTAGATTATGTTTTCTACAAAGTTAGACCATGAAACAGCAAACAATGTCCATGTGTATCCTCACTATAACAAATACACAGCATCATGTGTAATATTAAGTTAATATAGAGCTAATAGCTTTTTTATAGAGTATGGCTATTTACATGCATTGATCATCACTGTCAACACTTGGTTTTGTGCTTTGGTGCTTTGATGAAAAGCTGGAGATTCAAGCCTGGATATTAGCCTGATGTGCTACTCCAGGTGATGAGTGGTGATTACGATATATATATATATACATATATATATACACACACACACACACACACATGCACGTGTACATAAGCACACACTGATAACATGTGCAGCCACATAGATTACACTTATACATATTGCAAAAGTTTAAGGCTTGTGGCCCGCAAGAACATCAACAGCACTCTCGTGGTGCTTAATGCATAAGTGGTGCATTGCTGTAGGTCGAGCATATACAGCAGCTTTAAGCTCAAGTTCTGTCTAAGGCATAATTCAACCTTCAGAGACTCATTGATGCATATCCCCTGTAGTCGGATAGAACATGTTGCAGGTCTTCTGGAGCACTACACTGAATGCATATTGGCAAGCCAGTTTAATTTTGCTTTTTAAGTACTAGTTTGTATTTATTACTAAGCAACCACCATATGAGCATGCCTACCGAGTCGACCCAGTACTGCAACCAGATGTTGGCGAACATCTGCGCACAGACGAACACCAGGAAGGCCAGGGCCAGCAGAGTGACCACGCAAGGGCCGCCCGCAGCCCTAATGTACAGCCAGATGGCACGCTTTGACAGGCCCCCAACCGCCTTCTCTTCGTCCTTCACCAGCCGGCCGCTGCCTTCCATGCTGCCGTCCACTGCATTAGAAGTTCGAAGCATCACAACTCGTGCCAACGACCAAAAGGTTCCTCCAACACAAGAAAGGAGTAGAAAGTAACAGATTTGCAAAGCAATGGAAAATTTGTGATCATGAGGTGTCAGTGGTCTGCACCTCAATGAGCGAGAGTGTCTGTGTGTGCGTGTGTCGTGGACGAAGAAGACGACGAGGATGCTGATGCACGCGCAAGGGAGGCATGAACAGGAGGAGTAGACTGCGGAAGAAGAAAAGGAATGGCAGACAGTGCGAGTTGTTTGGGACAGTCGGGTGGCCAAACTCGAGCGTTGTACCTCAGCAATCGTGCCTCCTCATTGTTCTATCGTGTCCCCCAATATTTCAGTAAGTCCGGATGGCAAGACACCACTGCATCTGTACAACTGACCGGCAAATTTGCAGAGTAGGTTTCATCTTGGCAATCGGCAGTGCTGAAGATGATTCCGAGCATTACTTCGATTGCACATCTGTAGCTGGAGAAAAATTTCAAGCAAGTCATTTTTACTTGCCCGTTTCTTTATCACTAGACAACGCCTCCTTTGAGTCGGCTGAATCCACCACTGGCACATCTGAAAAGAAAAGTAAGCAGAAGCAAAATGACAAACCTCATCAGTTTGGAACTTTCAGTGAAGTTTTTAGTTTCGAAAGCATGATTGAAACTGAGGTTACACTTCCCCCTTCCCTCTTTTTCTCCCATTTTCCCAATATATATTGAAGCCTCTTCTGTGCATTGTATCCCTTCAGAATGTTTGGTACCACAGAACTATACTTGCAAGAGGAAGCACTTGCATCTACTTCGCTTCATGTACTAATCACCTCTTCTGCTGTCTTCTAATCGGATGTATTACGCAAAATGTTCCTGCTGAAAAATATGTAATAATGTGGACTCAATCTTTGTAATGGGTACTTTCTTTCAGTGCCTGCTATGTTTCTCTGAGCCACAGCATTGCTGAAAACATGAAAGTTTTCACTAATGCTTGAAGATTGATGGGACAAGCAGGTCAACGTGCATATGAAGTAGCAAACAGCAACAGCACATATGTCAGCTGCAAGGAGTGCAAGAAAGACATGCACTTCTACTTGCAATTTTTTTCACAAACGCCAATGGTACTTTTTTCGAAAGCAACAACACTGACAGTGTATTCTTACAAGTGCTTCACATCGTCACTTTGAATTACTGTAGATTTCTGTTAAATGCAACCTGAAGCAACCAGAAAACAAATGTTCCATGTAATAGGAGAGCCATTCACTTAGAAAGGTGCAGGGCTGTGGATGAAGCCAGTCATGTTAGGAGCAGCAGTTCCATTTCAGAGATTTGCGTGTACCGAGAGCCTACTGTACAAAGTTCTTTCGCAGAGTTTAGGAAAATATGTTTTCAGGTAAGCAGTGTATACAAACCGCCAAAAGACAAACCTCCTGCTCCCGTCTCAACAGGAAGCTTGGCAGCTGCCGCATCCATGTGGAACATTTTGCGGTACTCGCCGGGGAACGAGACAAGGGCGGGGTGCGTGCCGCGCTCGATGATGCGGCCGCCGCGCATGTACAGGATCTGCTGGCACTTCTCCAGGGCGGACATCGAGTGGGTCACGAGGAAGACCGTTTTGTCCCGCAGGGCGCCCAGGATGCATCGCTCCAGCAAGTGGCATGCCACGCGCGAGTCCACAGCTGACAGCGGGTCGTCCAGCAAGAAGATGTCTCGGTCGCTGTATAGCGCCCGTGCCAGGCTGATGCGCTGCCGCTGACCCCCACTGAGAGTTGCCCCTTTCTCACCAATCTGCGGCACTCCCAGGAAAGCCAAGGTTTTGCTCAAACAACAAGAACAGGCACTGTCTAAAACTGCAATCAAACGATTCACAATTCCACAATGCACGAGTTGCTTACGGTCCATTCAGCAAGCGCTATCACTGAAATAGTACACAACACTACGGAAAAGAGGACAGAACAAGAACAGTGCTTATCCCCACGTGTGAACACCGAGATCAATGTCTGTACACTAGCTTCCCAAAAACACCACATTTCTCACTTAATATACTTGAATTTGTCGATTGACTGGTAAGTTATGTTTGTACTGCCACACATGCAAGCAAGCGGGCATTTGTAGTCCTAATCTCTGTAGAAAATTAACGGTTCTATGGCTGTACATAAGTAATAAAACTCAAGGAACACTATAAAAAAACCAGTGACATCCTTCAGCAATCACATCGGCTCCATTCTTGCAAGCATCCTAGAAGAACCATTGATACCACAAGCAAATAGCTATCTTGGCACATCCTAAAAGCTGATCAATTCATCCAACTCTGATCCAAGTATGCAACTCGACAACCGTGATAAAGAACGCATGATAACTCACCTCTGTCAGATCTGCACAACTAAACATTGCCAGGTCGGGTAAGAGGCAGCAAGATTCGAGGACAGCATCGTATCTAAAACAAATGAAAACATTGTGTTGACGTTTTTTTATGCTATTTCAAAACCTTTACCTAACACAGGATAGAATCAGTGTTTCACCTTGACTTCAAGTATGGCAGCCCAAAGAGAATGTTGTCTCTAATAGTCGCATTGAAAATCCAGGCCTGCTGAGTCACAATCGCAATGCTTCCATTGACATCCATTTCTCCCTTCAATAAGTTCATCTGCAAGCAAATTGAACAAGCTCTATCAGGAAACTGCAATTTTCTTTGCTTTTTAAATCTCAAACATAAAGCTTTGACCGAATTTATTCCTTCACTATTTATTGCTAGTTTTTTCAGAATAAGCAAAAGTGTTAACAGTTAGTACAGTTAAACCCCTTTATAAGAGGCATGCTTCGGGCATCAATTCTTGTTTTTTTCTTAATGAGATGTCTGTTATAAGCAGGGCACCTCCTATGTATCTTTTTATCAACCTGTATTTTATTGCAGGCACACTGGTGTCTTTTATACCAATTTGCCTCTTATATCAGTGTCTCTTATGAAGGGGTTCGACTGTATTATGTCAGTAGCCAAACGCTCTGTGATTTGATAACATAATGCACTGAAAGCAAACTCTAAAACCGTGAGATGTGAAAGACATTTCATTCAAATGCAGTTGCTATCAAGACACCCAGATTAGCTTTCAATACTGTACATTAAGACACTAGCAAAAATACTTCTCAAGATTAGTATAAAATGTACAGCGAATTATGAGTAAAACATGTACCAGGTCCATTCGATATTAAAGCCGACCACGAGCATGCAAAGAAACACGCACATGCATAAGTATCCGCTTCTCCCTCTTTCATAATATTCATGCTAATGCACAGAACAGCATGAATAACCATTTGAGTATTACTCAAGCTTCCATTTTTTGTCGAAAAATAAGAAAAAGAGCCTCAAAGAATGCAGCCAATACGCAGGAATACGAGGTGTTGCTAAAGTATAATTGTGCTTTGTCACAGCTGGCGAAGAACAGTAGAGCTTCATGAATACTCCCCATAAATAGAAGTTGGCTCTGTCTCCTAATAATGGCTGATAGTGACTTAACAGTTTCCAGCAGAACACTGGTATACTTGAATTTAATTGGGTAGTGTGGTCAAGATCAGCAGCGCAAACTTACCTCACCACACAACGCATTCAGCAACGAAGTCTTGCCGCTGCCCACACGACCGCAAATGCCAATCAGTGACCCCTGAAAGCGAAAGCATTAGGACATCTGCCACTTACTCCCGGCACATTAGGAGCTCACACTATTCTTGCACTTTTAACAGAGGTAACGCAAGGCACCAAAAATCTGACACTCAGATAATATATACGGTACACACGCTTTCCTGGATAACACATTCTTTTTAAACATTTATTCATGTATGTGCCCATACTAAGTCGTGTGTATTTGACACGTCTGAACATCGATCGCTCTCACTCATACAACAAACGGTTGTCTAGAGCTAAGCCGATTTGTCTCTGCACAAGTATTCCCGTGCACATAGTCATTTTTTCACACAATTTGTGCCCCCCCCCCCCCCCAAAAAAACAATCGAGGGCAATTTGTCTTTGCATTTTCTATAGGCACACTACTAAATTCAGACTCTTTACACCTCTTCTCTGAAGTAAAAAATATGAGAATATGAAGGTTGAAAATGGCATGTTTCCAAGCATGACGATAAGGTTACCTTCTTGATGTGCAAAGTCACGTCTCTCAATGCCTCCTCGGGTTCAGCAATCGCTTCAGTCATTGGCACCCTCTCGTTCGCATCTCCGTTGCATGCCTCCTGTGCTGCTCTATGCCTCACGCGCCTGGCATTTGGCACACCCTTTTGTGAAAAAAAAAAAAAAAGAGGTATGCATGCTATTAAGTTCCTGAACATGATAAAAGCATAAATACATTGTAAGATGTAGGATGACACACATTAAAACAACAGCAGGGTTCATGCTTTTATTTTTTTTCACCATTTGCTACACAGTACCTCGCGCGCTGATGCGCTGCCACTATTACACACATAGGCCAACAGTGGACGATCAGTGGCAAATATGGAAAATGGAGCTTTTCAAAACTGAGGTGCCCTACTCTAGTTTCCTGGAATGAAAAATGACAAAACGTAATGGATGTCTATTTCTATAAGAAGCAATTGCATCGAAACTTCTGTAGCGACAAATATGGGCACAGCTGGAACAAACGTCGTCTTTGTCGTTGCTCCAGCTGCACCCGTATTTGTCACTACACTTCATTAAGTTGAAATGGGGCTCAATGCTTTATGGAATGTCAATCTACAATGTTGATGTTGAATTCGCAAACAGCAGCATTTTTGTTTTCACTATATTCGAAATGCATGCTTAGGAAATGGCTCTCTTTTACAGTGCATCTGTGGCTTATATGCTGCACATTTTATATGATGCAGATTATATGCAGCATATTTCATATGCTGCACTTACAAATACTTCAAAGCCTCCCCCTGCATAAGTATCGTGTGAAGGGAACTAGACACTAACTTTCAATAAGAATACAAAACCAAACAAGGAAAATGCAAGATCCGGTTATTAGACAATTGCAAAATAAAGTTGATACTATGGAATAACATGGGTTTAGCATCATAAAAATAAAATACCTAATATGCATTCTACAATTTGAGTGGACCTATATAATTTGAAAATGCATGTTTTCCCTTCAAGTGCAGCAAATACAAATTAAAATTAAATTCTTAGTGGTTCAGGTTGCATGGCAATATATTACATTCCCGAGTTTAATTGCATGATTAGAACCTTTGGTGTTACTTTTATCTCAAGATTAGTGAGACACTGCAGTCCTAATTTAATCACTTCACGAATTCCACATGGCTTTATGGCTGCCAATAGTACTATCGTACAGGACTCATTTTCGACTAGTGATTCTTTTAGCTATGCAAAGTTCATTATGCAGCCAACAATCGAGACACGCCCACTCACCTTAAACCTGTCTTTCACGATGTCCACACTCCTGATATTGTTGGAGTGCACACTATTCCACGTGAACGAGGCATCCGAAACTGTCACGGCAAACCGCTTGTCTTTCTCCTCAATCTTCCTCACCCACACTTTGGCATCGTCCAGTTCTAGAAGCTCCTGCATAAAGTTGACAGATGCACTTGTTCCAATGTTCCAAGGAGCGAATTCGGAAGATGGCTATCAACAACACAGGCAGTGATCTTTTATGATGGATGTAAGAAACAGGCAAATAAGGTTTCAAGAACCAGATGCGAGTGCATTCAAATGAGGATTAGAAGTAGAAGCCGAACTAGAACAGAGCCTTGCAACGAATTCACCAGTCAGAATTGAGAATCTATTTGGGTTTGCCGATGCATGAAAAAGCTCTACTGTTCCACAGAAACGGCTCCCATAGTCAAAACAATTAACAATGTTTAGTATAACTGCCATAAAAAGCAAGCTGAAAAAGAGTTCTAATACTTGAAATATTGAATTCCTGGTAATGCCACATACAACTTGAGTATATGACCATCTTCTTCAGTTTTATGACACCTTTAATCCAGTTCGAGGACACATAAGCTACTAGCATAAGAATGTCACTAACGTTTATGAGATGCGAAATTCCACTTGGGTGCAGTACTGCAATGAAAGAAGCTGCAATGGATTATGTTATTCAGTGTGCTTTCAAGAACAGGAGCTAAAATTGAGTTGATCCACATCATGTCACGATTGCATTAGGTGACAAGCATCCATGGGCTTTTCTCGAGGCCTTGAAATGTGACCAAGGTAACCAATAAATTTGTGGAAGTGAGTAGGATTTCTGATAAACAAAACCTAACTAGGAGTGCACGCACCTGTATTCTCTGCAGAGCTACTTTGGCTTCCGTAACTGCTCTGATGGCGTACGGCAAGGTTCCTATGGAGAAGCCCATGCCATTGAAAAGCGCAAACAGAGTGAAGGCCTTGGAGGCCAGCAACTGGTGGCCAGTCGCCCCATATCCCAGCAACGTCGTCACTGTTGCCATTATCAGAATAACAGGCGTCACTGTCGTCGACAGCGACTGCAGAAAGTTGCCCTTCATAAGCACTTTGCGCTCCTCGTTTCGTACATCTGCAAGAGGAATGAACACAGGGACATAGCAAAATATTTACTTACTGATCATGATGATGTGTACAGTTTAATGGTGCAGAAGCAAGCTGTGGCCAAAGATCACTAAAACATGGGATGCACTATGAGCAATGGCATGATCAATGCCAATGAGAATGATGGCAATGAATGATCAATGACAAAGCTTAGTCACTGTTATCGCTCCACAACCAGAGCCAGTAACTAGACTGAAATTCATTCCGAAGGATGCCAGTCATAGGACAGTGAAGTTCCTCCAAAGCTGACTTCAATGCAATAACATAACACAGGGGGAGTGTAAGCACCACTCAACTTTTATAGTTGTGGTGGATAGCAACAGTAGTGTAACCACGGGGGTGGCAACCCGAGCTCCCATGCCACCCCCCCTCCTTTTGGTTCTTTTTTTTCCCACGTAATACAGAGCACAAAAAGGCACTCAATCACATCTGCCTGCCCACCCCCACTTCAAATCAATGCCCTCCCCTGCGACAAAAATTTCTGTCTATGCCCCTGCATGCCATGTAATTCTTCAATCTTCCAAGTGCAAGAAAATGGTGCATTCGTGCATAGAAGAGTGGCCAAACAATGCCATTAAGAGCCGTCAGTGAATCGGAAAAAAATAAGATAGAATGCACCAAAACACGCTGTTTCAAGACATAACTCTGAAAGTTGTACTTCCCGTTTTTTATCTGACAGCCATCAAAAGTTGATGCCTAGTGGCTGAAATCTAAAAATGCCAAGATTAAATGGGTTACCATGCTACAGTAACTCTAAGAATCCTCCATATAAGTGCTTAAAAGATTCAACCCGTCACTACCTGAAGCATTCCTACAGAGTGCATAATGAACTGCAGTGGCACATACAATTTAAAGACTTTTACATGCCAAAACCACATTATTATGAGTCATGCTGATATAGAGGGCCCGAGCACTTTTAACCATCTGTAGCTCTTAAACATGCCTGGACATTGCACAGTACACGAGCCTCTAGCATTTCGCTCCCATCAAAATGTGACCGCTGCGGCTAGGATCAAAACCGCTACTGTAACGTCACAAGCCGAGTTCCCTAACCATGATACAACTGCGGTGAAGTGCAGCGTACTAAAAAGCACAAAATCATTGCTAAAAATTTACTGCAATCTGCCCTTCTGCAGTGAAATGCAACAGCCTCTACTGATTTGTTGGGATGAAAATAATGGGCAGCTGCGCCACCATAATAAATATGGGCTGACTAAGGATAAATTTACTATTATATTCGAACCTTTTATTTTATTATATTCTAAACATTATTTGAAGTGTGTTATACTTGGTAACATCAAAAATAGCTATGTACTAAGCACACAGGCCAAGAGCGAAGGTGAAACCCACCATAAACTTTGCTTGTGAAAGGTTGCTCCCATGCATACATCTTGATGAGCCGGATGTTGTTCACCACCTCCGCCATCAGCTCAACCCTCGCGTCAGCCTTCTTCACGGCCAGTCGCCGCAGTTTGGCGATCACAGCTGCGATTCCACCCTGCGGACAGAGTGTGAGAGGACGGGCACATCACTACTAAAATGGCTGTCCACATTTGAAATGCGGAATGTTAGTGTAATGAAATCTATTTCAGGAAACAATCAAGGACTGCCAGATTTGCTCGGCCAACCATTAGCATTTGTGCAGTAGTGGCATTATTGCATGTAGAGAGAAATACAATAAGAGCAGTCCAATACAGGAAGTGATTATCATAGCGCCAGTTAATAGTTTGTGCCCAGATAATTTTACGTCAATTGAACTGTTCGAGGATGGTGTTAATAATGTGTTGTAAACACCCAAACAGACCCTTGGCCACAGAAAAAAAATAGGGTAACATCATAAAGAGAAAAAAGTTGCGATTATCTGTACAGCTTCCCCAGGTTCAAATCGTTGCCAAGTCATGTGCACAAAACAATTTCATGCAAGTAATACAGCTAATGGTACGGACATCTTGACATTGATTCTCATCTGCAAAGAAGTGCTCACCATGATTGGGTAGAACAGCAGAATCACAATGTTGCCCATGAAAGCCCAGGGCCCTATAAGGTAGCAGCTGTAGACTAGCGTCAAAAGAAACATCACCGGCGTCCCCAACATCAGCGTGCCGTTCATGGCAGCATCAAATATTCGTTCCATGTCGTTTGTGACATGGTTTATCACCTGACAAGAAAGAAAGAACAATGACATTTTTTTTTCCTCTTCTGAATTACGATATATTCAAGTATGTAAACATAAATAGCATCTACAAACCTGTCCTGAGTGTTTTTCTTCTACCCTAACCTTGAGCATTCTTCGGTACAACAGCAATTGCAGGGCTCCCTGCAGTCTGATTGCTGCAAAGTGCGAGAATTCAGCAAAGTGAGAACAGTGCAAGATCTAATTTTGTCATCCTTTTTTTTTTTTCATCTGTAATCAACGTGCAGATAGATGTCCACGTGTGCACAAATACACACGGGGAAATTCATTAGCACCAACTGAGAAGCTTAATAACAAAAGACAATCAATTTTTACTTGTAATACTAGTACATTTGAACCCCTTTATAAGAGACACTGATATAAGACACAAATTGGTATAAAAAACACTTACGTGCCTAAACTGAAACAAGTGTTGATGTATAAGAAAATGCATACGTGATAACCTGTTTATTAGAGACAAGAATCGCTCCCCAGCGCATGCCTCTTATAAAGGGGTTCAATTGTACTATGCAATAGAGACTATAGGTCCTGAACTGCCAAAAATATGGCTAATTTAGCAGTAACACTGTTACAACAAAAGTGAAGACATATTACGAGATTTCAGCACCAGAGTCACCAAGCCACAAAACACTCTAAGAAACAAGAAAGAAAATATCAGAGAAAGCACAATGCAAGCAAACTACAATTGTGCAACACAGTTTTTAATGCATACTAATATACATACACAAAAACAGGCATATGACATGCTTTTTTTTTCCAATGCAGATGCACAGCAATGCAGATTATGCAGACTGCACAGTGGCTCTGAAATTTCATCATCAATTTGTGATTCTTATCTTTTGCCATTTTTTATATGAATGAAAGAATATAGCATGCAAAAGGCAGTATCTTAGTGGCACAAGCACTGCACCATTCCCAAGCCATAATTCCCAAATCACAAAGCCCGTCTAGTGCAGAAAAGCAACTTTATCATGTTCAACAAAAAAAGCAGTGCATACATACAGTATATACACTACCCATGTCAAACTACATATTTGCAAAGCCAAACACACATGCACTTGCGCAGTGAAGATAGACACAAGAAAAACAATTAGCAACAACACAGCAACATAAAATAGACGAGAAGAACAAAAGCAAGCAGAAGCAAAAAAAAAGAAATCGTCCCAGATTCGTTTAGGCTGCAGTTGAAGTTCGGAGTACCATAAGCTACCTCTTCAATACGCTCCTGGTTGTACAACCAAATAACTTCAGTGAACATGGAGAATGTGTACACTTATACTAATTCAGTCGAGCGTGCATGAGCATCGCAAGGAACGACTAGTAGGGAAACTGCTATCTAAATTAGTCATTAATCGCATTAACTATAAATTGAAATGAGCAAACTTGCATCAGGCAGTTTGAATGTTTAACTTTAGTGAATGAATGTTTGTAACAAGAATTTTTAAATAATGTGAAGGGCGTGGACATTGTACGACTAAGTACAGCAACGGTATGATCATAACCCGCCATAATAGTTTAGTGGCTAAGGCACCCGGCTGCTGACCCGCAGGTCGCGTGATCAAATCCCGGCTGCAGCGGCCGCATTTCCTATAGAGGCAAAAAAAATGCTTGAGGCCCGTGTGCTTAGATTTAGGTGCGCGTTAAAGAACACCAAGTGGTCAAAACTTACGGAGCACTTTACTATGGCGTCTCTCATAATCATATGATGGTTTTTGGACGTTAAATCCTAACAATTATTATTATTACGGTATGATCATTTGGACACATTACGTGATTCGCAACGCAGTGCTAGAACAAAAGGAGCACTATAGACATTATTTAACCTACCTATTTTAAAGTGCAGCTCAAAAGAAGGTGAAGCAGAGGGCACAGAAAAAAAGAAAAAACCGTCCGAGCCCATCACTTATAAGCAGAGCCTTTTCAAGGAGGCAGCCTCACCAGTGTGTGCACCAATCACCCACGACATGCTCAGGCATCCCGACCGCATCAGCTGAGTCCCGACAAGCCCAAAGGCAAGCAGCAGGCCTGTGCTCAAGCTGGCGTGGGCATCCTCAAGGTACAAGAGAATCGCACGCAGCAGCACAGCCTGAAACATGAAACGGCTGTGTCAGAGGACGCGCTGATGAATGACGGTTAGGGCAAAATCGTAATTTAGCAAGCGTTGCCATGGGAGCGAGTCACAACATCCTTATGCATAACATTGAGTATTTGGGAATTTCAAAATATGCTGCTCTAAAGGCCACAGCTTTGTAAATGACGTTATCCACAACGCTAAGAATACATCAAAGTCTTGAGGAATTCTTTACAGGCCATTTTGTTGTAAAAGAAGTTCGACCGTTGCTGATAACAAGTGAACAATTCGGTGGCAAACATTCCCCGTGAAGGAAACCTGTCAAAGGAGTCAAAATTTCTTAGCAGCAGCTGCTTTCTGACAGAGGAGGCTCCGAAAGAGCACCGTAATGATGACTTCAGTCTATTCTAGTGGTCATTTTAATTGGAGCATTTATTGCTGTCTCAACTCAGATGCATGTGCCATAACAATTAGCACAACACTGCCCGTTGAAAATGCTGGGGTGCATGCATAGAAAGCTCATAAATGTACCAGAAATAAGAACGCTGAACCAGCTTCACAGCCATATCGATTAAGCAGATAACACCGAATCTGACCATGTCATTTTGCAGTCAGGTTTACTGCAAGTCAAGAAGTATGCCTCCGCTTGTCAAAAACAAAATCAATACAGTCTTCTGCAGTATGTGTGTTTGTGAAATGAGTAGGGAATAAAATTATTGGTGTTCCGCTTTACCTTTTGAGGGTCCCAAAATCAATAACACTCAACCTATTATAGTATGTCATTTTTTTAGCTATCTACAAATCAAATAAGCTAACTCGCTAGTTAGGTACATTGCAGCCAGGCAACGCAAGCCAATAAACAACATTTAACTAAATAAACTATTAGTTAGCTAATTATTTGCATAGTAAATAAGGTAAATAGCTGGTCAGTAGGCTATCCATCAGAGTATTTAGTTAACTAGATGCTTAGTTACTTAAACCTTGTTTAATTAGCTAAGTGTAAAAACAATTAAGTGGCTAACTTACAACAACCGGCTACCCAGGGCTCGTTTGTTGCATGTTAATGTTCCAAGTTAGTTTATTTTGTTACTTCTTGGCACTGTTTTAGTCACACAAGCACAATTAGTATTAGAACTGATAGGGAGTGTCGCTTGTAAATAAAACGAATGAAAAGGCACACGTTTCACCCTGCAAGGCTTCTTATCTTAGTACAGCACAGCAACCAGGACAAAAGGGACAAATGCATACCAAGGTACTTTCGGGCTTTTAACATTCACCCTTGTTGCCAGCAAAGTGCAAACAGTAAACTATGGCACCGACTCCCACCACTCCCCGTTGTAACGACTACGAGTGCACACACACTTAACAGACGTGGCCAAGGCCGAAGATGGCAGCTGGAACAAAAGTGCAATCACTTACGGGACCGAGAAACTGAAAGGTCATGCCAAGGCAGATGAAGAGGCCCGCGACAATGGCACGCGTCTTGCAGAACCTGGTGGCTGCTCTCCAAAACTGAGCATTATCTCCCTGAAGTAGCTGCTCATCCTTCCATAGTCGTTCGAGCCTGCCAAGAACAAGAGAAAATACAAAAAAGTAAAGATTTAAAAATGTGGCTAGCGACAAAAAGAGCATAATAAATGGTAAGGTGGAAACTCTGTATGTTATACGATGGCCATGGAGCACTGCATTTGTGCTTCTGTTGCAGTGTGGTTAAGGATACACATACACAAATTTACCCATTATAAATATGTCTTCGTTTTTCTTCTTATGGACACCCTTTGTGCATGCATTCCTAGAACGCAGACAAGACAGCATTGATGGATGCGTGCTTCAGAAAATGTAACCATATACGAACCCGACAACACATATTTTCAAGATGAAAATGTTTTATGTCGGGGTTCATCACAGCTCCACTGACGCATTTACGTCTCGGATATGACGTAATATATTACACTGCAAGAAAAAGAAAACGAGAAGGAAGGATGTTGTTGTGGGGTGTCGAACCAGAGACCTCTTGATCCTCAGCCACTAAGCCACGAAGCGTACGGTGTCAAATTCGTTAACAGCAAGCTATGTATATACACCATATACAGTTTGGCGCGGTCCTCATAGCTCTGCAACTTCAGCGCGTTTGTGTCATCGGTAGTGAAAACTCGCGTAAAGCTCGCATTGGGCGCACTGTAAAGGTCGTCAGCTCTTGCGTTTCGAAGAGTGCACGGCAAACTGTGCATGGTCTCTCCTGCGCGCGTGCTTATCTGACTCGTGCTTCTGGAAAGCGCGAAAATCACTTTGCCCATTGCTGCGGTCACGTTTACGAAAGGAGCACGCTGCTCACATACAATCAAGCAAGAATTGTGACAGTTCACGCTCGTCCCGGGTATACTTTAGTGTTTGTTTCGTGTGTTTTTTTTCTGTTAGAGCAGCGCCCTTCAAATGTTGAGCTGTGACAGTCATTAATTCGCGCTCGTCCCGTGTGTGCTCATTTTGTGCATGCTTTCTGCTTGAGGTGAGCGCTTCAAGTTTCTAGCTGCTTGCCGTCTTTCGCATGACTTTGCAATTCCTTGCTGTAACATTCATTCCTTCACCGTCGTGGTGAAACAATGGACAATACGTGCTCAACTACTTTTGCGAAGTCTCGTTTCACTTTCGTGTTATACCAATTACTAGAAAGAGAGATCAGCCACGTTTCTTCACTGCATGGTGGTGCCAGTGACGAAAATTGTAAATTTTATGATGTACATTCTACACCATAATAACCTCAATAAGATTAAGAATCAGGTACAAATTTTGTTTTAGCCCTTAATGTCTGTTCTACCGCCCATCACGACAACGCAACATGGTAACTCGCAGCAGTGATATGTTGTATGGCACTGCTAGACAAGCTCTTCCGTGGTTTATTCACGACTGCGTTTTCATGTTGCATTATGCACCACCTCTAAGTCAGTAATCCACTGTTTTTCTCTTTCGTTATTACAAGTTTCAGACTAGAAAGAACGGAAGGTAGGGTCAAGGTTTCGGAGCATGAAGGGTTGAGAGTCACCAGGAAGTTCACATCATTCACAATAATCAAGAGAGTTTTCACGGGCATGGCAATTCAGACAGCCTCCAGCTGAAATTACAGAAATGAAGGGAGAATAAGGAAACGAAGTTCACCTTTTGGCGTTGACCTCGGATGATTCGCTGGGAGCCATTTGCCACAGGTCCTCTTGGTGGATGCCCTGTCGGTAGGCCTTCCACATCAACTTGGTCATCCAGACAAGCGAGATGAACGAGAACAAGCCCGCCTTGCTGGTGGGCATCTCATGCTTGTCTCTGAAGCGACAGAAAGAAAACGAAACTTTTTCTTTTTTGTTTTTTGAAAAAGAAGGGGGATTCGCACTGCACCAAATGGCTAATTTTTCTAATGTGTCATCAACTTCACTTCGTCACTGACTTACTCATTTTTCATTCATAATGCAGAACATGCAAAGGGCAAAAAAGAAATTAATTCCGAGGAAGCACAGCGAGGTGCACAATTCACTTCAGTCACGAACACATAATACCAATAGGACGATGTTATATTGAAAGTGATTGTAATGCAAAGGTGAAGAAAGAAAAGTGGATAAAAATTGCCACCCACATCTTTCCACGGGGGAGCTTGAGTAAATGCTTCGCAGAGGGGTGGGGGTGCCGCATGAATGTTACGTAATTGGGTATGGTTTGGGGATGCTTAGGTAATCGTTATTTCGTCTTTATTATTCTTATTTATTGAATGAAGGAGAAACGTTGCTTTCAATGTCAAACAAAAGCCACGTAAAGACGCCCTTGAATGAATAACGAATGTGCGATCCAGTGCCTACATATACGGGGTGGCCTGTGAATGGTTGTGCAGCACGAGCAGCCATTTTTTACTAGCAGGCGCTGCCTGCACTGGCCTTGCGAGGAGAGAGAGGGGGAAAGATGTGACAGTCTTGCAGGTGTCTTCCTGGGCCGGCAAGAGACGTGAGCATGCACAGTGGTGTGTGCCGATGCCAAAGCACGACATCGTGCGACTAAGAAATGCTCCGCATTTTAAAAGATAACTAGTCGTGGGCAGGGACCAAACCTGCGATCTTCGAGTAACGTGTCCCACGCTCTACCGACTGAGCTACCACGGCAGCTATCTCCCCATCCGCTTTAAGGGGTATATGCATGTGCACTAAACGTGAAATCATCAATCAGCGCCACCTGTTGCCATTGCGGCGAGTGTGGAACACTATTTTTTTTGCCTATTTTCCTTCATTCATAGTGAGGGTTTCGTTCTGACAGACTTAGTTCCTTCAGGTAGTATACAAGGGATTATTGGTCAATTGCCAGCTCGTAATAAGATCATGTGCTGTGCGACGCCAATAGGCAACACTGACTGACGCTCCCACATTTAATGCACATACATACCCCTTAAAGTGAGCGAGGGGATAGCCGCTGGGGTAGCTCAGTTGGTAAAGCATAGGACACAATAGTCAAAGGTGGCAGGTTCGGTCCCTGCCCACGGCAAGATATTTCATTCACTTTTTTTTCTTCACATTACATTCCGACTGCATTTAATAACATTTCCTATAGTTTCCTTGGCATAATTGTCTGTCAGTTGTCATTAATACTGTTTCTAACTAAAACGAGCCCTTAAGTTTACCCTTTTTTCCTTCATTGAAAAGGACAATAAAGCACATGAAAATGTAGGGGAAAATATTTTGCTTTAACTGATGTGTGGCAGTATTCTCGGTACCCAAGTTAACGAATGTCTATCGCAACTGCCCCATTTACCTAAGAAATGAGAAAGGCATAATGCAATACGCCACCCTTCTGGACAGACAACCAACGTAAGCCATTCTAAAATGGCAGATTGTCCTGCACGCACATTAAATAAATAAGCGGATAAAATAAACAACAGAGTTGCTTCGCACTACTAGCTATGATCTACGGTGCCTCCTACTGGTTTCTTGGAAATTTTCAACACACGTGCCGGGTACCAAGTGTGCAGCATCCAAGGCTGCCGCCTCTAAACTACAGGGCAAATTAGCAGATGCTGAAAAGCACGAATCTCAAGAGAGAGCATCGTGCAATAACGTAGCAGACTGTTTATACATCACATGTCTGAGAACAACAAACTCTTTTCACATTTCTGTTCTTAAACAGGGGCCACATTCATCCCCAATCAATTGTGCGGGTACCTTCAGTAGTGCATGATAAAGCATTGCATCTCAGAAGAGCAACAGTTGTCCAGTCCACTGACACATCCAATGAATGAGAACGGCTGATTGTATCCCTTGCACTAGTTATCGGTAATTTATTTTTAGTCGGTTATGATACAACTTCTTTTATGCACAACTTTAATTTTCGTGATGACAGGCAACCTGCGTACTGTCTACCATAAATTGCAAGATCCTTAATGATGAGGCTTTTGTTCAACCAAATTAAAGTTTATTAGGTAACTGCTAAATTCAGATTAAGCGTAAGAAAGTGGGTGCACAATAACAAATTTTGCCATGAATCGTGCTTAATAAAATTAAGCACATAGATGAAATGCAAACTGTATGTCAGAGCCGTGCCATGTTTTATCGTCTTTTCCTTCGGCGAGTGCAAAGCAGCCCACACGAATATGTGGGTGCAAGTGTGCATGTATGCGTGTACACACACAGTTCAGAGCTTTCTATCTTGAGTACATTAAAAGAGACATTTAATGGCAATGTACGATGCTCACAATATAATAATCTGTAAGTACATCTGCGACACTTCCCCATCTCATTCATCACAGACAAATGTCATTCCAAGCTGATAGTGACTAACAGCTAGACCCATGTAACCTTTAATTAAAAGGACACAATGGTTTGAAAACTAGTCAAAACGATATTGACATATCCAGACACCATTAATCCAGAGCATTCCTCTCATCCACAAAGTGAATGCGTACAAGTGAACGAAACAACCTTCCAAGCATGTCGACGTTACTGTGCAATAAGGCAAAATCTCATGCATTTGTTGTGCTTGTTCAGAACCTTCAATGCTTAATATTCTCGACACACACCAATGGCTAGTGCATATCTTCACAGGCGAAATGAACGTGTGGCAAGTTAATTCGTATAGCACTGATATTTGAAGGAGGACTTGAAAGCAGCAAGGACTATTTTTAGGAAAGTGCAGAGACAGTTAATACTGTTATAAGCAAGTAGGCATGCATGCTTCACTGCAATCCCTATCAATAGTTGTTGAGTGATGTCTCAATGGCTCATTGCAGTGCTTTTTTTTCCCTCTTTCCCTGGCTGCGTTGTATTTTCAATGTGAAATGGTACAGCACTTGCGGGCTGAAACTGGACAATTGAGGGCTAAGTAATGCTCAACACTATTGTTCCCAGCGTCTTCAGTTCAGGTCAAGTTAATGCAATTTTGTATCAAACTTGTACTGTACAGAAAAAGAATCATATGCATGATTCTTTTTATAGAAATTTTCTTTTAAATCAGAGTTGGTCAATTCAAAACTTATACCGCAATGTCAGACAGAAAGTCAGCCAGTACTTTTAAATTCCCCAATAGTTACGCATCGCAGTTTGAAGACCAACGCTGGTTTGCACAGTTCAGACAAATGGCCTCACAAAGCTCCTGTCCACACAGCAGTGAAGTGTGCAGCTGTTCCCAACAAATACAGGTGGGCAACACTGCCTCGCCTCACACAAACTCGACATCTCAATCACTGTTCATCAGACTTCCTGTCTCTAAGGGGCTTAAAGGCAAGTGTTTCCGAGGTGTGAGAAACATAAAAGAAGGTTATCTGCTCAGAAATGCCACTGAACAGTGCTGAACGCTGAATAAAGCAGTAGGGGAACATCACATAGTGGGCACCAAAATGATTGAATACATTTCTCAGTGGTTAACTATTAGTGCTGTTGCCTTCCTACCTTTTTTCGGCCACATTTAAGCACTTCCTAATATTTTCTGAAGTGTTACAAAGGTTAATGTCTGAGTGTTTATATCAATACATGATTTTTTTTATTCATTCTCATTACTTTTGGTTTCTCCCTCTAGCAAGAGCATCTTTTCCCCCTACAAAATGAATAACTCACTTGGATTTAGGTCGCACAGGTATGAGAACCTTCAGGGCATCCTTGTACTTGGACAGGCCTTCGTTTACCTTGAATGTGTCCAAGTCCAGCGAATCACTGCAAAAAGGGGAAGCACAGGTCCTCTCAGAATTAGTCTGCAACTGATTAGCAGCATTTTTACAGTATGTGCCAAATTACAGGAATCCTATGCTTTTTGGGCAAACAGTATTGAAGCTAAAATCAAATGCGTCCTGCCACAGTGGCGGGTTGCTGAACACGAACGATGTCACTGGTTCGATGACCAGCTCCCTCAATTTTACTGTAAAACACACACACACAATACACTCACAAACACACACACACGCTAATTAAAGAACATCAAGTGGTCAAAAGAAAAGTTATTCCGAAAGCACACCACTGCACCATTTGTAAATTTCCACGTTCAATACTACTCAACCAACTAAAGCGTTGCCTCACAACCTGTTGAAACATTCTTCAACTCCTTTACTTGTATATAATGTTTTGCTTGATTATTATTATTATTATTATTATTATTATTATTATTATTATTATTATTATTATTATTATTATTATTATTATTATTATTATTCCTGTAATCTGGATACACAGGTGCCTCGGCAAAAGTTCAGTGATGCACAGTTCTAAGTCATGAGAACAAGTCATAGATAGTCATAGATGCATGGAAACGATCATCACTGTTCATAAAATAACATTTCCAGGTGCAAAACAATTGACCCCTTGTGATCTCCAACAACTAACTTTACTTCTTGCATGTCTCTCTTGAAAGATGACAGTACCTGTAGGTGCAAAGATCTGTTTTTAACGAATAAGGATCCACATGCTCCTCTATACAGAATTTCAACTTAAGATCTTGTACGCATCGCTCGTTCTTATTCGGTAAGATTACAGCATGGCCCACAAGATGCGAAAAAATTGTCCGCTTCTTTGTGCCATCTTTTGTTACATTTTGTAAGTGAAACTGGCCTTCAGTAATAATGAGATAACTACCTTTCTTAATTAACCTTTTCACAACGAAAAAAAAAATACTGCTGGAGGATAATGACATTTTTGCCGCTGCCACCACAGTACAGTCATAGGCAAAGTCTTTGACATAGGAATGGGGCAAAGAACATTTTGAACGTGCTCTTTCAGACAAACATATGCCAAGTTAAACTTTCGGTGAACAGGCCTCTGAGAACTTTAATGAAAAAGATTAAAATTTTGTGCAGCATTAAATGAGTAGCATTGTGAAGTCCTTGTTATGTGTGGATTTCGAGAACAAAAAGGTTTCTGTGTTTAATTAACACTGATTCATGTTTTTAAACACGCTATAAATTTGGCAAGCAAATTGTGTTGAAACATGCTACTGTGTCTTCAAGAGTCTGGCTTTTTCTTACGCGCAGGCAGCACTAAGTTCAGTGCAGTTGAGCACGCTGATGGCGCAGAATTCTCGCAGAGGTGCCACTAGAAGGCATAATCATGCAGGCGAAGGTCGCTTCCTTATTTCAAGGCGTTTTCCTTTGTTTTTGTTTCTTCTTTCCCTGTATTTGAATCAGTTTGACAAGTAATTGACTTTGCGTGCTCGGAGAGCTTTGCAGGACCGTCCTACGCACGCCTTCACGCTTCATCGAATGCACATTCATCAGTGAGAGATTACCCGTGACCAACATAGGCCTGGTTTGCTAGCAGGAACACACCATTCATAGAGAATCACAAATTCACTTTTTTCAAAAACCAAAGCAAGATATAGCTATCCTATAGTTTTCCCAAACATGCATTAGCAGGCTTTCAATTAGATATCTTGGGCAAAGTGTGATGGGACAGATATGTGGTAGATGCCTCGCAGATAATCAGATAAGCAACAGATAAAAAGCTAAACTGCTTCTTCAATTTAAAATCTCAAATACTGCTGCAAAACCTCATTTAACTGGAACTACTAGAAATAGTCTCACCTTCACGTACATCAAGTTAAAGAAAATATACAGGGCGCCCCAGCTATTTAAAGCCAGCTTTAGAATATGCCAATTCGTCCTATGATGCTGTGATCAAATGCATGCTGCTGATAACTGCATGGAGTAGCATTAGCTTTCGAAGCAATGAAACTGGACAAACATTTACGATGATAAAGCTCCAGATTAGTTTGAAATACTGTACATCCAACTACGCAGTTTCCAAGTTCCTCTTTGTCAAGCACTAGCATTTTTCTGCCTATTAAAGATGCGTGTGAAATACAAAAAATACCACAGGACATGCCCACTTGTGCATTGTGATTGCAGCGCTGCCTAACTGTCTGTTAACAAACGATAGGCTATCTTTGCAGCAATAAGCAGATGCAGGTGGTTATCGCTTGAGCAGGGGTTATCACACAGCCACCACCAGCAATGCAACCCTGTCGCCTTTTAAGCAGTAGTACACCCATCAAGACGCTATGAAACACGGAACATCAGGGAGTACGCAAGCAGGCGTGTCATGTTTGTTTTTCACTTAGAGGGCATCTGTAGTAAGCAGAAGAGCACCGATACTTGGCATGTCGAGATAAAAGGCGGGGGGGGGGGGGGGGAATAAAACCACCTCTCTTCCCAAAGTTTGAATTTCATATCTGCATCTGTATATATGCACGTAAACATCCAAGCGCAGGCGCAAATATACATAAAGTATGGCATAACAAAAACTAATTTACAGCTTTCTCATTGAAATTTTTGCCCAGCTTTGTTGCTTAGAAGTTAATTAATCCTGCTAAGTAATTAAGCAGAAAATGACAAAAGTACGGCTTACTCCATGATAAAGTTGGCAACATGCACTTGGCGACTTTATAACAGATAAGTCTGCTTTTTTTTTTCAACTTTGACTAGAGTTAGCTGGGTGACCCTCTAAGATAAGCACACAATTTTTACCATATTATATCACTGAAGATACCACAATTTTGTCTATTCAGGCAGACTTGGCTACAACTGACCCCTTTCCGAAAATAAATTATGTTAAAATAATATTTTAGTTACTGGCCTTTATCAGCTTCTTTCAGTAGTAAAACTGAAACAAGGTAGTAAAAGAAACCTGTTTTTAAGCAGCTAACAAAATTTTCAATGCTAAGAAAATTTGAATTATTTTTGGCATAGAATAGTTCTGGAATACGTCAGATCATTAGCCGAGTGTCCTGAAATGGTATATCATGCACTCCGAGGCCCAACTAATTACAATAAAATAATGGTAAATTCCATACCGTATCTCAGTAACCAGTATTTAGGAATTGGCACAAATTCTATGATTTCTAATTAGTAAGTATTTACTCCCTAATTTAAATTATGTGATATAATGATTTGCTGTAAAGTGAACAATAATAAATGAATTAGTTAATAAAAATTGCAATTTATTGGAATCTGCATCCGCAGGTTCATCTATATGGAGAGCTGAAATAGGAATGTCTGCCACACTTTAGTGCTGAGAGTTTTTGAAAAAGAACGAAAAACACAAGAATGAGGAAAAATCGGTAGCGTAACAGCGACGTAAGAAAGTAGCACGCAGGTGCACAGTTCCAGGTGCGCAATGGCATGCGAAAACAGCCCTATGTAGAGTTTAACAAGCGACTATTGTCTCGCTATTTCTAAAAATATGCTAGCAAGTACTAATTTTAAAAAGCCAAGCTACAAATGCCTTCTACCTGGAAACCAACTTTGTGCTTTACGTTTGCATTACTGCACACTGTTACAACATGGCACCTGTAGAAAGAGATCAGGTGCAAATAAGCTGGACATATGGAGCATCATGTGCTCAAGTCTATTTATTCATGCCTGCAGAAGAGTGGACAACAAGGCTGCCATTGCTGAGCCTTGCGTGCCTCTGTGATGCGTGTTTGTGTTTTAGGAAAGCCACGAGTTTTTTTTTTTTTTACACCTGCCTCGAAGTGATCTCTTCTGTGAATTACGTTACATATGTCTCTTGTATATGTGATATGAAAGAGATATGTAATAATGTCAGTTGGTTTCGTTAGGCTGTGTCTACCAAAAGCAATGAGCTCTTGATAAATCTCCTTCCTTTGTTCAAAAAAGAAAGTGAAAGCACTAAACTACAAAAAAGTTGAACAAATATGACATTGGTAGCTAAAAGGAAGCATAAAATTGAAGTGACATCGAAGCATATAATCGAAGTGCTTTAAAGGGACACTAATGTCAAATAACAATTTATGTCAGAATGAAAGCTCAATGTATGACAACATTCAAAACTGCAATATTATCAATAAAAGTTCTCCACATACTGAGATATTAAGGCGAATGCACAAGAACACAAGCACCGCAGTAGGACATTTTCAAAATGATTCCGATGACATCAGATGGACCACCTACAATTAATCACTAGTAATCGATCTAACTTCACTAAATAAAGAACCTTCCATGCACCAAGAGAAGCAATAAAATGCTGCTTGTTCGTTTCTGTTTGATTCATGGAAAAAACAACTGTCGGACGTTATTATGGGGAATGGCGCAAGTAATTCAAAAATCCAATTTTCGCGTGGTTATACGGGACAGGTGGTGCCATCTAAGAGGGTGCAGTTGAAACAAAAAACGTCAACAATGTCTAAGCCAGTGGCGAGAAATTGATCAATGGCCGTTGTTGTTGCTGTGGCTCCCGCCGTTTTCGGTCTGCTGCTACTAGCACAGTAAAGTTTGGCAACGTTGTGCATGGCAACAGTGACGTGAGTCAGTCCGGTCGGTCTGCATCTTGAGGCAGGTAATCTGAAGTGCGCTAACCCGATGCGGACCACTAAAACGTGATTGTATTTCCAGCTAGAAATCTTAACGAAATCGCAACTTATAACTTCGAATATTCTTAATGCAGATCAACGCACCGTCAAATGAATCGACAGCAAAGAATTCATTGAATCACTTCCCTTGGTGCCTAGGTCTCTCTTTCTATACTATTTAAACAGATGTTATTACATATCTAATCAGTCCCAGAGAAAACATGCCTCACTGATGAAATTAAATTTTAATTTGTATCAGAAAAATTGGAAACTCATTTGAAAAAAAAAAAACAAATCAAGTACTTCAACTTCACACTTACTGAAGAGAACTGTCTAGTGCAAGATGAAAACATATATAGATGCCCTGTAGGTGTACATCTTCATAGGTGAAAAACCAGAGACTAGAAAATCATAGTTCCAACTGTAGCACAAAGCTATTGAGTGAGCACGCTGGAGTTTCTTGGTGAAAGCCAATAAGTCAAAGGACTGATTTGTCATGTTCTGCAACAACGCAAAGGACCTCAAAACCCCAGTTTCTGCAATACTGATGTGCTCGGCTATCGTGTGACAACAAAGGAACAGATTACTGCCAGAGCCTGTCCCAAATTACCCACACTTTGCGCACCATAATTTGCCTTTGGCATGAAGCTGCCTGGTGGATAATTTTACAGCACAGCTTTTGTGGCCGAAGCTTGCAATGTGCTACAGATAAAAAATCATCACGAATCGGCATGCGGCGGCAATACAAACCAGTGGTTCAATGATTGCCCAAGCATTCTGTACAGGTGGTTAATAAGAGAAGTTGACATGTACACAATAGCTTTGCTGTGACTCAGCCTGGCACAACTTGGACTGAGCTGCACTATTTTTTCTTTTGAGATACAAGATCATTCATCTTCTCATCACATTCACTGTCAATACAAATGCAGGATTATATTTTGAGGTTTTATTTATAGTGACCATATTAGTATCTGTATGTCCCAAATCCACAATATCATGAGAGACGCCATAGCAGGGGGCTCCAGAAATTTTACTTATCTGGTGTTCCTTCACATGCACTGACATGACACAAAACACAGACCTATACCATTTTGCCTCTGGCGAAATGCAAACCTTGTGGCTGGGATCAAACCCGAAATTTGAGGCTAACCATCAGAGCCGTGCCATATAACCACTGCTCCACGGCAGCGGACATGTAACAACCATGACATAAGATACACCATAGCCAAGGCCTCGGGAATCACTTCCACCCCCACGGATTTTATTATTTAACGTGGAGCGAAATCGATGGGTGTATTCGCACTTCCCTTCGAATGAAATGTGGTTGCGGTTGAGAATAACCTAAGCCATGCAATGCTTCAGCAAATATGCCACATCATTGGGTCAGCTAAATAAAAGAGTAGGATATTCTTTATGCATGCGTTTAAAGCTGATGTCAAAGACAATTAGTTCGCAAAGGTATATCCACTTGCATTCGCGATACTCATATAGCTGTCATTCATTCTGAACTGATGTAAAATTCATTCACTACTGGACTATCAACACGTCATCACGCGCACTTTTCAGGTGAAATTTGTTCACCATTCAGACTGTGCAAGCAATACATATCTCCCACCTGTCAAGATGAAACAGGTTCAGCTTACAAGAGCACACCCTCGATTCAAACTCAAATATATGCTTCCATACAAAATATGAAGACGATATCATATCCGTCTGGATCATATTCCAACCGAGTTGCAGTATTATCTATAGAATGTCCTAAACCCTAGAAAAATACACACCAAAACCATTCTGGAGATCGTCTAAAAGACACGTAATGACCTCTCTTTCTTTCTTAATAAGGGGGAGGCATGGTAATATCATGTTTGCCTTTTCTGCTAATTTTTCTTTAACGCATGCATTTAGGTGGACTGGTCGGCAGTGACTATATGCTTTTAAAATACTAGCAAGCACGCAAAAAAAAAAAAAACTACAGGAATACTGCTATAACTAGCGATTGTCCTATGTTTTTTTTTTTTTTCTGGGTAGTCTTTATGCGTGTTCGCTAGTAGTATGGAAGCCAGTTAGTCTTTCCTTTCTTAAGTGGCTGACACGTTAGAGACGAACGACCCATTGTGAACCAAAATAAGCGAGACGCAAGCGCGAAGACCTCCTGCGCGGAAGTTTGATGCATGAGAAAAGCGGTTTCCTTGAACGCGACACGATCTAGCAACAGCTCTCTGCGGCTCGATACGGTACGTGTCGTCAAGGAAATGACGCGCGCGCAGTCTCCTATACGCAAATCGGCGACACAATGCCTGTTGCATTGTGTTTCCGTATCGACGAGCTAGACTACGGTTACGTGCTGGCTTCACCGGCAGGCACGCAGAAAACGAGCCGAAGGGGGGCCCCCGTTGACAGCTGCTGCGCGAAAGCAACAAGAGGTCGCCGGCGCGAGCCGTTACGCGACTAAAATGTGCAGACAGTTCGCGCGACGCATCACTAAATTCAATTCAGCGCGCGAGCTGGCACCAAAAGCCACAAAGACACAAACTTTTTTTTTTTTTTCCCCTTTCAAGGATGCGGCGGAAGTGTCTCTCCATGGCCTCGGTCGTAAGTGAAAGCCTACCCACTGGAGATCTCGCGATAGCGGGAAAAAAAAACCGATAAATGATCGAAGTTGTGAAAAATAAAACGTGAATCTACTCGACGTGTTGAAACACGAACGCCCGCGAGATTTCACAACATAGAGAGAGAGAGAGTCGCGTGAAAGCCAGCGCAGCTACAGCGCAGAACGAAACAAGATACGCGCGGGGAGGTTTGATCTCGTTCGCCGTTCCCTCGTCGTTCTATTCATTCGACGGTCAGGCGAACAGTGTGTGCAATGCGTGAACGGCGGCTTTGCCAGCGCAAGCGTTGCGAAAGCGAAACTGAGAATCGCAGGTGTGCGTACTTACGCGTTAACCATGTTGCACGCTCTGCCGTCAGCTGCATCTTCGTCGGCTTGCGCGTAGTCCTCGGCGGTGCCGTACGGTAGGAACAGGGAGCCCGTAGACATCCACTTGTGCATGTCCGTGGTTGCTCTGTTGGGCTTCGGCGCCGCCATGCCGTGTGCGGGGTTCCTTTCGCGAAATAAAATCACGCGATCCTTCCTCTACCGGATGACTCAGACGCGTCTCCTACAGCTGCTCGACGCGACAGGTCGAAGTCCAGTTTCGGATGTCATCATTCAATGAGACGAGACGGGTAGAGAGTCGCCGCAGCGGCCTTTTGAGGTGGCCGGCTGTGTATGCGCTCGCCTTAGATTTTAAGCGAGAAAAGAGGCATCGTACCGTCAAGGTCGAACAGCCGGCTAGCCGTTAACGCGGAAGAGAAGTGGTGAAGCTCGCGCCGACCTCGAGCAGAACAAGCGCGCGAGCTGGAGTGGCTTGCCTCGACTGTTGGATTGCACTTTTTCTGCCAGGGTTATGATTGAATAACTCTGTTTTGCTGCAACAGAACGTGACGATGACACTAAATACTCAAGTGAACTTACAAATTTTTGAGACATAAAAGCGTAGGTTTTGTACTTTTGTGTTTTGTGGAAACTTTATACGACATGTTTCACTTTTACAACAAAGATGTCTCTGTAATTGATCTTGTCTTAATATACCTAGCCAAGCCAAGTGCAATCTGCAATCACAAGTTTACAATGGCGGCGTTTATATAAATGTCCAGCTCATTCCAGTACTGGCGACCCAATGGTTAGCATTCAACGTAGATAACCGTTTAAAGAAAATGCAGAGCCCCGTACGTCAATAAGTTATGTAATGCCGATCAGAGGCGCTACACCGCTCTGTGAAAAGTGTTAAAGGCGATGTCGGACAGCAGCTCTGATGAAAACGACGAGCGTCTGCGCGAAGCGGTGGTTACTGTGAACGATATTTTTGCGAAAAAGCAGAGACAGAAAAAGTCGCAGGAAAGGTATAGCCATTACGGTCTAAATGTGGGCATCTCCCATGCAGCATGAAAACCATACCTGAACTTTTTTGTTCTTTTTTTCTTTCAGCGTGCTAGAAAGTACCGGCTCATCCGGGGATGCCGGCACAACAATAACAGACCTGTCGGCCGAATGCAGACAGTTTCTCGCCAAGAGCTTGTCAAATACCTTGGACAAGTAAGTGTCAGTTAGCTGCCATGGTGACGCGTGTCAACGCAGAAAACCCTAAGCGTATTTAGAGAACTAGTTAATGCCTAATAAGTCTACTCCTATGACGAATATTTACGAAAGAAAAGTAAAAGCGAAAGTGCTGCGCCGGTAGGTCTTTGTGACGTCACCGGTTTAGAGTTGCGCCGAACAAGATGTTGAAAACATGCTGCGTTAAGTCTTTCGTTCGCTTCACAAGGAGGGGCAGGACTTCCGTGCCAACATGAATACTACAGCGTCCGTGCGAACCAGACCAAAATCTGTGACGTCGCGGCAGGTTGGTTCAGGTTCGGAAACATTGAGGCGGTGACACTGCCGTGGGTGACACTACCTTCCTCGTGTATTGCGTTTCTTTTTCTCCATCCCTCGGAATCTAAGGCATTAGGAAAGTACAATCTGCAGGGATGGCACGAGCAGTGGGGGAGGCGGGCTCTCGTCCTATATTTTCAATCTTTGGCGCGTGTCAGTTTTATGCTGGACAGATCTAATATCTACACCAATGTGCTAGATGGACCTATACACCTGCACCCTTGCAAGTTGCATGGCTTCCAAACCATGGCACTGTCTGTGTGTGTCAATTGTTAACATGCTGTGTGTTCTTTACACTCAATGGCACAACAATCCTGAAATTGAAGCTCAAAGACGGACCTTCATTATTTATATTCAAGGATCATTGAAGTTTTGATTCAAAACAATCCAAGTTACGTACTGCATGAAGGCCGTACTTTCTTTTTGCTCAGCCATTATAATCTTGTGTTTCACTGCTCTGACTTAACATGTGCAGGTTCTGCACTAGCTATGAACTTGGCATCACAGAAAGAGGCTAAGATTAAGCATATTTTTCATAAAATCTTAATGCTTCACGTCTAACTTCCCGCATGAAAGAAAACGAAAGCTTAAACTATTCTACTGAATTTCAACTGGCCTTTATGGATTGTTAAACACCAAACCGTCAATTTTAATAGCACAATTACGAGTCCTGAAGGAAGAGATCTTTGTGGTTTGTGATGATTATTGAAAAGCCAGCAGCATTTGACTGCTATTTGAAATAAAAAAAGTCAGCCATAATGTTTCACTGCTTGTATTGAACCGTTCACGACCAAATTTTGGCTTTATATATGTTCATCGCGCATTGAAGAGAGCAAATGCTCTCTTCAATGAACACGGACGACACCAGAACCTCGCTGAGGTGAATTGCCTGTGCGTGAGCAGGCTTCCCAAGTGCAAAACTATTGTATTCTTCATTCAATGCAATGAATAGTGTTTGAAACCATTGAGCTGTCCTTTAATTATTATAGCTACCTTAACTGTTGGAGCTATTGTATATTCAGAAGACTGCTTTTAAATTTAAACGGCACATTTGGTAACAATTTGCTGGAGCTGGCCCAATATTGCCTAGTCCTACGTATATGTGCAATAGTTCCCTAAAGCAGCCAGACACAAAATTACGATATCAAAGCATTTAGATGGCTTTACATGTAACACACAACTAACTTCAGTGCTCATCCTCTCTGTTGCTGTTGTCTAGTTTGCACTGCTATTAACAAGATGTACTCAACAAAGGTTCACGGTTATCTATCCCAAGATGCTCTTATCTGCAGAAAAGTATAAATTTTTATGCAGTACTTTATCCCCTGTTTCTTTACAGGAAAATCAAGCTAGTCGATAAGCCTCTTGAAATACCAGACAAGGAAAACAGTACAGGCAAGTGGCGTTTCGTTCTTTTTCCATTCACCCCTTTCCCCCACATTTACCACTTTTCTCAAAGGTTTGGCGACTAATTTTTTCATTATGCAGGCATCAAGCTCTTCACCGACTCTACCGTGCATTTGGTTGAGATCGAAGAACCCCAAGTACAGCGACCTCGCAAGAAGCACAAGAAGTCTAAAGAAAAGTAAGGCATACTGCAGCTACCATTTCAGTTTGTTTGCTTCTAAAGGGACCGACAACTGGCCAGACGATGGGACTAGATCCTAGTAGTGAAAAGACCATAAAATTTACAGATTCCAGCATTTTTTCGCATCATGAGCAAGATTTATATTTCTACATTGTACTTAAGAGTAACAAAAACTGTCATGTGGCGCAGCCTAGCGGAAGAGAATCCAAGCTGGATCACGAAATATGCAGTCAGTCACTTTTCTGAAAGTAGTTACGTAGCCTGATGGCTGTCACGCACATCAGTCCTCAAAATTAGAGTATGTATATTATTATCGAGCCCCGCTCAACCCTGCGCTGCTTACGACATAAACTGAGTTGAACAGTGAAAAGCGGTGCTGCCGTCGCGGCCGCCAGCAAACCAAGGCTAGCCGCGGTGCATGCGCGTGGAGTGCACGCAAGCGCAGTGAAATACCACACGCACACAAACCACTCTCACGCTCACTGTTAGCAGCAGGTGAGTATACAACTTCGTATTTGCTGTAGACAGAAAAATTCTTATTACAAATGTTTCGCGGCAGTTTTCACTTTGCCATTCCATGATTAGATTAACTGACCAGTAAGCTTTAGGTTCCACCAAAAAAAGAATGCCACCATAACAATTGGTTGTCGCTCCCTTTAAGGTTGTAATGCTATATAGATTGCAGCAACTTACAAAGACATACAGCCACTTCCAAAGCGTACTCATCAGAAACTTCACAAAAACAACAAAATGAAAAGTATCGCATCTGCACGACTACAAGACAATTTCTTCCAGTTACGGATCTCGAGCGATGGCTCACGTACACGAATTCTTGTATCTAATAAATTAGCCATATCTGTTTGCTGGCTTTTAAAGAAAAAAAATCAAAATTATTAAGCACGCAAATGTGCGTGTACCTACTCAAGAAAATATATTCAGCCGACAAATCAATGAACACAGGAAACGGAAAAGACAAGAAGGCGGCCAGGCTACCAACTGTTTATTCACGAATGCGAGGCTCAAGTATATACATTCATGCGATCACAGGATCATGAAGCAATCTCTTTCCGAAAAATGCAAAATACAGTAAACTAACAAACAATCACTGTATGTACCAAATGTTCGCTTTATCATTCACTCAAGATTACAGAAAAGATTGCGGGAAATCGTTTTCCTTCCTTATAACAGTTGGCAGTCTGGCCGCTTTCCTGTCTTCTCACTGTCCTTTGTTCGTTCATTTTTTGGCTGGATATGTTTCCTTAATGCAATGTACCCACATGCCTTCATCAAGTTCAATGCCTTGTGGTTCAGCTTCACATAAAAGAATGCACCAAAATCACTCTGGTCACAGTGATCCATTCATCTACAGTTCACTGTGCATAAGCTTGCACACAGCAGCACATCACTGTATTGCTCGTTAACTAGTGTTGCCTTTATTTACCGATATGGTCCTAGCACGTATGAAAGCTGGTAGGCAGCTGGAACAGTATTCGGCGATGCTTCATTAAGCCTGCCTGCGTTTACTTAGTGCGAAACCTAGTGCGTTGACAAGGAGTACTGTCGTCCTGTGTGCTTTCAAAAGGCACATGTTCTTGCAACCTGAAATGTGGTACAGCATAGCACGTAAACCAGTGAACAATTGTGAAATGCTTTCCATTTGTGCAGGATAACCGATGACATGCTCGCAGCCATTGCAGTGACACCCGAATGGGTGCTCCAACGATCCGGCATCCAGGGTGCAAAGGAATAGCCATATGACATCTATATGACGCATGGAAGCTTCGAATATACTGCATCCAAGCTCTGTAAGGAACTGTAAATACATCTTTTGAATACATAAACCTGTTACATTTGTAAATAAACAAGCACCTCAATTATGCTTCCTTTGTCACCATCTTACTGCATCAGTTCTAAAAGAAAGGACGATTGCGTGTCGATGCAGTACCATTCCGATGCTTTTTAGCGACCAAGAGCGGCCAGCGACGCTTTCCGAACATGGTAGGGAAGCGTTGCCTACTGAAAGTTAAGGCTCCTGTGAAACTGAGAGGCAAATATTATAGCACCGCACGTGGCAGGAAATTGAAAATTTCATTTCAAAGACTGCTAGAAGTCTCGCACTCTTCTTTCAATAAATCACGCTGTTGAATGGACCGACTAGCCAGAAGTGGAGGAATTTGAGTATCTTCATGCCGCATAGTTGCACACAGTTGCATCACTATTGCACCTGTGACCACAATGGAAGTGAACAGGTGCGTATCAAAACAAGAAAAGTGTTGAGGGTTGCGGCGTGCGCTAGCATAGCTCCCCATGTGTAGTTTTGAGAGCACTCGCCGAACTAATTTTGACGGTAACGTACTTAAATCACATTGAAAAGTGCTGTAGTTGAGCTCTCATTTGATGAATGCAAGAAACGTATGTGGCAAATGATATGTGACGAAACCAACTTTCTATTGTTGTATAGATGAAGGGCCCCTTTAACCTAATTTTACCCTTCACCTCTGGGAACAAGCAGAAAGTTGCTTGCTAGAAATACAAAACCAGTGCCGACGAAACGTATCAAATTATGTGCTGCACTTTTTTACATATTCTATCAAGTTTCCGATCGCATTGGTTCCTCCACCTGTCTGAAGCCTCTTTATCGTAATCATAAGTGCCTTCTTGATATCTTGGTATTCACCTTAAAAAATGTGTCATGACAAATCCTTACTTTCGTCCTTCCTATGTCGCTGTAGTTGCAAACTATGAAATGCCGTTGATGCCACACTCTTCCAGCACCCATCTGAAAGGTCTGAAGTGAACGCTGTTGCGTTGACAAGAAACGACCCATCGCGCTATGCCCATCATTAAAGCTAGCTTTCATACGACAAACACCAAACTTATTACCTTAATGTCCAACAAGTTTATAAAATTGTTTATAGATATACAGACCTATGGGTGGAGTAAGATTAAAGATGAAAAAAGTTCAGCTGCTTGCACATACCTTATAGTTGCCAGCATCGATTCAATGTAAACAGTACCCTGTGCAAAATAGCATTGTGTATGAGTAAGCAGATCCAAAAACCATGCTCGGAATTACTAATGAGCCCACCTACAGTCCTTCCAATCACTAAATGACTGGCAGCCTATTTTGAAATGAAGTGCAAAAGAGTGCCAACTTGGTCTGGTTAGTACACAAATTGTGTAGGAGGGCGTGGGACGAGATGAAAGAAATGAATTGAAAGCACAATTTTAATGCTGTTACTTTTTGGTCAGATATAGTCATCTGTTGTGGCATTAATTGCTTAAAGGGGCGCTGCAACACTTTTTGAGCATAGTCTGAAAGCACTGCCGATCGGTAGATAGAGGCTCCCGACAAGACGCGAGCAGAATATTATAGCGCAGCATGCGGCCTGGAATTTACAATAAATTATCAGTCAGCTAAAGATTGCTTTCTCTTCTCTCTACAATTGACGTAAGGCGCTCAAAAATCACTCGTAGAAAGCCCATCTATCTGCCATTGGCTGGTCTGAACATGGCGCACTCAGTCCTTACAGAGATCACCACAAGAGGCCGCGACTTGTCCACGCGTGATCACACTGAAGAAGTCGTACATTTGAAGAAAAAAAAAGTGCTCAAGGTCGTGAGGCACGCACGACATATCTTCTTTGCCCCAACTATCCCTCCCTGCCTAGCTTCCAGCGCTTTCGTCGGGACGAGGGAAGAGGCGAGCATTTGCCGCATGCGACAAATCTTTGTAACTCCACTCGTACTGAACGGATTCTTAAAAATTTTTGCGGCATTGAATTCGTGAAGCAATAACCTCTTGCAGTGAATCCATTCCATGGTTACTTGAAAAAGTGTTTCAGGGTCCCTTTAATGAGATTGAAAATGGCCCCGAACATGAGATTATTCCATTGATGGAAAGATAGTCTATTCCATTGACTAAAACATTATTAGCTCTTCATTGAAAGTCCTGAAAAATGACCTGTGGCACCTCTGGGGGCAAAAACATAAATACAATTTATTGGGCCATGTGACCGTTGATTGGCCGACTATATATTAGTAGTGAAATATTGTTTGCTTATATATATTGAAAGGTCTAACTCCACAAAAATTTACATATGTGCAAAATGTACATATGGACCTGTGTTAGTACTATGCATTAAAGCGGCACTGCCATTGTCTACTTCATCAACTTTTGAGCCTGCTCACGCTATCGTACGAGCATTTTCCAGGTCAAAAAGACGTTGGAGCAACACTGTTTTACAACCTACACTTAGTACTCGGAGCGGCCATGCATATGCTAAGTGACGTTTTCGGTGACTTGGCTTGGCTAGTGTATTGAGAGAGTAACGATGCTAGCCACTATAACAACGCCACGAAAAGCCACCCATGGCAAAGGCACGCACACCTCGGTATAAATACAGGGGAGGTGTATAATGCCACATCACCTCATTTTCAAAAATGGTTGGAAAGCTTAAAATGAAGGTGGTTAAGCATAGTTCCAGCGGTTCTAGCAGAAGCAGAATGCGGGCTTTTACAAATCTGGAGAAGGGCTGGCGGCATTGCTATGAATTCTCAAGATTGCTGGAAAAGTACATCTGTGGTTAGAGCCTTTCAGATCTAAAAATACTGCTTGTAAAATATCTACACGCTACAAAAAAATAGGTTCAGAAAAATCAGTTCATCCCTTTAACTTGGGACAGTAAAACACCATTTTCTTTCACTGAACAATATATCTGATTTCAACATCGAGCTGTGTAAAACAAGCTTACTTGGTTTGATTTTTATAAAGCAAGTACTTACCGTTTCAGACACCTTGACCGAATATTTCTACATTCGCAGTTATAGGCTAACATCTCACAGGCCTGGTATTGAGAAGCTATGAAATTACGCATCCAGATGTGGCAGAGGCCTGCACCATGCAACAGTGCATTCCAAAGGACATTATTAAAATTTTTACATCCATCAATTGAGTCGCAATGCCCGCAAACGAAGCAAGAGAGCAAAAAAAAACGAAGCAGTCTTGTAGGTTGTCTGAAATTTTTAGTTTTTTATTACCCAATTTACACGATGCCATAGTATGCAGAGATATAAAGTCGTAGTACATGCATCCTAGCACACAAAAGGGGGGGAACTGTGGAAAAGTGGTCAAGGGGGGAGAGAAGAGGCGTGGCAGAGAGGCGCAAAATTGACTACGTCGGGGGTAAACCACACTCTTCGGACACAATCGTACGAGCCCCCTCTCTTGGGAAAAAAAATAATAAAAATGCTGCCGCCATATTTTCCCAGCTGCACCGAGATAGCGAGGTGCTAAAGAACAACTGGGGGAGTGGGTAGGAGAGGCGCGTGAGGAGCCATGGGCGTGTGTGTGTCCACAGCAAGGACTTAGTGCTTCCACAAATGCTGCACAAACACTGAGACAAGAAACATATTTAAAAAGAAATCATGTGCACAGCACGAAAAAGCAGCTAAACAAAAGCTGTTCTTACACAACAAACATCACATGTCAAAAAATTGTTCACTGGAGAAATACTTGGCCATCCTTGGGTGTGCAGTATATAAAATGAGCGCAACTATTCTCGCATAGGCGGTGTCTTTTATTTCCGCCTTGGAGTCGAAAGGCGCAGTTTTGCGAAGGCAGTGCCTTGGGCTGCTGCAACGCCAATGCAACATACCTGCCATGATAAAAAAAAAATCTTTGAACAGAGTAAAGGAAAAAAACTAAAAAGCTCGGTTGGTAGCGACTGTCGCAAAAGAATGTCTTCTTGAGAAAAAGGGAAAAAATCCGGAATGCTTTATGCAAGAGGCCCAAAAAAAGGCGGCTTTTACTTGTGCACCACAAGAGAATTGCTCACCCAAAAGGCAGGTGAAAGCAAAGCGAAAGACTGAAACAGTAAAAGAAAAAGAAAACACCCATTAACAAGCACTGCAGGCATTCAACAAACTGGGGGAGTTTTTCGTTTGCTGCGAAGGTATACTTTCTTGGCGCCCAAAATGGCACTACAACTACAGTTTTTCATCAGCTAATGGTCTTTAGACAAAAAAAGAGGGGGGGGGGGAAAGACACTCACATACACAAGACACTCGCACACAGCGTCTGACTGTTCTCCCAAACATTCTCATTCAATATAAGAGAGTATGGGGAACACGAATGTGCAACACTAATCACATTTGAAAAAAAAAAAAATTGGATGGCGCAAAACTGCTAGTAGATCCTGGTTTCCGGCACATGCAACAGATAAAGTGCGACTAAAAGGCACCACCTAAACAGAAAAGTCCGATCCGCGAAAATGCGAATGTGGAACATTACATTACCGAACAGTGCAGCGATGCGTTGTTCACGTAAAGAGAACAGAAGAATGAAGTGCTCGGACTAATACGCCATACTTGGCAATGTCGACTGGCAAAGGCAAGGACGAGAGAGAGAGAGTGCGACGCGTATGCGAGCCGTAACCACTGCATCACCTAGGCAAGCCAAGCGGCTAACGACTACGCCCCTCACACTCCTCCCTCGATGCTGTGGGGATTGCCCTCCCAATGCCTCGGCTACGCCAAATTCCAGCACATTGAAAGAAGGCCAACAATGCATATGCTATTGCTTGCTATTTTTTTTCTTTTTGCCTCCCTCGGTTTCGCAGAAGGACTGCCCTTTTTAAAGTACAAGGCATCTCGAGTACATTGTGGAATGTCTGCTTGTCGAAACACAAGACGAAAAAAAAAAAGAAACTTGAGTACTGCAAGAAAGTTGCACAGCTGACCAAGAGACACTAACAAACACACACTGCAGACACTAAAACAGGCTTTTTTTCCCCGCCTTCCCTCCCTTTTTAGGCAAAACTAGTTTGGAAAGCAGTGCAGTCGAAACACAAAGGTCACGCTTTACAAACACGTCTCGGCATAGCCATTCCGAACTAAGGAACTCTGCAGAGATTCTCATTCACATCACCCACAAAAAAAACTAAAAATATGGCGGTGAAGAGTCCCAAAAACGGCTGTGCCAGACGTATGCCCAAGCTCCGAAAGCCAGAACAGAAATGGCGGAACCTCGTAAACAATCGAGACTTGTCCATGGGACTTAAAAAAAAAAAAAAACCTTCCATCCCCTCAACAAGCCGAACACCAAACAATTTCTCACTAAACGTGTGAACCTTGCGAATGTTCCGTGGAGAAGAGTAAACAAAAGCGGATGGCTCGCGGACCACATCCCGAAAAGCAAGGAGGCCCCTCCGGACAGAGGTGCGACTATATAACTTGGGCAAGGCCCACCACGTCGCCAGGGCCGAATGCCGTACACTCCACACACACGGTCTTTCAGGCTGCTCTACTGTCGCACCATCCAAATCTAAAGCAGTTTTTTTTTTGGTCAAGGCCCAGTTATACAAGAATGCTACGCTAAGTAAAATGCCCGGCGGCCAAGCCAGGTCCGACACGGCGGCAGCCAAGAGGAGACACTGTGTGCAATGGGACCGAAAAAAGAGAAAAATTCCTTTACTGCAGCGTGAAGGAAAACGAAAGAAAATATAGCTAAAATGCATTGAACATTTCTCTTTTTCAATTTCAAAAGAAGCTTGTTTATGCAAGTCGTCAGAAACTTCTTTTTTTCTTTAGAAAACACGGAGAATAAAATAAAAAAAAGGGGGGACAGACTCCTGCAGCATTTTTAGGTCACTAACAAGCACATACTAGTCGAAAAGACAGATCACTTGATCCACCACTGGTTTCCCCCCCCCCTCTTCATCTGCTGCTGCGGTTGCTGCTCACATTCCTTGTAGAGAGAAAGCCTAGCGCCACTCTTACGAAACGTCTTGGTCTTCAACCTCTGGTGCCTGCTCCTTCTGTTCACCTTCACCTGCAGAAGCAAAAAAATAAAAATTTGCAAGGCAGAAACTAGTTTTGCATCTTTGGCAGAGGAGGTACACAAGGCCACAAATCGCATCCCAACTTTAATGTGCATATACCCGCTAACCTGTAAGCTAACATATAAAATTGTTACCAAATTCTGAAGTCAACAAAACAGCAGGACCTCATGATGCACTTGTGATGCCTTACAGCATTACCTTTCTGGTGAAGTGAGCCCTTTGATGTGTTATACATCTATTGTATTTAATAGCACTTGTGGTGTCCTGCTTTCTCGTCTGTGGTACCATGATGGCAGTCTAATGAGCGCACCCTTACTATAGTCGTGTACAACTTAAGAAGGCAGCGGCATTTTCCCCTCAAAGGCGGATGTACACGAGCCTCCACCAATAGACGGGCCCTTCAGATGACGTCATGCGCCGGACTACCCTCAGGCCGCTGACCCAGTCGACGGAGAACATGCCTGGCCGCCCTCGCTTCTGTGGAGGTGGCCAGGCATGTTGGCTGTGTCGAGTCCCTTTGGCTGTGTGCGTCTCCGTTCGTCAGAGTGAATTCGAATTATGTGTGGTGGTCTGTTATGACGAGGAGAATTGACCAAAGCCTATTATTTACAGTGAGCGGCGGGTGTGTGTGTACTGTGCCCCTGCGATGCTCGTCGGACGTGGCGAAGTGATGGAGCAAAACCATTATCAGGATCCGGACACGTCATTGGCCCCCTTGTCGGTAGTGAGCAGATTCTCGCGCCACCTTTTGATCCCACGCCCACTATTAAACGCATTATTTGTGTTGCCGCTCACAGGTGGTGCAAACGTCAGCTAACTCCCAAAAAATTAGGCCAATTGCGTGTCCAGATTTTGGAACGCAGTTGTGCAACTCGTATAATTTAATAACTCTGGCACGGAATGCCCTGCGCCAACTTATGAGATTGCAGGTTCGCAGCCGAAAAAAAAAAAAAAAGCCCGACACATTGAAAAAAAATAAAGATTGGCAAACACACAAATCTTATGCTATGAAACCAGCGACTGCTTTTACAATTACACGCCCGGTGCAATCGATCTTTCTCTATAGCAGACGACGCAGAGCGTTGTAGACGGCACAGAATGTTTTTTCTCCCGCAATCCGGCATGTGCTGAGCATTTCCATCATTACAGCTTTACCAAAGCGCTCGTCACGATACGCAAATTTTATTTATACCGACAAATACGCGTTTTAGAAGCAGTGACAATTTTAGGAGCAGGACTATTTCTTAAGAGGGGACGCGGTTCTGGAAAACCGAAAAATCTAGAAAAAGTATGTTTTTGAAAAACCATATTTTTGGGTTGTATGTCACATAAACTGCCTATTCTGTCAATATCAGCACCTAATTCAACCTCTAAAAGCAAAAAAGATGCTATTTTTGAGGCCACCCAAGGGCCCAAAACACGTGCAAAAGCCAAAATCAAACCAAACTTCGCGCATGCACCGTACCGAGACCATGCGGCTATCCCACGCAATTTTGATTTTGTTTTGACCGTGAATTCTTTCTCTCTCATTTGCCGCTTTTCAAAATGGTGTCAACGGCACAGTTGAGATGCTATCCACGTTTCTACAAGATCCGATGCAGAGCGCTGATTGGCCAGAGCAGCTCATTCATATCTTGCTGGCGAAAACGCGCCATCCATTGGCTGCTGTGCTGGAAGCAGGGGCGGTCAGCCCTGCCGATGGCACGTCCGGCGCGCTCGTCTTGCTGTTGCTCTCTGCTCCGACCGCTTCGAGAGACGTTTGCTTACGGGCCGCTTTTTGCCTTGCGCTGTATTTTCGATCAGTTTCTCTTCCTTTGTTTTTTTTTTCTTTTTGCACAAGTTCTGTGTCCTTTATTTTTGTTGCTGTGCGTGATGCTGGCAACGAAGCTGAAGACTGCGCTAGTGCGCAGCACGGAAACGTATTATGCGGATTCTTCAAGAATGGAAACTCCGCTTTTCTGTTGCAAAGCCCAGTGCGTAGATGCTTGCGTCAGCGAAACTGTGCTGTCGGCTGCCACCAGACCAGAATCCGACAAACCGTGTGTACCTGGAGCCGCGAATGCATCGAGCATGTTCGAGATCGCCGGATTTAGCATGTGGTCTGAATTGGTACCGTCGAGCGTGACACCGAAAGTTGCTAAGATCTCCAGACCCAGCACTTCGTCTGCATTGGGGCCAATAGCGTGCATGGGCCTTCGACCCTTCATCTGAAGAAGCATTTCCTAACTAAGGAAGAAATCGATGCGAATGCGTGACGTCGTTCGTGCTGAACTCGAATCTAAGCCAGCAACGCAAAAAAAAATTTGAACTGATGCAGCCGGCTCTTGAAAAAGACACCCTACGTCTGAAAAAAATTCTGAAAAAAAAAGTGCATAAGGACACTTCAAGCTACTCTGCTGAAGCTTTTTGAGGAAAACACATGTGCTCACAGCCAGTTTTCTCAAAATAGATTTTTCAGCTAGTTGCAGTGCTGAGGAAAGCAATTTCTCAAAAACTGCTTATAAGATTTGTGTGCGATTTCTTTTATTCTGCTCCTGGATGATTTTGCCAGGGTGTAACAATTTTTTTTGAAAATTGGTGCCATTAATTATTAATAAACAATTATTTTTCGATAAATGTCATACCTACTGGCTACATCAAATTCAAAGTTGCATAAAATTTTTCTAGAGGGTAAATTGAAAAAATGGCTCTTTAGTGCCCTAATTGATTGATTTGTGGGGTTTAACGTCCCAAAACCACCATATATCTATCCAGGGATGACCACAAAAAATTTCAGTCTTCTGGTATGTCCTGGGATTTCTTCTGGCTCTTCCTCAGCACACAAGTGAACCACCCAGTTAGACCTCAGTAACTGTAGAACCCCTGAACACAATTTCATGAAGCTTTGCAGTTTTTCTGGTTTTAATGTAGTGAACATACCCTGAAAGTTTCATGAAGATATCTTGAAAAATAAAAAGTGCAGTTTACAGGGGGTAGCCTCCCCCCTTAAGTCGCGGAGCAAATTGGCTGCTGCGCTTCGGTCATCTGAGTGGGGCCTCTCCTGCCTTCTTGGTTGTACTCGACTATATACATTCACTTTCTAGTTGAAGACCTTGCTGCCTTTTAAAGTTGCACGCAACGAAAGTCATTTGCGAGGCTCTCACCACAAACTGGACACCAGAGTTCTGAGCAGCCTTGTTCTTACATCTAGCGCCAGATGCTTCTCCAGCACTTGGGGAATCGGAAGAAAGCTGTTGCCATCAACAAAACAGTCAAATTAGACTGTATTGAACTCAAGTAAACCGAAATATCCTTTATATCAAACTATTTGCAAATATGACTGCCTTAATAGGAAAAACTACAGCTACATTAAAACGTAAACACCTGGAACACTTGTTGAACACATTTTCTGGGTCCCTTCGGAAGTCTACCGTAAAGGATGTTTTACAATATCCCAGATTACACCGCCTTTCCGCTGTGCCCCAAGATAATTTGAAGTTGATGTTGTACTAGGAGCACTAAGATGGGACCAGTTAACGACAGTGGGCAGCCCAAAGAAAGACGCTCACCGTCGTGCTGCATGTCGGATGTCCAGAGGGTGAGGTTATCCCTGAGCAGCTGCATAATGAGCGTGGAGTCCTTGTAGCTCTCCTCGCTCAGGGTGTCCAGCTCGGCAATGGCATCGTCGAAAGCTGCCTTGGCCAGCCGGCATGCCCGGTCGGGGGAGTTGAGGATCTCGTAGTAAAAGACCGAGAAGTTGAGCGCCAGGCCCAGCCGGATCGGGTGCGTTGGTGGTAGCTCCGTCATGGCAATGTCGCTGGCCGCTTTGTACGCCACCAGACTGTTCTCGGCGGCCTCCTTGCGGTCGTTGCCCGTCGCAAACTCGGCAAGGTAGCGGTGGTAGTCCCCCTTCCTGCAGGAACAACCATTTCATTTGCAAGGATGCTTCTTGTTCGACAGAGTTCCGTTCCATTACAGCCGATTCTCGGCAGCCTGAAATCTGTGAAATCAAGCTCTACGGCTCTAACAGAAAAACTGTTTATATTTTGCACTCCTGTTCCTCTCTCAGTAAACCAAACTCCTGTTAAACTAAACATTTTCTTTTTTGTCCTTCCAGTTCCAATACATTAGTTTTGCAGTTGAAGCTGTGTGTCACTATTTCCGAGCACAACGGCCTAAATTTAACTTTGCACGTAGTCAAGGAATTACTTCCACCAAGTGTTCTACACACCAATAAAAAAAGAAAGAAGCAGGATTTACGACAGTAGCTGAATCCTATTGCATATCTGCCAACAGAGGAATTCGTAAAATCCTCAAAGGGGAGGGGGGATACCAACTTATATTTTGATTCGTAGCTGTGATGATTTTGCCTTTAGTAGCAAGCATAATCGTGTTTTGCCGCCATAAGTCAAATAATTCAGAGAATAATCAGCAACAACTCGATAGGGCAACAATTTATTTTTGCAATTATTTCTGCTGTTGCAGACCTCACCCGCTTGAGAAAGTTCTCCGTGTAACTTTGCTCAAAGTAGGTTCCATCCTGGTGCCCTTTCACCATCATCAGGCTCTCTAGGGTTTTTGTCACTCACAAATGAACGAAACTCCATTCGAGTATTTTTTTATGGTATTGAATATTCTTTCGCATTCAGCATTACTGTGGGGAATGAAAAGAATGCCCAGCATAATCACTGAAATTCTGTGAAACCTGAGTGAGCCATCAATATTTCAAACAGCTCCCAAACGAGCCCATTCCACATCGCACCTGGGCTCATTCAAAATGTCTGCTAGAACATTATATGCTTGCAAGCTCGCAAACTCGACCCCAAGTTCATCTATTGCTTTCTCTTTTGATTTCCCGCTTGACTGTGGCAAAAGACCAGGGAATGCAGCGACGAAATGATGTACACTGCTGAATAAAGCCGTCTCCAGTGAATGCACTTGAGCAACCTCAGCCATCTTGAGGTTGATGTTTTTTAATGGAAACTTGTAATGAATATTATCACAACATGCTGTAACGTATAGATGTAAAGCAGAAAATAACCTCTCTCACTTGAGTTCAGTGTCTCAACAACACAGGGGGTCATTCTGTAAATGACAAGGTCTTCATCTGCTTTCTGGTTGTCTGCAAGCCCATAGCAAACTTCAAGTAATGAATCGCACTCTTTCAGGACACTCGGCCGCACAAATTTGGTGAGGAGATCCTCAAGTAGGCAGTTCAAGATGCCCCTCACTAGCTGAATATGGGGAGGAGGGGAGCGTGTTCTTGAATAATGCAGTTCGTTTTCTAAAAATCAGCACTACATTTTGCAAGAGTAGGCAGCATACCCTATTTAGCTCCGATGACAAAAAAAAAAAAAAACTGACTCTCTTCACGAATCACGAGGTTGGTTTGTCTGGATTCTGTGGTCTGAAGCTTCATCTTTTTGGCTTTAGGTACAAGATGAACTTTTTAGTGAAACTACATCCGTGTCGGCGCTTTTATCCGAGGCCTAAAGTAGACTTAATAGTAGGTGCAGAGCTCTTTGACATTTGTTGACAAGTCTTCGAAATCTGCTACGACTCCAAACAGGTCCTGCTTATTGCACTTCACCTCACAAAAAAATTTTTTTTTTTAAAGGAGAAGTGGCTTCTACTGGTCTGGAAGTCTCTTTAAACACTTTCCCAACGAAAGCCAACAGGTCGGCGCATCATTCAGCATCTTCCTCACCTCGACGCCATGCATTTGCTGAATCTTTGAGTAGATCCTTCCATTTCGCACTTTTTTCAAGGTAGAAAAAAAAAATGTCAATCAAAGCTTCCTCAAACTTGACAGAAAGACATGATTCTCCTTTTTGCGTAGCCAAATTTACCAGATGGCACGAGCAACCGAACCCAATCAAAGCTGGTTGAGCATCTCTCAACACTGTTGACACGCTGTTTTTTTTTTTTTTTCGACCACAATTTTGCGCTGTCCGAAAACAAAAGCAACAAGTTCTCATCTGGCAACGTGCGGGACCTCATAGTGTCCAAAATCAGGTGCACGATCTTTTGACCAGTCCCTTCGCCTTGAATAGTCCTGCGGCAAAGAAGGCTGCTTTCTACTTGACTATACCCTTTCGCAAAATACCGTATAGTACGGAATATAGGTCGAGATTTTTCAAAAAAAAAAAAAGCCAAAATGTCACCCCTCGACCTGTATACTAGCCCTTGACATAAACCAAGTGATCGTCTGGCAACAAGGAGTGTCACAAGCTTTTTGGGCATCAGCATCGACATTGCCTTCCTCCGTGGGCCAACGCGTTCTCTGCCGGCGCCATTTTTCTTTTCTTGTTCATTTAGTGTTCATAGAGAGTGTCGACGTTACTCTGCGACTAGCCATGAATACGGGAACGCGGCGCCAGTTCACCGCTGCGTTTAAAAGAAAAGTTATAAAATTCGCAGAAGCGAATGGCAACAAGGTGACACAACGGCAGTTTGGAGTGTCCGAGAAAAGCATCAGGTACTGGCGCAACCAAAAATCCTAACTGTCGGTGTTTAACGCGAGGAAGACGTTTCGCGGTCGCCGAGCTGTGCACCCGAAACTCGAGGACAAGGTGGCGGATTTCATCCACGAGTACCGTGCCAAATCCCTGCCAGTTATTGCGGAGCTCATTCGATCAAAAGCCGCCGAGCTCGCCCGTGAAGCCGGTCTGTCAAAGAAAGACTTCAAGGGATCCATTTATTCGGTCCGTCGCTTCACGCGACACAAGACATTTGCCCTTCGACGGCACACGTCGATCTGCCAGAAGCAGCCGGAGATGTACGAGGACAAATTGATAGAGTTTGAACTGTACGTGAACAGCCTCTGGCAGCAGCATGGCTACATGCTAGGCCAGATCGGCAACGCCGACGAAACGCCAGTGTGGTTTGACATGCCATCGTCCACGACTGTTTGTGAGCGCGGGGCAAAAGAAGTGAAGCTTTTGTCGACCGGAAGCGAGCATTCGTGCTTCACCGTTATGCTTTCCTGCATGGCCGACGGTAGAAAGTTGCCCCTTTTCATCCTCTTCAAGCGGAAGACAATGCCGAAGGAGGCTTTTCCGCGGGATGTCGTCGTTCGCGTCAACGAGACGGGGTATATAAACGAGGCCCTAATACTCTCAAATTATGACAGGTAGATTTCCACTATCCCTCAGGAGGAAGGTATATAACCGCTATACCTTGCCGGTACTTAGCTACGGAGCAGAAACCTGGATATTTACAAAGAGGGTTCAGCTTAAATTGAGGACGATGCAGCGAGCAATGGAAATAAAAATGGTAGGTGTAACCTTAAGAGACAAGAAGAGAGCAGAGTGGATTAGAGGACAAACGGGGGTTAAGGATATCATAGTTGAAATTAAAAGGAAATGGACATGGGCCAGGCATGTAGCGCGTAGACAGGATAACCGCTGGTCATTAAGGGTAACAAGCTGGATTCCCAGAGAAGGGAAGCGGGTTAGGGGGAGACAACATTAGGTGGGCAGATGAGATTAGGAAGTTTGCAGGTATAAATTGGCAGCAGCAAGCACAGGACCGGGTTAACTTGCGGAACATGGGAGAGGCCTTTGTGCTGCAGTGGACGTAGTCAGGCTGATGATGATGATGATGATGTAAAGATTTATATGTGGGGTTTAACGTCACAAAACCACAATATGATTATGAGAGATGCCATAGTGGATGGCTCCGGAAATTTTGACCACCTGGGGTTCTTTAACGTGCATCCAAATCTGAGCATACGGGCCTACAGCATTTCCGCCTGCATCGGACGTGCAGCTGCCGCAGACGGCATTCGATCCCGCGACCTACGGGTCAGCAGCCGAGTACCTTAGCCACTAGACCACCGCAGCAGGGCCATAGGCCCCAGTGTAGAACTGTACAAAATTAACCAGAGACTTGACAGGTACTCAACTATGCATGCATCAAAATGACCTCGCTTTGCGACCCCCCCCCCCCCCCCAATTTTTTTGTGCTGTGTGGCACATTTTAGGCTGTATGCTGCGTTTTGTCTATATCCCCACAACCCTACTTCAGCTGGAAATTTGTGTACTGCGTTGAGTCCCAGGTCAATACATTTCACAGCATTCTATTGCTTTATCACTTATGGCTGACTGATTTTAATGATTATTCAGGCATATCTCTACACACAACCGTTGAGGAAACATTAAACGAATTACTATTAAAAAGTAATTGTTAAATAATACTAGCTCAGATTAATATAAATTGTTCTAATGCCATTCCTTCATCGCGTATTGTCACAGGCAGGATTATAGCCCCACCCATGTTACCGACAGGACCAGCCCACAGTGAGTGGGTGACCTAAAAAGATTAGCGGGATTTAACAATACAAATCTATGCAGTACTGCAGCTGACCTGAGATTCTCTATGTGGCACCTGTAGCATTTTTGCAGACAGCATCATTGGCTCCACCAAAAACATGGTGCACACCACTATTTTACGTTCAACTGTTCTTTCACTGTTCGCAAGTCAAATCAAGCACACAGAATCATCGCCTTGTCATCTACACACTCGAGATATTTGCAGTGGCCGAGCCTCATGAGGGCAGGGAGTAAGTGTTCACTACCGTAGCAAGCAATACTGTAATATGTGCATGTGCTTATTGTACGTACAGCTGAACAACGTTGTCGTGCACAGCTGGCATGCACTGCCACAAAAAGCTGAGAACCATTTTAGTGGGAAAGAAGAGAAAAAATATTTATTGGCCTGTACTCACATCTTGTAGTAGAACACCTTGGATTCACCAGTAGAGGCAGTGGGGATAAGGTGCTTGTCCAAGACATCCAAAATGTCTTGGCAGATTTCTTTCAACTCCGTCTCAACCTGGACACAGAACAAAAGAAGCAAGGTTCATCACATACATGAAGAGTAAACTGTAGCACCGCAAAGCACCGTTTTGTAAACTTTGAAAGAAGCAAAAACATCACAGCACTGCACCTGGCTTTACATTTTATCCACGCCACGCAAACCCAATTCACTCATTTCGCTACGCCCAACAAATTCAAAGCTCGAACTGCAAAGGAAGTGTCACGGAAGGCTCATAAGATTACACGCTTTCCGAGGATTCGCAAACTTGAAAAGATAAAAGAAAAGACACCAACCACCATAACTGACAGCGAGTTACCGAGAATGCACAGCTCCGAAGATTGACCTATTTTAGACAAAGCAGCCAGATCTCAGAGGCGACTTCGTATGAAATAAACCCTAGGCACAAGAGGCCCCACTTTTATGATGGCTACCAGTTGCCTACGCGACTAAAGGAATAGACCCGCTCCTGTTCTCGGCAACATTCTCGTTTCAACCAATTACCGTAATTACTCATATCTAACGCGTACCTTTTTTCCGGTCAAGCGAGTTCATAAATTGCATGCGCGTTAGAATCGAGTACGAAAAAAAAAAAAACTGAATACGGTCATTCTATTGCCATCGGCATATCCAAAATGGCCGCCCCCTACGTGCGCTGGCATGGTGTGTCGGCCATATCTGCCTATATGTTTCCCATGTGCGGCACTTTGTACGTGTGCTGAGGAGTTCGTCATCTTGTAGCGCATTAGCGTCGACGGCATGGAAGGACCGACTCCAAAAACTCGAGTGCACCACGATGCCGCTTTTAAAAGAAAAGTCATCGCGTGTGTAGAAACTGACGGAAATCGGCCGCATCGCAGTCGTTCAGAGTTCCCGAAACGTGCGTGTGGGAATGGCGGAAGCAAAAGCAGAAGATTGTCGACAGCAAAGCTTCACGCAAAGGCTTCAGTGGAGCACAGCTGGGTCGGTTTCCACAAATTGAAGAGCTGCTCGGCGAGTATGTGCTTGAGCAGCGAGCGGCCCGTGACGACAGAACTGCTCCAAGTGGGGGCTATGCAGTTAGCCTTAGAATAGAAAAAGCGCTAATGCGGAGCCAGTTTAAAGCGAGCAGGTGCTGGCTAATTAACTTTATAAAGAGCTTTTCCCTCAGAAGGCGAACGGGCATATGCGAAAAGTTTCGAGAGGAGTACGATGAAAAGCATCACAGTTTTCAGAGGTTCGTCCTAAACTTGCGACACAGCAACGGCTATCTGCTTGGGCAAATCGGGAATGCCGATCAGACGCCTCTTTACTTGGACATGCCTAGCACCACAACCGTCGAGAAGAAGGGGGCGAATCAAGTTCGCGTGCTGACATCGGTCCACGGTAAAACTACAGTGACGGCAATGCTCTGTTACACGTCAGATGGGCACAAGCTTCCCCCGTACCTCATATTTAAATGGAAGACGCTCCCGAAAGGAGTCGTTTTTTCAAGCGGTGTGATCGTGCGGGTCAACGAGAAAAATGGGTGTGCGTTGCAATCGATGTCTTACTTTGTTTTGTTTTTTTTCGTCGTCGAAACCGAGTGCGCGTTACAATAGATGGTGCGGTAGAATCGAGTAAATACGGTACCAGCTGCTTGGCTCAGGACACCAGTCTAGAGTGTGTGCCTGCGGGTGCAGGCTTATATTCGTACGCTTTTAAGGAGGAAATGCCGCTGCCTTCTGAAGCTGCACCAACTTACAGGTGCGCAAGCTTTGACTGCTATAAGAGCATTGACGAGAAAAATTATTTTACTTCTAATAAACTACTCTTTCACAGCACCCAAAAGCCCTGTTATCGCAGCAAAAAGATGTCTGGTAAGCAAGAAAAAGAGTAAACAGAATATACAGGTGGCAGGACTGCCCTCGAGGTTTCCACCACACAGACTGATGATGTCACTGCTTTCAGCAGCACTTCTTGCTAGGGGGATTGTGTACTGTTTGCTTGAAAAATGAACTGCATAGTGTTCTGAAGGAGGAAAATACTGCATGTGTTTCAGAAAAGTTTAGAAAGCCAATGCCACGAAAACAGAAACAAAACACAAACCTAAGAAGTCAGCGACATTCAGGTGCCAGATTTATGGTGCAAAATTGTACAAAAGTGAAACTTGTAGCATTCATTTTCTGTGCTCACATTGTTAATGGTTGAATAGTTACATAATTAACTTCTATGCAGTCCTCACACAATCTATCATTCTCCACTGATTTGGTGTTTTACATCAGTGTACCTTTGATAAGAAAGGTCATGTAAGAAAGTCAAGGGGAGTCAAAATGCACCTCAGCCAAAACTGTTCAAACACAATGTTACAACGATATGGCAGTAACAATGCATCCATTACTAGCAACCCTTTTCAACTGCATTGCAAAGCAGATGGATTTTAATGCACCACAGAAACACTGAAAAAAATGACGCTGATTTCCTAGAGACAATGGAAAAGAGAGAACCAAGAAACTTCGCGACAACAGATCACACAGGCTACGACCAGTTGGTGACCCTTAATGACCAGCGATTATCCTGTCTACATGCTACATGCCCGGCCCATGTCCATTTCCTCTTCTTTATTGCAGCTATGATATCCTTAACTCCCGTTTGTCCCCTAATCCACTCTGCTCTCTTCTTGTCTCTTAAGGTTACACGTACCATTTTTCTTTCCATTGCTCGCTGCGTTGTCCTCAATTTAAGTTGAACCCTCTTTGTGAGTCTCCAGGTTTCTGCTCCGTAGCTAAATACCGGCAAGATACAGCTGTTATATACCTTCCTCTTGAGGGACAGTGGCAATCTACTTGTCATAATTTGAGAGTGCCTGCCGAATGTGCTCCACCCCATTCTTATTCTTCTAGTTACTTCAATCTCGTGGTTAGGCTCTGCGGTTATTACCTGCCCTAAGTAGACAGTCTTTTACAACTTCAAGTGCACTATTACCTATCGCAAAGCGCTGCTCCTTTCCGAGGTTGTTGTACATTACTTTCGTTTTCTGCAGATTAATTTTAAGACCCACCTTTCTGCTCTCCTTGTCTAACTCCGTAATCATGAGTTGCAATTCGTCCCCTGAGTTACTCAGCAATGCAATGTCATCGGCGAAGCGCAGGTTACTGAGGTACTCTCCATTAACTCTTATCCCTAACTGTTCCCATTCTAGGCTTCTGAAAACGTCCTGTAAGCACGCAGTGAATAGCATTGGGGATATTGTGTCCCCCTGCCTTACACCCTTCTTTATTGGTATTCTGTTGCTTTCTTTATGAAGCACTATGGTAGCAGTTGATCCCCTGTAGATTTCTTCCAGAATGTTTATATATATTTCATCTACGCCCCGATTCCGCAGTGTCTGCATGACTGCTGATATTTCTACTGAATCAAACGCCTTCTCGTAATCTATGAAGGCTATGTATAGTGGTTGGTTATACTCTGAGCATTTCTCTATTACCTGATTGATAGTATGAATGTGGTCAATTGTTGAGTAGCCTGTTCTAAATCCTGCTTGTTCCTTTGGTTGATTGAATTCTAATGTTTTCTTTACTCTGCTAGCAATTACCTTTGTAAATAGCTTGTATACTACAGAGAGCAAGCTGATCGGCCTGTAATTCTTCAAGTCCTTGTCATCTCCTTTCTTATGTATTAAGATGATGTTAGCGTTCTTCCAAGACTCTGGTACTTTTCCCGTCAGGAGACACCTCGTAAATAGAGTGGCTAGTTTTTCTAACACAATCTGTCCTCCATCTTTCAGCAGATCTGATGTTACTTGATCCTCACCAGCAGCTTTGCCTCTGTGCATGCTCTCCAAAGCTTTTCCGACTTCTTCTATCATTACCGGTGGGGTGTCGTCTGGGTTACTGCTAGTTCTTATAGTATTAAGGTCGTGGTTGTCTCGGCTACTGTACAGATCTCTGTAAAACTCCTCCGCTATTTTAACTATCCTATCCATATTGGTAGTTAATTTGCCTTCTTTGTCCCTTAGTGCATACATCCGCCTTTTGCCTATCCCAAGTTTCCTCTTCACTGCTTTGACGCTTCCTCCGTTTTTCAGAGCGTGCTCAACTCTCTCCATGTTATACCTTCTTACATCGCATACTTTACGTCTATTAATCAGCTTCGAAAGCTCTGCCAGTTCTATTTTGTCTGTTGTACTTGACACTTTCATGATTTGACGCTTCTTAATTAGGTTCTTCGTTTCCTGGGAAAGCTTGCCGGTGTCCTGTCTAGCTACCCTGCTCCAACTTCCACTGCACACTCCGTGATGATACTCGTCAGATTATTATTCATTGTATCTACGCTAAGGTTGGTTTCCTCGCTAAGAGCAGAGTACCTGTTCTGCAGTGACACTCTGAATTCCTGTACTTTCCCTCTCAGTGCTAGCTCATTGATTTGCTTCTTGCGTATCAGTTTCTGTCGTTCCTTCTTCAAGTCTAGGTGGATTCGAGCCCGTACCATTCTATGGTCACTGCAGCTTACCTTGCCAACCACTTCCACATCCTGCACGACTCCTGGGTGTGCAGTCATTATAAAGTCTATTTCGTTCTTATTTACGCCATTAGGGCTCCTCCATGTCCACTTGCGGTTTTCTCGTTTTCGGTAGAAGGTATTCAAAATACGCAGATTATTGCGTTCTGCGAATTCTGCTAGTAGCTCTCCTCTGGCGTTTCTAGTGTCGATGCCATAATCTCCTACTGCCTGGTCTCCAGCCTGCTTCTTCCCTACCTTTGCATTAAAGTCGCCCATTACTATAGTATACTGTGTTTTCACCTTACTCATTGCCGATTCCACGTCTTCATAGAAGCTTTCAACTGAAGCGTCATCATGGCTGGATGTAGGCGCGTAAGCCTGTACTACCTTCATTTTGTATCTTTTATTCAGTTTAATTACAATGCCTACCACCCTTTCATTAATGCTATAGTAATCCTCTATGTTGCCAGCTATGTTTCTGTGAATTAGGAACCCTACTCCCAGTTCTCTTCTGTCTGCCAAGCCCCGATAGCAAATGACGTGCCCATTCTGTAGCACAGTATAGGCCTCATCTGTCCTCCTAACCTCACTCAGCCCTATTATATCCCATTTAATGCCTTCTAACTCCTCGAATAATACAGCTAGACTTCCCTCACTAGATAACGTTCTAACGTTAAACGTTGCTAAGTTCAAGTTCCAATGGTGGCCTGTCCGTATCCAGAGATTCCTAGCACCCTCTGCTGCTTTGCAGATCTGACCGCCGCCGTGGTCAGTTGCTCCGCAGCTGGTGGGGACTGAGGGCCGTGAGTTAATTGACGAATGCCTACGGGAGGGGGTGGCCAGATACTGCACCAGGGTGGCCAATCCTTGTCTGGTGAGATCATCGGTGCGTACCGGCTTTAAGCCGGTACGATCAGACAGTAGTTGGCAGAAACAGGCCAAATTTACAGAGGAACTTTGGAGTCAGAAGCATTTATTACTAGCAATGGTACTAAATCTAAAAACTGCTAACCTCACCACAATAAGACTAGCATAACGTAAAAAACTTTACCAGCAAAAAATTACAATTAATGATTAAACTTGTGAATTTCAGTGGCACAAAAAAAAAAATCGAAATAGAGCAGTGAAACTTTGGTTTGTAGCCGAGCTAAGCAACGTGATGTGGCTCCTGTATTCAGTCAGGTGCAAGCCATCACAGTACAATCAGCATGTGCTCCGAAGAGACACCAGATTGTATAAGAAGTGCTCGTTATGGTAAATGCCAGTAGAATGAGTGAGAATACCTTTGTCATCGTCACTTTTGTACAACTGTGATCTAGGACCACAAAATACAGTAATCGAGTGCTGCCCCTGAATTCACTAAACCAAAGAACCACCAAACGACCAGAAACCTGTGACATAGGTCTGTGACTATCATCCCAGATAATTACAAAAGCCTATCTCTAACTTTTTTCAATTTGGGAAGTTCATCATTGTGAGGCAACAACAAAAGTTCTGATAATTGGTTTCTGCACTAATATTGCCAATGTTATTTTCCGCTGAAGGAAAAAAATGTCCATCGCAGTGACTCAAACCAACCCAGTCTTCTTTTTAGAGTTGGATTTATGTCTTTATTTCTTCATTGAAAGTCGTTGAACTAACTGAACATTATTTATATGATCGAATAAACTACAACTAACCACTGCTTCATTTTTGCAACATAAAAAAGCTGTTTGTAACCCGCAACATCTTTTCTTTAGCACATAACACATATTACAAAAGCACAGTTTCCAACAAAGCTGTAGGCGGCCTTGTTTGAAGGTCATTTGCCATAATTACCCTGTATAGCCCACAATCAATGAACCTATCGATTAAAAGGCCTCCTTCATATTTTTGTTTTCATTGAATAACCTCAATTCTTTTACATATTTCATGTTAAAGGGACCAACAACTGCCGAGATTATGGAGTGGGATGACTCCCCTGATGAAATTATTGTCTATCAAACTCAAACCAACCCCGTTTTTTTTTTTTCGAGAGGTGAATTTATATTTTTTTTTATTTCATCATTGAAAATAGCAAAAAATGACCTGTGGCACCTCTGATGACAAAAGCAAGAACGACCCAATGTACCTGGCCACATGACTGTGGATTGCTTGCTGTATGTGGTCGATGACCTTTTTTGTTACCATTGAAATGTTGGCTTTTTCATATTAAAACATATTACTTCATGAAAATGTAGCTATAGGCCTGCATTAGTAGTATGAAAGTGGCATTGCTTTCATGCGACGTAGTGATGCCATGCTTGTCAGCGTGTCTTGAGCAACTTTTCTGCAAGCTAATGCAACCGCGCACGCAGTTTCCTGGTCGCTAAGATTTTGGATCACCATAGCTACCTACACTTATATATACATACATACTTTCCTTTCCTTACTGAATACATTAATCCTGTAGTTGTTCTGCATAAGCGAAGTTAAAAGCCAAAATTTCTGTCATCCTGCAACTTTATTCTCAATGAAGCTATGGCACCAGACACCTGCGTTAAACTAAACTGAAACATGCCTTTAACTAAACTCAAACATCCCTGAAACATACCTCAAACGCTCATTTCGTACCATCACAATGTGCATGTGATGATAGTTCCCTCACAGGTAAAATAGCCAGCAAGTGATTATTCTTCCATCACAATGCAGCAAGCGAGATTTATGCCAGCCGCGGCCCCTCTGATGAAGACAGCGATGTCAACAGTTCAGCCTTCTTTCGGTCATTCGCAAACACAGTTTTCACTCTTTTGCATCGCACATTAGCAGCGCTTTGCGCTCGGCGTGCTCCGAACTAACCGGTTTGCAGCTAATTATGACTGCATTAACAAACGTTTGATGTCGTTATGTACATGCTGGCCAAGAATTCTCTAGCTTTGAACCGACAAGCTTTTACTGCTTTCTTTTTTCCTCTCCTTCCAGAAATGGCAGCACTCATGCTTGCTTGTAGAAGACTTCACCGAAAAAAAGAAAAAAAAAAAGACACTTCACTATATGCAGCGTAAAGTTTGTGCATAAATTTTTTTATAAATATATAAATTCCTATATGATAATGATGGAGAAAATTTCCTTATATGCAGGAAAATTATAATTGTAATTACATTATGTAGCTTTTTCTTTGTAATCTGCAATGCAAACTGATAGATGTGAGAGGGCTATCGCGCCCTGTCAGATCTTTTGTGCATCAAATGGCATGCATCTCGCAGACAGGCTGCATTCAGGTTTAACAGCTGCCGAGCAGGAGGTGGCGCTGGGTGGACAGTCTGCGGTGGATAAGCTGGGCCAGCACACGAAAAATAGTAGCAAGGCTTTGGCATTTGATTTTAGTGTCCCTTCAACTGAAAATCGCCACAAATCATTGCTTGAAACACAAAACCCCACTGAACAAGAGACATTCGAGGTTCAGCAACATGACGCACCTGTATCCGGTACTGGCGGATCATGTCGAGGCGGCTCTCGGAACCCTTGTTCTCTTCCTTCTGTTCGATGGAACTGATAATGCGCCAGGAGGCACGGCGCGCACCGATCACATTCTTGTACGCCACTGACAGGAGGTTGCGCTCTTCAACAGTTAGCTCCACGTCCAGGGACGCCACCCGCTTCATAGCCTCAACCATTTCTGCAAAAATACAATACATGCATGCTCATGGTCAGAATGGGAGGCAAAAAAAAAAAAAATAAATGCTATACACTAACATTGATGGATGTCACTGAGCAAGATTTGGATGCAGCGACATGCTAGTATATGGACCCAAACAGTGCTAACTTTCAAGTTGTAACTACATCTGTTTAGTCTAGAAATGAGCAATAGAAGTAATAACATGACTTTTTTACTATGGCTTTAGATTATCAGCTGAAATCACCAAATTTGACACTGCTCTTCTTACTGATGTTGAACATTTTGGGGGGAGAAAAATTATGAGCAAAATAAGGAATTTGAAATCATCACTGCAATGTCACTTCTTCAGGGGCAGGACATTGGCTTCAAAGCAGAGTCCTGCAGGAAAAAAAATAAGCTTATTGCAACCATGGTGCACAAGCACCAGCCACCCAACATGGTCCCTTTTTTTTTATTGTCATCTTTAAAATAGCTACACAGATAAATGACTGCACAAGTGGTATTGCTGCCGAAGTGGCTTTTTTATTATTTTTTTCTTCAAGGTCACCCGATTGAAAATTTATCTAAATCTAGAACTGATGGGGCTGCTTGTACCATTATAACCTAATACAGGGTTCGTACAGGTTTCCAAAGCGAAAATTCAAGGATATTCAAGAACTTTTCACGACCTGTTGCAAGTTTTTCAAGGACTCAAAGCTACATGCTTTCAAAATGACTAATTTTATTGTATTTACAATAAATATATTGTCACGGACGGCCATTTTTGGCGACACCGCGTCACTGCAATTAACGGGCGCCGTGCTCCCCCACTGACCGTGAGAACGGCGGGCGCATGAAAGGGAGCCGAGAAGTGCAGAATGGGGTGCTCTTCTTCTGCGGCGGCGTCTGCAAGGTCGTAGAAGGCCGCGATGTACCCCGAACAAGGATTAGACTACGAGACGCACCGGATGAGAGCCAAACGGTTTGACCGTTCCCACGGGGAAAAGCGTGAGAAAACCTCTGGTGGCCAAGCCGTATGACAACAACCCAACAGGTTGTCACTCACGCTAGTTGAGGGCCCTCTCCCAATTAAAAAGGGGTGGGGTCAAAATATTTTTGGGCGGAGTTTCCATCAATTAAACGCGCATGATTGGACCCATGTAGAGGTCTCTTGTCCCCAAGGAAGAGAGCGAGGAGACACGAGGGGGATTTAAGCGCAGGATTTTGCCCTGCTAGGCAGACTAGTCGCTGACCAACATGGTGTAGAAACAGATCAAAAAGCATCTCTTCTAGAAGTTTTTAGTGTGGCTCTGTATCGGCTGGCCACCTAAACTTAGCCGTTCGTCTAGTTGTGACGCGATATTAACGTCTGCAACGTAGACATCGGGACTTCGCCTCGAGTTAGCTCAACATGCTCGAAGTCACCTGCAAGCACTAGCCACCCAAAACCACCAGCGTTGCAACACCGCCGACATCGCAGTCGTGCCAGAACTCTCTTCGACTTCTCGCATCCGATCGTCGGGGACACAACGCTGCCGGTCATCACACGTATGCCTACACCTGTTTATATCTTCGAACTTTCTCCCCCGTAGTCTATTGGTGTTAGTTTGTGTAGTTTGTAATAGTTCTCTCGTGTAAGCTGATTTATTGTTTCTATATGTATTTTTAGTTGTATCAAGTGTTGATGTATTTTGTTAGTTGTATTGAAGGATTGTATTAGATCCCGTGTGCTGCAATATCACTAGAGTAAAGTTTGTTTTGTTTTCTCACGTCTCTGATCTCTTCACTGTCTCTGCTTGCGTACGGAACGAACCAACCTGCTGTCATTCCCGTCGCCGACTTCGCTAGAGTGGCAGCTTGTAACATATATGTATATCGCAATTATAACAAAAAAATCTAGTCTTAACTTCTCGTACCCTCTTCCTCAGTCTCTATATAGGGAGAGGGCACGATGGCGTGTCAGAAAGTTACATGCTGATGGGCTTCATAGCGTATGTGTAGTGAGGCCTCAAAGGAGTAATGCCACAATAGTAGTGGCTTGCGCGCTCTTTGCTGCAAGCATTAAATATAGCTCCAACAAGCACGATACACGTACAAAGATTCATTTATTCTCGCTATAAAATTTATCGCCTTATTGATATGGACAATTTTCAGTTCCTGTTTGTGGGCACCGATTTGGACAGGTACCTAGCAGTATAGCTGACTTAGTTACGTGATCCCAAAACTTTGCACGCGTCATGCTGGGTATCGTCTGCTCTTGCACACATGTGCCACACAAGCATCCTTAAAACAAACGCACCGCTAGCTGCAACAGCCGGTATGTAGGTGGCAGAAGTCCAGGAGTCCCTCACCTCACTACAGATCTGGTGTGACGTAACTACACTTTCATTGCCCTTCCTATAAAGCTACGTCAGTGTTGGATGCGCACGTGACTGGCTTCGATCAGGAAATGAGCATTTAGGCACACTTAAGAAGTGACTTGAAACATATTCTAAACGTTGTCTAAGTCAAAACCATTCGTGTGGAGTGTCCATGCATACAGAGTAAACCCACACGACGCTTAAAAAGCCTAGAAATTGGATGGCACCACCCTATTGAGAGCGGTGGCTTGTGGAGTTGACACTTGCAGCATGCTGCTGAAACACTGAGAAAGTAACAACTGTGACAGCGGTTAATTTGCACTAATCCTATAGATTCATGGATGTTTTTTTCAAGCATCCTTCTTGGTTTGTTTAAGCAGCACGTTTCCAGTGTCGAGCTGTGATTGTTCATCAGCACTCGTACTGTGCATTTTCTTTTTGTGTCTCCTTTGTGCTTGAGAGACAGGTTGCATGTATGGGGTTGCTTGCCCTTCTTTGTGTGACATTCTAATTTCTTGCTATCATATTCACTGCTTCACCCTCGCCATGAAACAACTTTTTTTTTCACATGCATTTTCGCAAAAAGGGACCATGTGCGCCCATGCCACATTACTGCTTCGGAAACGGAGTGTGACAGGTTTTTTTTTTTTTTTTTCATGTGCATTTTCGCAAAAAGGGACCATGTGTGCTCATGCCACATTACTGCTTCAAAAATGGGGTGTTAGACAGGTTGACACACTTATCTACATCATTTAGGAGGTCACGATGTCGATATGAGAGTGCACTGCTCACGAAATTAAAGGATTTTCAAAGATTGCAAAAAAATTCCACGACTTTCAAGGGCCTTCAAAATGCACTTTTTTCAAATCCAAGGGTTTTCAAGGAATTCAAGAACCTGTACGAACCCTGAAAACATAAACTTTAAAGTCTCAATGGCATAGACAACTATCAATATGCCCCTTAACACATTCTCTAGTTGCAGATAAAAAATAAAAGCTTGGCTAAATTTCATCGGGTATTATTTCATACGGCTAAATTTTATTGGGTTCTGGCACTCACGCACAAATTACAACATGCAGCCTCCACCACTGTGACTTCAGCCTTACAACAGAAAGGGCTATGACTGGCAATGATGGCTCATTTGACATCACGATTGCTACGGTTCTAACTTATGCTTCAGTAACCAAAAATGCTTAGATCAAGTGAGGAAAAAAAGTAACACACTTTCACAATATTTCTCCAGCCTTTTACAAATCATAGACACAATGTCTCCAAAAAAATATTTATAGAATGAGAAGGAAGAACCTGAAACTTAATGAACAGAAGAACGCCCACATAGCTTAAGGAAAACAAAAGGGCATGTTATAGCTTTTCATATTTCCTTATGTACAAGGAAGCAGTTGCCGTTCGCCGAGCAGGGAAATGTTTCATTCCAATCGCTCGCACAAAACATTCGGTGAGGGACAGAAGGTAACCTGCCGAACGTTCATGACACCTTGGGAAGGAGTCTGCACCCGGCATGTGGGGTCAAAGTGTGGCTACCTACTAGGTGCACGTGAGGTCCCATAGCATAGACCTCATGATGATGCAAGGTGCTCCCAAACAACTCAATAAAGAGCACCAACCACACCATCCCACAGCAGATGCAAGAAACATGAACAGTGGACAATCAGCATCAGGAGTTACATGTGCAGTGATCTAGGAGTTCTCTCCCCAACACACAGATACAAGGTTGCTCTACCAATAATTACAAAATTTTTGTGCCTTGGGAAAGGCAAAATTTAACAGAGACGAACCACTCAGCTGAAATGCAAAACATGAATTTCTACTCGAGCAGGGAGAGAAATGGCCAGAGCTACTACTTCTCGATCAATCAATACATCTGGGGTAGCAAAGCAAGCCAACTCGCAGAGTTCTGAAAACTGTCCGTCCTCACTTTTTTTTTTCCTCCAACGCTGTATTTACTTACCTTTCTGATCGCGCAAGTGCTTCAAGCTACTCAAACGTACCCCATGACTATTCCAGATAATTGCCCACTGTCAACTTCCCTTCCTCCAGGTTACTGAAAGCCCTAAGAATTAGTCTTGGCCTACATGGTTAGGGCTCCTAATGGTCCACACTGGGCATAAAAGTGAGAATAGCTCACCTCAGACAGCAGAACGAGTTTGTGACTGAAGACTACTGCACCACACTACTCCCACAAAGAAGTAGCGCTTCCCACGTACTTTATTGAAATTCTGCATATCAAAATCCTTGTCTTCAGGACACTTAAAGTCATCGGTCCACAATCCACATCACAAGTGAGTCTACTGCAAAAGAGCTTCTAGCTACGTCGACTAGTCCTACTGCCTTTCAGCAACTAGGACGACGTCGATACAAAGTAATTAAGCAAAACACAAGGCACAATCATATTGTGAAATCCGGAGAGAAAGAAATCTTTGAAAGTGGAATAAAACTGCAGGTTATCGTAAGGACATGGTTGGACACTGTGAACATTTCAGCCATATTCGGTGACACGAGAGCAAGTTTGCAAGAATGAGCAACAATTGGAGCAACGCATGCTATAAGGCCTTGCATATTTCGTTTTACAAGCAGCTTTTTTTTTTTTCATATACAACTGTATTATCGTTACATATGCAAATACAATCCGATAATGAGGCACACAAGAGTGGGCAATCCTGCATTAAAAGCCAACTGCAACTAAATTTCACTTGGGCAGAATTGGCTCAGAATGTGCAGTATATGTTGGGTCAATGATAGAGTAAAATTGGTTGCAATCACATTTAATTTACAATGGTGCTCTAATAGTCCCATTCATAATTCATACGACATGGAGCCTAGTGGTGTGCCCAGGTAAATTGGGAGCAAACGTAAATGAAATCAATCGCAGCTCACGCCCACTCGTGAGCAAAACCTTTGCAGCCGCATCCCTTCCTTTTCTGCATGACAACCCTCTACTAGTGGATAATTCTCGAGTCAACTATTTCGCAGTACAAAATGTGGAGCATGACAACCATCTACTAGTGGATAATTTTCTAGTCGACTATTTCACAGTACAAAATGTGCAGCCGTAGGCCGCTGGTACATATGTTACGGCTGGCCAGCTTTCACACTGTTCAGAAAAATATAAGCACCAGAGGCTGCGAGTTATTCAGAGGGAGGTAAAAGAAATGAGAGGCATCGCAGAGCGTGGTGCTTTACATGGCACACTTCGAAGATGATGAATATAAACAGGACCGGTGTCTGTCAACCAAATACTGTTGAAAGTGAGAAGAATCTTGAATCATGGCGCATTGCCTTCAATACTTAGCCACTGCAACACAACAGTGGGAAGCCCTGACCACCGTTTGAGATACTCCGGCGAAAAGAGGTATTCATATTAGATAGCTTTAGTATAGCGTAAAATGCTCGCATTAGCATGTTTCACTTGCTAAATTATAGACAAAACCAGTAAAACAACGCGAAGTGCTAGATTAGCTCCTAATATATGCGGAGTAATCAAAGCTCCAATAGCTCATCGGCTAGCGTTCTGTTGCGAGTAGTCAAAGAAACGAAGTTTGACAGAAATGTAATTGAGTTCGGTTCAAAGCAATTCAAAGACATAAATGTATTATAAGAAAACTCATTGTGCTACGTTAAGCTTAATGAAAAAGTTTTGGGCACAGTCAAAGAAGTGTTTATCGAAATGCATTTACAAAGAACATGGAAGTGTGCCAAAGCGAGCATCGGTATCGAAAATGGCATCTTACTGTCCATAGTTTATCAACAAAGCAAAAATACCTGAAGCATAAACCAGCAACATCATGTATTGTGAACCAGCAGGTTCTCAAAGACAGTAGGACAAGATGGTAGGAGTGAAAGGGCAGCAGTTTAGAGAAACCATTTATTGAACTATTATAATGTATCCATGTTTCCTTCACCGTGCATGGTTACATAGTTTGTTTCGTTACCGTCTAAAAAAACACAGAGGCTCGGCCATGAAACGCATACTTGGGAGCACAGAGAAGACGATTCGCCTGCATCGGTCAGTCTGCCGTTGGGCTGCTGTCTACGTCGCTTTGAATAAACTGTAATGGCGTCATTTTTTCTAGTTTTAGTATCAAAAATTTCATTTCTGATAGTTTTTTTTTCTTAAATAGTCATTTGCATTTCAAATCTGAAATTTGGCAGGTAGCATTATCTCCAGCTAGAATACCTATAAATCAGCTTTTTAAAAAGGTACTCGCACAAAAACTTTGGCCTCGCGTTTTTTTTGCAGGAATGTGTTACTGGAAGCATCTTGGTCATAACATGAGATATCGTTTGCTGCAGCAAGCAACATAATTACAGGCCCCTCATTACTGACCAGTTTAAGTTTTAGATTACTCCAAAAATGACAAGCCACTGAGTGCAGCTCTTGACTACATCAGCACACGCCACTATGACACACTTTCACACGTTCCACATCAAGGATTTCTCATCAAGAAAACAAAACTGCAGTGTCACCAAACAAAACGTTTAACGCATGTGCCACTGCCACGCACTCACGATAGGCTGGCGAGAAGTATAGTCTGTTGGAACAAATGCAGCAAAAGAAGATGGCGGCTATGACGTTATAACTTGTTTTATTGACTGCAGCGTGGTGACGTGAGAGAAGTACGGGGGAACCCAACGGGCCCCTTTAGATGGTGTCAATACCTTCGAAATTGCTGTAAAATACCTACCAAGCTATATTCACTGTTGATATGTGGATGATATACGCATGTTCACGGGAATCGATCCCACAGGCCGTTTCGGCCACAAAATTTCATGTCGGTACCCCTTTAAAGTGTGCACATGTTCATGCAGTTGGCCTTTTACGACTCCGTGGAGTCCTCAACGTTCTACCTAAATATAAGTACACCAACATCATTTCTTCAAAATATAGCCATTCCTGCTGGGGTCACACCGAACACCTTGACTGGGGCTACTAAGTAACTGCAACTGCTCTTTTTATTGTCTGCAAAATAGCTGCAATCCACACCGATAGCCGTATTGAGGCTCTGCCCTAGAGGGAAAGCAACTTAACTACATTAAGCGATGTCACCTGGGATAACAAAGTATGTTTAATTGGATGGAACATGAGCCTTCATCGTGTTGTTGTGATTTCAAACACTTCAACAAGAAGTTTTCAATGTATACATGTGAGTGACAATGTGCAAAAGCCTCCCCTTTGTCATCATGGCACATGAGTGAAATGAAACCAAGATTTGTGCTATACATATGCACTTTAGGGATACACGAGTACTTTTTAACATTTACAAGTAAATGAGCGGCACATGTACAGCAGAAAATGGGGAACAATGGAGATATTTAACACTGTTTTTAGATTGTAGAAATTTATTTTGTAACTAGCTACTTCTATAAAACATGCCTAGTCACTGTTCAAGTTACTATTCAAACCGACAGTTACTATTGAGGTACTTTTGAGAAGTTACTATTTGAGAAAAACAAAGATCGCTTTGAACATTATAAGCGATAACAAAAATCTATTTGTATTCAGCATCACTGGGAACAATTGGCAGCATCCTTTTAAACTTCAGCATTCCTTTACACATCTAATGTCTACTTCTGCTTTCTGTAAACCGAGTCTGTTTCAATACATATAAAAAAAAAGAAAAAGTTTGCAAGTCCACATTATCATCAAACATTCTGTAAAACTTGAAAAGATAGTGCCCCCAAATTAGCGGGTTGCGCATTGTTTGCTGCAAGCATTTCTTATAGCTCCAGGAAGCACGATGTGTGCACTAAAATTCTTGTATTCTCGCTAAATAATTTAATTAATAGATTTGATTGATATGTGGGGTTTAACGTCCCGAAACCACCATATGATTATGAGATACCCCGTAGTGGAGGGCTCCTGAAATTTCGACCACCTGGGGTTCTTTAACACGCACCCAAATCTGAAAACACGGGCCTACAACATTTCCGCCTCAATCGGAAATGCAGGTGCCACAGCCGGAATTCGATCCCGCGACCTGCGGGTCAGCAGCCGAGTACCTTGGCCACTAGAGCACCGCAGCGGGGCACGCTAAATAATTTAATATAGCCTTATATGTGTAGACAAAATTTGGTTTGAGTTTCTGGTTGCGCAATAACTTAGCAGTGTAGATGGCTAGGTCATGCGACCACAAGGTTGATGCACGTTCGTGTGAAGAGACGCAGGTCTTAGCCAGGAAGCGATCGAAACTCTGCAAATGGTGCAGCAACCAATGCTTTGCCGATACATACGTTGTGGAGGTGGTGGCGGCAGCCCAGAGGTCACTCACTTCACTACAGATCTGGTGTGTAGTCATTTTAACTTTCGTTGCCCTTTCTATAGACTTGTGCCGGTGTTAGACGCGGTAGCGATGGGTTGCAATCCAGAGAATGCGCATTAAGTACACTTTGTAAGTGAAATGAAATATATCCTAAACATTTTCCCAGTTTGACCCTTTGTGTTGAGTGTCCTTGCATAAAGAGGAAATCCATAGCAGGCTTCTTATAGCCTCAAAATTTGATGGTACCGCCCTTTATACATATCAACTTGAAAGGAAATTCAGGAAAGCTGACAGATATGCCATCGTATTTTCAGCAGACCATAAGAATTACTTCTGTAAAGTCCAATGTATTGATTATGCTATACCGCAAATTTCAGATGTATGCTTAGAAAACGTAGCGTGCGAATAAAGTGGTAATATCATTAGTAGCTAGTTTATCTAACCAATTAATGTAATATTGAAGTTGCTCCCAAAATGACATTTTGATACTCTTCTTTACACGAACATACTCTACACAGCCAGAAGTAGTGAAGATGCTCGAACATTTGATTAGAGTTGAATGCTTTTGATGCAGAGAACACACTGATGAATCAGAGTCGATACAACTACAAAACAAGGCACAAAACACCACTACTTAGAAAAGAATGCTATGCAATATCAACTGAATAGAGGAGATTGCAAAGGCGACAACAGTCGCCACTGCTCCATGCTACACACAAGCAGCTTGATAAGGCGAGCTGCGTCAAACAACAATGGCATTGTCAGTATTTGGTTAAGCCCTCGACATTCAGCCTTCCTAGGGTTCCTCTGACGCGCTCGCGAAAATATCTCTACGCCTCCCACGTCAGTAATCAGAACTCGACGAGCGAAACCCACACCGTGGGCTTCCGGAGTTTTTAACGCGCAGCTGAATGGGGAGCTGGCGCGCGCGTTCTCGCAATGCACCAGTCGGGGTTCGATCCCACGACCTTGCTGAAGCTAGTCAGCCGCGCACACATGCACCTGATTAGAGGCGCATTGGCGTTCGTGATGTAAATTTGCCGTTTCAAGGCCTCACGAGAAGGGTACCACACGTCTGATTACCACAGTTCATGCAGAGGAATGATGCATTCATTTTATTTACGCGAAGTATCCTACGAACACGACTTGTGACAAAGTGACGACTGCACCAGTGTTCGAACCCCTTTTCAGAAATATTTACAGGCATCAATTTCCGGTTACCGAACAAACAGGTCCCCGCAGTCGAGCGCGCTCCCTAGACGCTTTTCAAGTGTTTATGACCACAGCTAACACCCACGTTATCCACCTCGCATACAAAAGCGTAAAGACCGAGCCTTGCAGCTCGCATATACAGTGAAACAAGGGACACGGCGTGCCCACACGCTCCGCCTCGCAGTGAAAAGAGAAGGAGAAAAAAAATGGAACCGCTGCCAAGCACTGATGACAAGCGCACACTTCCCCCGACGGTGTTCGAAGGGTAGGGCGCGTGCACCGGCAACACGCACAGCCGTAATACGGAGCTTTTGATCGTCGAAATTCGGCTCGCAATTGGCGATCAGGGAAGTTCGGAAATCGCGTAGAGACGCTTTCCGTGCAAGCATCCACTCCGATCGAGCAAATGTCAAAAACGGGCATATCGCCAGCGCCGGACAAAGCAGCCAGTGACCTCACTGCAGCCGCCCGGTAAATAGTTTCGCGCGCGTTACGAGTCGCGGGTATTGCAATAAATTGCTACGTTGAAGCCGTTTTCGACTCGAAGCACACGCCACGAAAGAAAATTCCGCTTTCGAAGCCGCTCCTGGCGTGGGCAGGGCATTGCACGAGACTCTCCCATCTCCGGCATTAGTCAACCGACGCGTACACTTGAAAAACGAGCTACCATCCGGTGCTGCGGAGGTTCGCGGAAAGGCACGCACCGCCCGGCGCTAACACTGCACGGGTGATCTAGTGATTTGTTGCCAAACGAGAAGCGGAACAATCGCGACCGGGCCGAAGAGGCAAGGTGGCATATAGGCCTAACGTCCAAAAAGGGGGACTCGACCACTTTTGGGAGGGCACCAAAACGTCGCTCACCGTCATATCGTTCGGCTTGTTCCGCTAGCTTGGCCTTGTACACGTTGTCTTCTCTTTCGGCCATGGCGAACTAGGAAGAAGAGGAGCGGGCCAAATTGTGAGCGGGTTTGGAATAACTTGGAACGCTCGTCAAATGCACCCACTCGGAGCAAAAAAAAAAGGTCTGCTCCACCTCCCGGTATCACCAGGCCTAACAACACTTTGCCGCCACGAACGACAAGTTACTCCGCGCCGCCGCTGCACGCACGCACGCGCCACAGTTCTTCAATCGAGTGAGCTGCGAAACTCCCCACGAATTTCATGCATCGAAATTGACACTCGCTATTGCTCAAAATTACTTAACTTACTGAATGCCGCGCCACCTGTTAGTCAAAAAGTAAACTAACAAACAATATATTTTGTTTTTTTACGTTGGATGAGTTAGTAAAAGTTGTCAGAAATGGCGAAACAACAAAACAATGCTTAAAACAAAGACGTGTGTGTGTTTTGTATTGCTGCTCCTAGAGAGCGCTACAATCCGCAAGTTTTATGCTGAGGTGGTCATGAGTGTAATCGTGTATTGGAACGTAGTGTCGCATCTAGTAAACTTGAAGAACTCTGCGCACGCACTGCGCCGCAAAGCAAGCCGGTCCGCCGCTGCTTGTCTCTGACAGCGGCAATGCATCTGCGCGCGCGCCGTGAAAATAGTTCCCGACCCAACCCCCCTTTTCGCGCGGCTTGTCAGGAACCAAATCAAGACATATGTGAGCCCGGAGATTCGAAAAAGGACCGTCAATACGGGATCACCAAGTTCAGGGACGCGAGGAATTTCTCACCGAAGCCGTCTCTTCGTCCCTCTTTTATTTTTTATCCTTTAACGTTCCTTCTCTCCTTTCTAGCGCTGGCCGGCCGGCGTTGGCCAAAGGCAACGCTTCCCTCGGAAGGGTCGATCGGTAGCTAGCGCGCTTATTCCGTGCTTCTTCGAATTGGTTTTTCAGCGGCACTCCCGTTATTCCCGACGCCAGGAAACGTGTCCCTTTCTATTTTTTTTTTATTTCTCGCGCGGGGCTTACCCGTTTTGACTACTGAAATGCACGGCGCATTAACGCCGCGCATGCGAATGAAGCAATTTTCGCAACGCCTCAGCTCGATAAGTTCAGCGTTTTTATCGACATGGTACCCCCGAGGGTTGCAAATACGTAGACCTATGCGGCCTGCACAGTATGTTACAAACATACAAACACGCGTTTTTCGTTTTCTTTTTCGCTTCCCATCGAACGAAGTTGCTCCAACGTTTTTCATATATGCGAGAACGTCGTTAAGTCACGGGTATCCATAATAAAGAAAAAAAAAAGTCACGGGTATCCATCCTTTTATCGGCCTGGCTAAAGTCTTGTTTTCTAGAAAGAGAGGGCAGGTTCAAAACACTTTGCACCTGAATATATATATATATATATATATATATATATATATATATATATATATATCTTGTTTTTTGATTGATTGATTTGTGTGGTTTTTAACGTCCCAAAACCACCATGTGATTATTAGAGACGCCGTAGTGGAGGGCTCCGGAAATTTCGACCACCTGGGGTTCTTTAACGTGCACCCAAATCTGAGTACACGGGCCTACAATATTTCCGCCCCTATAGGAAATGCAGCTGCCACAGCCGGAATTCGATCCCGCGACCTGCGGGTCAGCAGCCGAGTACCTTAGCCACTAGACCACCGTGGCGGGTTAAGGGCTTGTTTTTTAGTGTGGCAGCTTGGGCTAATTGGTTTGGCATAACGATAGTTATAGCGCGAGAACAAAACGACGACAGAGACACGAAGGACACTAACGCTCGTGTCCTTGCCTCTGTATCGCCGTTTTGTTCTCGCGCTATAACTATTGTTTTCTTGGTGTTTTGACACAAACCCAAGAAAGTGGCTGGGGGGATAGCCGCCGTGGTTGCTCAGTGGTAGAGCATCGAACGCGTTATTCGAAGGTCGCAGGTTCGGTTCCTGCTCACGGCAAGTTATCTTTTCACCCACTTTTCTTTCTTCACATTTATATTAAAATTGGCCTAATAACTTCTTCTATACATTCCTTGACATTATTGTCTGTTAGATAATATATATATATATACAAGTACCACTGCAGCGGAAGGTATACAGACTGTCTTGCAGGATCGGACTTCGTTCGGTCATGCAGTTAGCGCTTGCGTGAGCAAGTACAGCTGCGCACAAGAATGTGCGTTTGAAGTATGCTCAGGTTCGAAGTGAACATCAATTCACTTCAGCCAGCTCAATAAAGGAGAGAGCGAAATTCACACCAGATGTGCCCTGCAGTTAGGCCTTATTATTTAAAAAATGCCCCCACCTCCGCGAAGGAGGTCGTGAGGAAGTGTGAATGCATTGTATAGCGTCTATAACTGTGTATATATAATGCACGTGAGAACCCAGCGTTAGAATGTTTTTTATGCGAATGCATTTCTTAGTCGGGCTATGTCAGGCGTCAGGCGGAATCCGTACGCCGCCCTTTCTCATAGCAACAGCTGCGGGAGCGCGCGCGCCTAGCAACCGGGGCCCCCGCCAAGTCACGCTTCGGCGTCGGCAGCTGTCAGCAACAGCTGCGGGCGCGAGCTCTTATCCTCGCCCCTAGCAACCGGAGCATGTGGTGCGAGAGAGGGCAGGTGAAGTGCTTCGCCGCTTCTTCTCTCGCTGCTCGCTCTTCCCTGCGCCCCACTCTCCCGTCAGCTCGCACCTCACTCTTGACTGTTCGCTGGCAGGGCACCTCTCAAGAACATCCGGAAATGTGTGCTCGAGACGCCGCTGTGAAACGCCGCCACAAACGCTTTTTGTCATGTTCACTTCAAATCATTTCTTAACCGTTCACGCTAACTACTAGCGCGACAGAAAAATGCCGCGTGCGGCTATCGGTGCTATTGGCTGCACCATGTAAAAAAAAAAAACAACATTCTTCTAACGCTGGATTTTCACGAGCGAAACGCCGTTATAGACGCTACGCAATGCATTTGCTCACCATTCCCTTTGTGGAGGTGGGAACTTTTTTTTCTTACACCGAGCAACCAATATATAGCGCCGTTCGTCCCATGCAGCATTTTTCTGTCGCGAGAAACGCAGTATATGTTATCAGCCCTAGTAGCTAGCGTGCACGGTTTATAAATACTGTGAAGTGAAGAAAACAGCGTTCTCTGCGTTGGCGTTTCACAGTGGCGTCTCGGCTCGAGCACACATTTTCGGATGTGCTCGAAAGGCGCCTAGAGAGCGAACGGGAGTGTAAGGAGCAAGGGAGAGAGAGAGCGAACGGCGAAGCACAGCACCTCCTCTCCTCTGGCACCACATGCTCCGGTTGCTAGGGGCGAAAATAAGCGCGCGCGTCCGCAGCTGTCGCTATGGGAAAGGGAGTGCCATGGACAACGCCGGATGCCTGACATAGGCCGGCTACGAAATGCCTTTGTATTTAGAAGGTGCAAACACTTTGGAGGCACGTGTTTGTATTCACATGCAGTCTACATAACCCAGTAGGCATGGGCCCACTGTCTGCGCGGGTCAAATCCATCACGCAAGTAAATGCAAAACTGGCAAGAAAATGCCTGAAGCTGCTTTGTTCGTCCCTTTGAGAATGGGAACTGTTCTTTTCGCGTGCTTTTGAGTACACACTCTTCAAATAGTAAGCACTGCATCGTGACACCTAGGCGGCATGTATATATACTGTCCTCCATCCGCATACATGTCAGCAATACATTTACGCGAGTTCTCCACAAAATCTTCAGATAATGACACCCGCAGTACTTGACGGAAACGCAGGACCGCGCATCTGCAACAACAGCAGAAAGAGGGCCGCAGGCCGGAGGCGCCTACTCACAGTTACACGTAGTCAACATATATCGACCATATCCAGGGAGGTCACAACACCAGACACACTTTCTTTGTGCCTATTCCTAACTGCCAGGCATTTTGATCAAAGATGAACCCTTAGTAACTTGCCCAGCATTGCATGCAGCTTAACTGTTGGTTTGCTTACGCTTGTCTGCTATTGCGCACACCTACCAGCACACGAGCTGTGTGTTGTGTACGCCGATGAATGAAAACCACACAAAGTTCGCCGCCGCTGAGAGGCTCCTAAATCAGCACTTTTATTCGCTCGCTTATTCAAATCAAAACTTATTTACACGTACAGCTGCACAAAATGGCGACACGGCTGTAGCTCTTGTCTAGGCTAAGTTCTTGACTGTAGTCACCTCAGGCAGGATCACCTCCTTCCTCTACTGGGGTTGACTTCTTGGGTGCCGCACAGTCCACAATACCAGAACGATGCGAAGCAAGGGAGGAGGTGCGAGAATAGGTTATCCGTGGTCAAGAGATGTGTTGCGCGCTACATTTGTCTTCAACGTCTCCCTACTGTGGCCTCGCTTGGATGTCACAGATGCTAGCAAAATTGTTATGTCGTCCGGTTTTCCTCCTGCGAAATGATGATGGAAGATTCATGTAGTTAGAAACAATACACGGCCATAATATACCATTAAATGAATACAAGTCTGACATTCTATGCAAATATATGCAGTGCTCATGGACGGAAGCACGACACTTTCGAGCTAAGTAATGCACATGCATTCGTTTTTCCCTGCCTTCAGTTGATGGTGTATGGCAATAATTTTGTACTGAAAGCTTTACGACTCATAATTCCAATTCGATGACACTGTTTATCACATTCACAGTGAAAGCCTCAGCGGGCACAAATTCTCAACAATTAACGCTTCGACAGCTGCAAACGCACAGTTACCCCCGCCCCTGTATCTGCAGCAAATACCTCCCAGATATAAGGCCAGAATGCCCCAAATGCCAAAATCCAAGGTGCGATTTAAGTCGCATGCTGTGGCAGTGTCCCGCGCTAAACGCTAGCTTCGGGTCCCCTGCCACCGAGGACGACTGGATCAACCACCTCAGGAGCCCTTACAGGGCCCTTCAACACCAGGCCGCCCAGAAGGCCCAAAAGGTGGCTGGCGAGCTCCGACTCCCAGTCCCCACATGGGCGGAGCCACCGGGCTGGCCCCCGTAAGGGCTGCCCAGTCCCTTTCAGGACCTTTAATAAAGTTAATTCTCTCTCTCTCTCTCAGTAAAGAGGACAAGCAACTTGAGACATCGGCACTGCTGTAGTTGATGCCGCTGTATTAACGAGGATTGGGTGGAAAGAGTGTACAATAAACTATGTGGATCAGGTTCACTACTGCAGGAAAGCCACCTTACCACACCTAATAAGAAGGTCTACTAGGGACTGCATGGAGATGTTCACTTTGGTATATTGGTGCATATGTGGCCATTAGACAACACTGCGAGACATAGCACTTATGTTAGAGGAGGTGGCCAGGGCTGCTCTAAGAAACACGTGTGTTTGTTTGGCGAGTGCCACATGCGTAATTAACACGAAATTTCGAACACATGCAATTCTTTAAACCATTGGCCAAACACCAACATACGTGAAAATGCAACTTCAACCGCCTTGCTATCCACTGTCAGAAGTGCATGGGCACACCTATTATTTAGTAGTGACTATACAGCAAACTCTCGATCCTTCAAACTATGATAATTCATACTTTTTAATTAATTTGAACAAATACTTGATTTCTTGTTAGCCTCTTATGTTTTCAATGCATTTTGAAATTTTGTTAATTCAAACTACCCCATGGCACGTATTCGGCTAATTCAAACTTTGTGCTTGTCCATGCCTGGAAATATCTGCAGCCTTGGTTGCTTCTAGCTGAGCATTAATGTTTTGCTTTCATGAACAGAATGAAAAAGTTCAGTGCTTGACTACAAAATGGACAAATTGGCCAAATCGTGTGTGTGAACAATCGTATGCTGACTAGGGCAGACAAACAAAAAATCGAGACAGTTGGTCTATTGCATATCAGTTGCTTCTTAGTCTCTTTTGCCGCAGTACACTAGTGACATGCAGTAAAGTGTCTTAAGAATGGGAAAGGGCTATGAGCTGTCATGGGACAAAACCTATTTTGTTCCTTGATTTCCCACAGATGCATGAGTTTATAATAAGCACCAGTATGCTCGCTCAAGCCTAAAATCTTTACTGGCAATTGTGCCAAGCTGCCTGTTAGGGTGCTCCGACATTAAAAGACAATAAATGTTAAAACACAAGTTAGTATCTTGTCCCAAGTCATATTTATGAGAACTTCCGATTATTTAAACAAACAAAATTCTGAGGTCTTTCACACTTGTAATTTGTGTTGACAATAAGGAATGTAAGAATCATCGCACCATTTCACTGCTCGCCAATGGACTATTAGCTCTATTGAAACTTTTACTTTTCTTTATGCATAACCTTCCTAGGGTCCTTAGAAGCTCCAGTTTTTCCTCATGTCACATACACTCAAGTGTTCTAATAATGATACCGTTTATAACAATTTATCGGATATACCATATTTATTCGCGTAATGAATCCACTCCCATAGTGAACCACACCTCCCCCACCTTGACCCTTGAAGAAAGGAAAAAACATTTTTTAATGCATCTATTAATTTTATTTCGGTATGATAGCCAGTGCCATTAATGATCGAAACAATGTTAAATCAAGCCATTATATGACAAAATAACAACGAAATGAAAGCTAAAGATAGTTATGCAATCATGCTAAACAGTTGCGAGCAGCGCGAGCACGGACGATGTCAATTAAAATTCGAAAGTCACGCCTTGTAGGGTTCCTCGATGCGCGCGCCCCCCTCCATCACTTCGAAGAGGGGAGACAACCGCGTCGTCTGCTATGAAGTCCGCCATTATGATGCCCTTTTTGCAAGCTGCCTATAGTCACGATGGCCAGCCAACGAGTGTTGCGCGGCTGCATACAAAGTTTATTGCATCAGAACGTGTGGTACTCATACAGCATGAGCGAAATACAAAGCTTTTTCATCGGGAGTGTGAAGGTCTTACGTCTAGTCTCTAGTCTTCATTTTTAAAATGACATTAGCAGCTGGAGTTGCTCACAGCAGAAAAACATCGTCGACGCAAGCCACGTTAGCACCTTCAATTAGAGTCTTTTTGGACTAGTTGCTAACTATTTATATAGGTCAAAGATGTGAAACACTCGCACCTAAATCACATGACCTTTCAATGTGTCTGTGTGTTGTGTGCATTCCACAAAAGAGTAAAAATAGTTTGCCATTTGCCAGCTCGCTGGAAAAAAGAAAGAATAAAAAATAAGTGCTGTCGAAAGAAAACAGAAAAATCATAGCATATCCACAGAGTGAACGATGATGTGTGGGGCGAAGCGTTTATCAATGCTTCCGTCCATGCCCCTGCGTCCGTTCATGCATCCGTCCATTCGTAAGTCCATTCATATGTCCGTCCGGCATATCCACAGAGCACAGCATAGCACAGATGAACAAACGCTTCGTTCCACACATCGTCATTCATGATGAGTGGGGCAAAGCGTACATCCATCCATCTGTTCTTGCTTCCGTCCGTCCATGCATCTGTCTGTCTGTCACTCACATAGCGCCAGATGCTGAGTGAGTCGTACAACTAGGTGGTTACGAACCGGTCAGATACATGCATGGACAAACCCACGGCTTTAGAAGCTTTGCCCCTAAAACTGCGATTTTGTACCATATATTTATGTATTGTTTTTGAATTGTTCAATAGCTACCTCATTTACAGACCACACCCTGCAACGCACAGTATATTGTACGTTATTTTCATCTCTTATACCTTACTGCAAGCAGCAGATTAGCAAAAATTGTTGAAAACATATCATACTATTTGGTGATCTACATGTGGCTTTTATGGCATTAAATCATGGCTCGCACGCAGACACTGACTGTCAAACCAGATTTAGCGTGTTTTCTATAGGAATATATTGTAAATTAGCAATAAAGCATTCATTGCTATAAATAAAACGAAGCGACCACACAGCTTTACAACAATGAGCAAGCAAATTGCATTTATTATACAGCAGTTTCGGATGCCGCAGCTTTATTTGGACGATAACTTCATTATACTTCAAAAACAAGCCTTATAACTCACTGCAAGTTAACCGCAGCGCATATCTTGCTTCCACTTCCGCTGGTTCTCATTGTTTCGAGCTGGCGCAAGTGAACGCGCAGCTTTACTCGTGCATAACTTGATATCAACATTTTTTCCAGAGAACCCTTCTATTGCTAGCATGCCTGCATGCTGCATTTCGCCCTTTGGATTGAATATTCAGTTACAGCTTTGAGAGGGAACATCAGGGTGAATAGGTTGTCTCCTCAGGATGTGATTCCTTTCGAGTCCTCTTCCGAAGATATGAGCGAGCTTATAACCTCACCGCTCGGATAACACAAGTTTTCGCCATCCTGAACATACTCCTTCAGTGCAGTTAAATATGCGTGTTCATGGCTGGCTGAGCCCTTCATTGCAGTCCTGCACTGCCCGCAATTTGTTTTCTTCAAGATTCCTTACACAAGAAATCCACCTATATGGTGCAAAATTCTGCATTTTATTAAAGTCAAAACTTTAATGAAAAAGTTTTCCCCATCACCGATTTCCCCTTCAGCATCTCCACGACACTCTGTTTTTCCTTGGGAAATCATGTCAACCAGGTACTGTAAGTCATAATTTTCATTCATAACTAGAGCTCGTTGGCATGTGCCAAAAACTGGCTGACACATACAACCTTTAAAGCGCATTTCATGTCGTAGGCATTAGGTAAGGGTGCACGGACGGACACACAGACGGACTGACACCGGGCGAACAAATGGACGGATGCACGTAAGCACGGACGGACTGACAGACGCTTCGCCCCACTCATCATCATTCACTCCGTGGATATGCTGTGACACCGTTTTAATTGACATGCAATGCAGTGCAACTGGCTACTACGACGGCACGCGACATGCGACACATGGCATAAAGGGCTTTGCCCCTAAAAGAAATGGTTGAAGGTGCCGGCAGCAAGAAGCGTACAACGTAGGCGCAAATCTTCACACAATTGCTGCTTGTGTACATGAAGTAATTGAGATTAACGCATTTTGTGCGATCCAGAATGAACGAGTTAAATACACATATACACAGCATGCAAATGAACGCATATTGCACCAGGTGCTCTGGTGATCGCAATTAAGCCCGATCGGAATTAAATTTCTCAACAGTGATTGGCTGCTGTTCTGCAGCTAGTGTAAGAGAGTCAATCACATCCAGCTTTATCGCAATTGATAGTGCCCGTGTGACAGTGCTCAAGTCATAACTCTCGAAATGCTAAAATGGCAGAAATTACGCTGCACAAAAACGGACGGTCCACGGGTTCCACTTCTCAAGCTTGATCTTTACAAGCTACAAGAGTCGCCTATTTGGATCTTTCAGGAACCTGAACATGCTGCAGCATTGAGGAACCCTAGCGCCTTGTACGGCAAAGCGCCATCTGTCGAATGCAGGAGAAACTTTTTTTGCTGATAGCACCACGCAAACACAGCGGCACCAAAACAAAGCGCGTGGTGTCCAAAATGGCGCTCGCGCTGCGTCATGGAACGCGCCGCGCGCTAGCGATCTCAGACCTATGCAAAGGGCTACCGCACCCACCACGCCGATGGCGCATTGTGCACCCGCAACGTCTGATACATTTGTGCGCCGCCATCAGACCCTGTGTTTTCGTTGTTGGGTTTGTTGTTGTGAACTTAGTTAGGGCACTTGCTGTACAGGGTGCCTTCTGCCGGTACGCTACCAACACGGCTGGTTACTAATAGCATGAGCTGGAGCATTGGAACCGAGCGGCTGGACGACACTTCAGCGTCGATCCATGCACTTTCATTACGGGACGAAACAAAAAGAGCTTCAAGCTACAAAAAAAATTGTCGCGCATTTCACGGGTCAAAACAAGCAAAGTCGTCACCTGACATTTTCGCTGTTATGACTCCCGTGACTTTTTTTTCTCCCGCGTAATGAACCCTCCCCCTAAATTGGCGTCAGCTTTTCTGAAAACAAAAAAAGAGGTGGGTGCATTATGCGAGTAAATATGGCATCGATGAACGACAATGGCACCGTCAAGTTTTGCGTGCCTTCTATGGTAAAATTAACTGCTTATTGGGGTGCTCCAGTGTCCAGATATGACATACACAAAACTGAATCCGGCTTCAGTGCGCACCAACAATGGCTCTCCACAATGAACTCGCTGACAGCATGTGCCCAGATGTGGTTCGCACATCGTCCACACCCTTGGAAAACGAGTCGAATGCTCTGCTCACGAGGGAGCGAGATGAGGAACAGCTTTCTTTCAGAATTCCCAAAGCAAAGAGACCAGTGAAGCGCCAGACGACACAGGTGTGCTAGAGTAGTGGTCGGCGTTTAATGAAGATGCGTCAGGTATGAATGACTTCCACCACACAGATGATGCTGTGGAAACCTCCAAGTGCCCCAGTGACTGTTGCATGTGTATGTGCCGTAAACAGTGGTAAGAGCGACGACTCGGAAAACACAGTACACTCGGGCTGCCCAGGTACAGTAAAGCTTCATTAATTCAAACTCTGTTGTTTTGAAATCCCACTTAATTCGAAGGTCAGAGATTTCTGGGATCCAGTGTATTGCAATGCAAGTTGAGTGGATTATTTCAGCCGATGGCCAGCACCAGTTCGACTAATTGGAAAACTTTGAGTGCCATGGGCCGATTCCCGGTCCCAATTTCGCCGCAAACCTATCGAAATGGCAGCTCTTAGGAGCTAAAAGGCAATGCACAGTAGTGATACTAATGAGTGACTGCTCAAGCACCTTAAACTCCCTTCCACAAGCAGGCGAGAGGGAAAAAAAAGGCCACGTGATTGATTAAAATAATCGTCTGAGAAAAAAAAATAAAATAAAAGGTGTGCTTCACCGCAGCACAGCGGTGACATGTGAGCAACATGTCACATGCTCGTTACAACGTCAGCGCACCATCAGTTACACATTCTTTCTGGGAAGATAGAGAAATTAACGAAGGTCAGTCTGACGAAATTCGCGATGTATGCGAGCCTTCCATTTGCAGTCAGTCCAGCAATTTGTGAATTTGCCCTGCAGGCAGAGAACTTGCCCGCAACAATTCGAAAACTCTGTTCGAAAACTTCATGACCTTGTTTTCCAGCCGAAGCACATCGGGAATTCTGTCAGACTGGTCATTATTAAACTCTTTATTTTACCAGAAATAATGGGCACAGGATCGCATTATGGCACGCTAACGCTGTGAGGAGCAGATAATATGCTGTGCCCATTATTACTACTTTGTTGCAGTGAAGCACTATTTTTTCAGGCGCGAACTCTAGCTGACAATGAGACAATTCTTTATTTATTTCTTGTCCTACTTGCTGGCAGCAGCGGGGCCCACCGTTCACACTTGTTTGCGGCGAAATTGGAGCCCCGTATTATGGGAAAACATAACCCTTGAAGCAGCAAACAAGTCAGCACAGCAAACAACTACCTATTGTTACTTTCAGATTTTTCAAACTTCTTTACATCCCACCAGTATTTTGTAAGTTTAATTAATTCATAACCCACCTAAGTAGAAGATTTTCATAATACCAGTGACTTTGAATTAATGAAGTTTTATTGTACTGTCATCACAGGAGGCCCAACAGATGTTTTCGTAAAGGACCTCCCGCTCAGCTACGTGGAGAACTTGGATGTTCTTGAGAAAGATGTGCCCAAGTTTTATGCAAAGCAACCAAAGCTTACATGCTATGGCTTTCCTGCAAACAAGTTTCCTGCAAACAAGTATGGCTTTCCTGCATACATAGTTGCACTACTTTACTTGCATGCAAATGAAATCTTCTGATTTCTTCTCTGCCTTTGTTTCCTCTAGCCGCTTAAAACATTTACCTGTTATAACGATGGGATTTCTTTGGCACTTGGATATAGTCATAAGTGGACTGTACTGAGTTATTCCCTTCGGACGCAATAGCTTCTCTAAAAGCATATTCGAAAAACTATGCCGTTTTGCTGGCGCAAATATTTCCTATGGAAACAGGGATAATTGTGGTACAGTTTCTGTGGTAGTATGATGTGCACCTTCAAGTTTAAAAGGCAACATCTCTTTATTTATTTATTTTTTTTCATTATTTATGGATTGCTCTTGAAACTTGGTGAGTTTATGTCTGTGTGCTCATTTCAAATGTGCAATTAGTTTTATATTATACCATGTAGTTCTTCAAAGACAGAATATTTCATCTGTCTATTTAGGAGCAGAAATAATTACTGAACTGAGAGAGCTGTGTGCAGTGCGATAGAAGCTATGATATGTGAAAGATTTACAAGGGAGTAAGTTTCAAGCTGAAATTCCAGGCGTAATGGCATCAAAGTGAGCACACGCACTAAAAAAAGAGAGCACGGAATCTCACCGATGGTGTCGATGCCATTGTCGCGTGCACGAAGAGAAAACGGCGACAAGTGAGCTTCGTCAAACGCGAGCCTCCTCGCCTGTAGCGCCAGAGAGTTCACCGTCTGCTGAATGCTGTCAAAGCTTGTGTCCTGAACACAAGGCAAGAAAGAAAAAGAAAAACGAACGAGGCATAAATAAGAGGATAGCCAGTACAAAGGGGACACCTGCCACAAAATGTTCACGAAAAAATTCAGGGACCTTTTCCCTATCGTGGAAACAGAGGGAAGCAAAGCATGACATGTATGCGCCTGTCCTAGTGCAGCGAAACCTTGTTGGTACGTACCCGTTTTAACCATTAGTATGCTTAAAACGTACTAGTTGGAACCAATCCCTGGCCGAGTCTCATAGAGACTAATGCATTTGCGGACCGCTTAAGCCGTAGCGTTCGTCTAATGCCTACCGGTTAGTGTGTACTACGTAAATACCGCGATAAAATTTTGCACCAGAAAATTTTACTGCGCCACTGAACTCGCAGATGCCACAATGTGCTGCGAACATTTTTCCGTCATGTTGATAAGTGTGGAGATCATCTAATCAGTTATTCCGACTTCCGTGTGATTGCGGTGATGACTTTGCGGGTAATCATAGGGAAAAAACGAAGGCGAGGTGGCGACCACCGACAAACGCGTTGTTATGGCTTATCGCTGACAAAGACTTATCACAGTAAGCATCCCTAGCTATCTGCTCGGGCACGCGCATGTGGCGTAGTGCCACTTTAAGCCTACTGTAAGCTTTTACTAGGCGACTACGTGAATGCGCTGGGCCGCTGATTACTGCCACTTCGTTGTGCGAAACCGTGTTCAAGCGTGCGCGGCTTTACAGAAACGCAAGCAGCTCACTGTCACAGAGTCTAACATTGCGGGCACCAAGAAACTTTGCAGTATTATGCGAATACGCGCACCGTATAACAAGCGTAGCACTGTTGTAACTTTACTGCACTCGTTTATTCAGCGACAGCCCAAACGCTCTTCCATCCGCTGCCAGGACTGCTAGAGCACCGCAAAGAGCGCATCGCTTGCAGAAAGCTCATTGTCGCCGCCTTAACCAAACAGGCTACTCGGCGCATCTGTGCGTGGCCTAAAGCGGAGTAGGCGTACTCTACAGCAAGTGGGTTGGTTAATGATAACTGACATGTGGGGTTTAATGTCCCAAAACCACCGTATGATTATGAGAGACACCGAAGTGGAGGGCTCCGGATATTTCGACTACCTGGGGTTCTTCAACGTGCACCCAAATCTGAGCACACGGGCCTAGAGCATTTTTGCCTCAATCGAAAATGCAGCCGCCGCAGCCGAGATTCGATCTCGCGACCTGCAGGTCAGCAGCCGAGTAGCTTAGCCACCAGACCATCGCGACGGGGCCAAGTGACGGGGCAGTCATGTTGTGCTCGGAGTAGGCGAAGTTCTGAACGCACCTACCCATGCTGTAAATGATTGGGCTCTATGTGAACATACTGCGTTAAAAAAAAAAACTGCATCTGTTCTCGCTTAGAAGCAGACTGCGGAGCTTGTGTATCGCAGACAGCAGATTATGTCTTTTGTTGCTGTACTATGCTACGTATCCCAAATCCCCCAATAGTAGTTTCCAAATGTTTCTTGGCATCCCTACTGCATGCTACAGGACGGTTGTGCGAGAGTGTCGGAACCTTTTCTGCACTTTGACAAAAAGAAAGAAACAGCTGTGCAATGGGTTTCATGTGGCAATGAATTTATTCCTTTATTGGCGGCGGTGGCGCATGTCAGGAGATGAAAATTCGATGTGATGGTTAACGCGCAATACGGTTAGTGTGTAGTTATGCCGCTGTCTCCGGCAAATACATGTTAACAGGGTTTCAAGGTAGTTTTGTTTTCTATCCTCGGCTGAAGTGAAATGGCTCGGGTTGGGCATCAGCATGGCTTGAGGGCATTCCTAATGATTTGCATGCCGGAGCTGGAACACCAGGCCATGCATTCATATCCAGGAAACAATGAAACGTGACAATTTGCACGAACAAGTGACCTCGATAAAAGAATTGGACCGCTGTATCAGAAATGGCACGAAGCCCTTGATTAAGAAAGCAACAATTATTCAAAAAAGACGTTACAAGTACACATATAATCAGTGCACTTTCAAGGCCAGCATTTTGCACTGGGTTTTTTTCTGTACAACAATGCCATCATTAAAATCTGTAACCCATTCAAGCCTTCGCTTGAAAAGGCATTACAGCTCCCATGCATGGGTTCTTGGTCACATTACGGAAAAAGTTCAGCAAGGAGTCTTTTTTTTTTTGTTCCTCTTTTTTTATCCCGACACTTATCAACACGATGGGTTTTCGTTCGTCAGAACTTTGCGCATGATCAACCTATAGTTCCAATAACATGCCATAAAAATAGCCATGAGCATCACCGCAGGAAGAGCAGGATATTAAAAGTGTATGAAATGAGTAATTGATGGTGCTTCAGCGCACGTGTTGCTGGAATTCCTAGCACTTATGTATCGACATTTTCTCTTATGCAGTGCATGCAAACTAAAAGCATTTTTTGGTGGCTTACAAAATTCACCTATTCTTTCCAAAACACATTCCTCCCTCCCTCCGTGCATCTTACACAAGTATGCAAATTAATTTTCGACCATCACTTTCACTTTTACCCATTGACTGAGTGGAGGAGCTGGCAAAGGTAATCCCTGTGTAAGAGGAAGAAGGCAGCAGTACGCGATTCAAAACTTCCTCATCAATACAAACGTGGGCCTGCTACTGGTGTTCCCTACAACTCGGTTGCTTCTTCACTCCTGTGAACCATCACTAGATGTTAAAAAAAAGTATTAAAGTACCCTAAGTTGTGCAAGCTCGTTCACTATCATGTTCTCCGGCAAGTTGTCGAAGAGGCCATCGGTAGCCATCAAGATCAGGTCCCCTTCTTGGACAGGAAAGGAAGAAGTATCCGCCGACTCAGGGCTAAAGAAAAAAAAAGAAAAACTTCGTTTGTCCGATCACATATTTCACGAACATATAAATGGCTTTAGCAGCCTTTTTTTTGGCTTTTTTTTAATGACACAAAAGTGTTGTACCTAGAGCTATCAACACATCTCATGCTAAAATCGTTGTGGAAACAGCGGCAGTCGAAAGTTCCACATCACATTCCCAATATCTTGCATTTTGCAGCACCAATTAATATTTGGTATATCTGCTACTGCACTAAACCAATGCTTCACATATCACACTGGGTTTCAAACATTTAACAAGGGCTTTGTACACATTTCATGCACAGAAAAAACAAAGCCGTACTTTATTATGATAAAGTCAGACAGCCTACAGGGTGAAAAATGGCATTTCTGGTGAAAGGCACTTCACAGCACAATCTTTCTGCACCACAATCTTAATCCTTCCTGCACGCAGAGAATGTAAGGAATTTGGCACAGCACCTGTCGCTGAGAACAAACTGGCTGACGCCCGGTGGCGGCAAGCACAGCTGGAAGGGCGTGTTGAAGTAGTGCTGCTGCTCCTGTGACCGGTGCACCACCTGGCCCCGTCGCACAACCAGGAACCCACTGTCGCCAAGGTTGGCAGAGTACAGGATCCTCTCGACACAGTTCAGCACGAGCACGCACGCCGTGCTGCTTCCTGCATTGGCAAGCCACCCGTGTTACACACAACCTTCAAGCGCAAAGCTCTAGCATTAGTCACCGAAATCCTGGACTTGAGACAACAGTGAAAGGAAAATAATGGCAAGGGCAAATTGCCTGTTCATGTAGTTTTTTCCCCCAGTTTTTTACAATGCTCCCTAGAGGGAAACGTGGTTGTTTCATCTTTTGGCCACAATGGGACTTACGGGTAGTACTTGGATTTAACTAATCCTCAAGCTTGCGCCTCGTGTGTCAGAATGCAATTAAAATCTTTTAATATTATATTTATGACTTCAGCAAAAACGTAAACAAAATGCCATCTATTATACTGCTTCTGAGCGAAACTGAAAGATTTTTTTTTCTTACCAATTTTCGGTTCCAGAAAAAATTTGGCAATGCAGAACCCTGAGATGTGTAAAAGTGCACATCTCACTATCGGGCAGTGATTTTAAATCGAAGATATGTTGAAATTTTGGGAAGAACAAAAGAGAGCAGCCCCTGGGGATGTATGTAATAACATGAGCGGTCCCTGGTGTGCCAGCCACACAGGCCAGAGTGGAGAGGGCGCTTAAGTTTGTTTGATCAAAACAGTGGCGTCGCATATCGCTCGATGGCAAGCTGCTTCCGTGATTATGCTCACTCCCATGATGCAACACATTAAGCCTGTTCAGCAAATTTGCTACTCGCTTAAGAGGAAACATAAATAACACGTTTTCACTGTTACATTACCTCAAGTTTCTTGTATGCAAATAAAAACTATTACAAATCGCTCTGGCACATTTCCTTTTTTTTTTAATTTCTGGAAGAGTAATGGAACGGCACTTTTTTCAGTGAAATGAAACAAAAATTTATATGAAAGAAACTTTCGTTCCCGCACACTGTTTTAAAAGTACTTGTGGCTTTGTTTAACGTTTTGGCCTTTGTTGGACATACAAGAATGGATTACATTGAACTTTTTGAGCTAAAATGAATGAGCAAGCCAAAAAAAAAGGGGGGGGGGGGGGTAGGGGGCCAAGGTGCCAGTTTGATTGCAGTATTCCAGCGGAAGTTTGTGAACTTCATCTGGTGACAAAGCGGCTACACGTCACAAGGATCTGAAAGAACGAAGCTCGGCAAATCCATGAACCACCTGTCCTGTTCCCATGATGGTTCAAGTGCCAGATATTTGTCTCGTGTATTATCATGAATGTCTGTAAATATTACCTTACGTTATCATGTCATAAATTTATTATTTTGACATTTATTATTATATTATTATAAGATTGATAAACTTTTTAATGCCATTTTAGCCAATTTTGTTATTAATGAGAGGTAAACATCATTACAAAGGTACGGCCTTTTTTGCAGTATCAAAAGTTTTTCAGGGTGCCACACTCATTAAGGCATCTTGTTGAGAGAGTCAGACAAGTAATACCCGTGCCACATGGGCCCACAAAATGGCATCAACTTCCTAATGTCTTACGATTCACTGCCATTTGCACGGTGCCACACAGGAATATCAAATGGAATTCGCCTTAATGCCATCCATCACATAATGGTTTTGATAAAGATGAAAGTTACTTCAAGTCTTTTGTGACACACTCATTTGTACATCAAGATGTAGAACTTGCCTTGGTTAGCAGATATAAGACTTTTCATGCATTTTTGTTGCAGTATGGATTTTTCAACGAATGGATTATCAAGGCATATTCATGCAATGAGCATTTTACATATTCATGTTTTTGAATGCTTATTCATGCAAGGTTTTACAACCGTGCTCTAATTAAGCATCATTTATTATTGCACAAGGGTCACACGTTATTAGTTGCCATTTCAAACTATGCACAACACACAGCTCGGTAAGTGCTTGACTTAGGTAGTCATTATTTGTCACCGCTTACAGTGGAAGCCTAATTACTCCTCCAAGAGTTCTCAAACAGCCAATTTCTTATATGGGCACAGCTAAACTTCCAGCACCAACACTCTATCTAGTGCACTGTAACCATCTGCTAAGTCTCTCTTCCCTGGCACCCATTCTCACAACATATTTATTAAGAACACGAAAACTGTTGACAACCTGTCATGTTGCCTTCAAGATGCATTTTCGCATATTCGAGATGACGCATCATAAAGAACTGAAGAGCGACAGTTAGTCAAAGCTCGTGCCTTATGCCCCAAGAGAGGGTCTCCACTTTTTCCTCCCTCGTTGCTTTGGGATTGCCAGCCTTTCACTATTGCGTGACAAGAGGCCATACCTAGCCCACACTCCTGTTGTCTACAGCGAACACAAACGGGACGTGGCCAGTGGTAAAATCTAGGCTAAACAAACTAAGCCACGGCCATCCTTAATTACGTTCAAAAGACAGGGCTGTAATGACATGTGTCATCAGTGCTTTGCGTGTGTAGGTGTACTACCAATAAGGACTGTGGCCCAAAAAAGTCAGTAAAATGCTAAAATACTTTTTTTTACCCGTTTCCAATAGCGTGCGATTAAAGGGATGCTTTCCAGAGCAATTGGGAAGTAAAATCTGCAAAAATACCGACTTAAACCGGATCTTCCTCAATTGTGAACATCGCATGAGACGTGCTAACAGTGGTAGGTGTAAAAATTTAAAACATCCCCACCACTCCAACCAGAAACTCATCTTCCGAGCAAGCTATTTTTGCTGGTCAAAAAAGTGACTATGCTGTTTAGCATACGGATTCCTGTTCAGAGATGAAGGTATAGGAGCTTTGCAACACCACCATAACAATAAATATAATTATGATAAAACAGGCTTGTTCTAATTAATTACATCATACTAATGTCCTTTCAACTTTGCCTGAACTCCAGAGGTATGCACCATCATCATCAGCATATTTTAACTCTGGAACATACCAGAAAATACGGAGCTTTGCTTTGCAGAAATTGAGATCTGTCTGGCTGGGAACATATCTGAGCATTTTGATGAGGCATGTGTACAGTGTGATTAACTGTTACATAGAACTCTATAACAGCTTTCTAAGACTGACTAAAGTTCAGTTTTCACGCGGAGGCCATCACAGCAAATGTCATAGGCCAACGTAAAGCACCACATGAAACCCTTTCTTGCTATGAAACTAATGACACTGTTACGAAGCATATGAGGGCACAGATACTGTTAGTGCAATATTTCATCACGTCAATATGCTCATCTTACACTGGCTCTAAAAAGCTCCCTGGTAGCATAATTTTCTGACACAATTTTGCAAACATTGCAAAATATTCAGTATGTTGCATCATCGTTTATGCGTGATGTTTAGGGGACGCTGAATTTTCGTATCAAAGTAACATAGTTAAATGAAGACCAATACTGGTCAAGATTAAAAAAGATCTGTTTAGAGTTTCCCTTCGGGGAAAGTGTTCCACAGTATAGAAGAACAGTAGTAGAACTACATTGTCGCTTTCACAACGCACTGCAACACCACTGCAGACATTAGCCACATTTACAGGTAGCATTCCCTCGCATTGTGGTAACAATGCATATCACTTAGGCTAATCGGAAGTTTTTTAAGAGTAAATGCTTATGTTATTTGCTTTAATTTCAGATCTGTAATTACAGCTGTACTAGATGACATGCTAAAGAAATTAATTTAACAAACATGCACTATGGTTGTTGATCACATTGAAAATATCTTACTATACTTTCTAAAAACAACGGCACAACACACTGGCATGTAAAAGCCTCCTTACAGTTTTTTATGCAGAAGATCAATGATCGCAGCAAGTACTTAATAATTGTTGTTATTAAGTAGACGACACAAACACATTCATAGTGACTAAGACTGCAAAATATTTATACCAACAAGCTAATCACACTTTTAATACGCTCTCTTACTGGTTACACATAAAAGAATTACTTCCAAATCTTACTAAAAGCAATTTTATAATTTTCTCTGCCAAAAATATGCCACTTAGTAAGGACATAAAATTGCTTTTTAATTGAGTTCCTCTAAAAAAAGCTAATAAAACAAAATTCATAGGATTAGTCATAGATGAACATCTGACATGGCACAGTCATGCGCATGATGTAACTAGGAAGATTTACAAAAATATAAGAATATTTTATAAGTTACGATATCTGTTTCTACTACGCACCGTTCTAGTCCTTTAGTTTTCTTGAATCACATTGTATTTCAGCTTCATATCCGACCACATTACAGCCAATTCAGGTGGCGCAAAATACAGTTTTATGAATAATCTGTTTTTCCCGGCGTACTGAATCTTTATCATTTACTTATCCCTCATTAAATATTTTACCACTGCATTATAGTGTTTTAAACACATTGCTATTCTTACGTACAAATTTCGAAGAAATATTATACACAGTCCGTCAGTTCGATTTCATCAACACGTAACGTATTACCCAACACGTTCTTCTCCGTTAACGCTGTTGACCATTTCACGTGCATGCACGAACTATGGGGCATTTTCTTTTATAATCCTTTCAGACGCCACCTATGAATAACTGCCTGTAAATGCGTCAAATTGTCACAGCATGATTTCAAGGCTGTCTATATTCTATTGCAACAACAATAATTTTATGATAGATTGATTTATGCATTTTGTAGCAGTTAATATAAATTAAGCTTTCATTAAATATCTACTTATCCTGAAGACATTCATGCTTGGTTCTTGAATATATAGAATCAAATCTCACACTGTACATACGGTACAAATTGGTTTCTCGTTTTATTGATACTGAGAAAAGAAAAAAATATATTTTGACGTGGCTCCACTGGAGAAGCGACGCGTCGAATTGCTCGTCGACTATGGTAGAGCCTTTGGTAAAGTGATTATATGCAACAGTACGGTCAAAACTGAAGTTAAATGAAAAGTTCATTAAGGAGGAGGTTCACTTCATCTAAACTTCACAGTATCTTTCACTTTTTTAGCCCGTAATTGACACGACTAGCAAAAACAATTAATGTATACAATTGTGTACAAAGCGTCTGAAAGGGATGAGTACTGCAGCCAGTCTTTGGAACACCCTTCCTACAGAAATAACTTCATCCATTCAGTATTCTTGTAACTCACTGCGCTAGTACTTCCTCTGCAATTCCTAAAACAAACAAAAAAAAAGGTCCTGTTTTCTTCCGTGCTTTGAGTAACGTTCAGCCTTTTATTGTTTGTCCTTTGGTTTTTATATTTTCTTTTATGTTGTGCATAGTTTCTGCTTACTCGCTGTATACAGTGTTCATGTGATGTCACTTCCGCCGTTGTCGCCATCTCCCGCCATGCCCAGGTACCTTGCTGGGTACCTACAGCAGTTTGCGTGCTGCAGCGCGGTTTGTTGAGGGCTCGTCATCTGTTGCTGTGCGCGATGTTTGAAGAGAAGGCGTGCGGTTTTTCGTTGTGATGCTTTAACGAGCTCATCGGGTCAGGAAGGCCCCGATTGTTCACTCAATACAAGACAGGAAAATCAAAACGTGTGACACGTGTACCAGCCACCGCGTACACTGGCTGTCCACCACGATCTACGAGGGCCCATTATCTCACTTTTACTACAAATTGCGTGGTCTAAGAACAAGTGAAAGCTCAAAGTCTCTTGAGCCACAATTTTAAAAGTGGATGAGCGAAGCGCACAGCTCCCATCGAAAACGAGTCATCGTGCAGAGCTAGGCTAGTTTACAGGAGATATATTATTAATAAAAATTATATATATTGCTGCGGCCCACACCACCAAAGTGGCAGTGCGGCTCCCCGAGTGTTTTAAACAGTGATGATGTTGAGCGTCCTTGATTAGAATTTGCGGAAACCGGCAAGGAATAAATTATGCAAGGTAGAGACTTCGCGTGGTGCGTGCTGCGCTGATGCCGGTCACTTTTTTTTCACGTATGTTCTGACTCATTTTTTACCTTGTATATTACTTTTCTTGTTGTGCGCTAATGTACAGTATTGTCCCTGAAAATGATGCAGAGTGTTTTAAGGAATCAATTGACCAATTTTTAAAAAACCTGAACCCCAACTCGAACCGATCGGCCAAATCGCGAGTGAACGAATATTGTTTCACATCCATTTTTACACTTTGTTTGAATGCAATACCCGAATTCCCGTGATTGCCTTCACAATTTTAAGCGCCTCCCTGCTACGCTGATTGTGCACACAGCGGTCGCGGCCAAGTTTGTATATACAGCACCTATCTCTGTTTGCAGGTACGTGCTTCAGGTGTAACTTCATTACTTACCCGTAATGAAGTTACACCTGAAGACGCAAATATCATTGGTTCTTCGAGTCATTTTTGTTAATCTGTGCCAGCCAAACATGCCGGTGCTTTTCGGAAAATCGCAGTGTGTGTTCACAATTTTAGGTAATAACTTTCGGCAGAGAGAACACCCTGACACCCTGCTCGCTCTTCGTGGACTGTTATAACAACTTGCCTCACCAGCAGCTGATAATTGCTCCAACTTGCATCGTTAGGCAAAACTGAACGGGCGCATGCACGAGGAAACACGGCAGCGGTCGGCCACGGAGTCAGTAGGTACCTAGGCATGTCAGTGGCGCATTTCGGAAGTGACGAATCGGCGCTGCGTGACGCACGTGCACACTATGTATAAGCATTTTTTTTCGTTTGCATACACCTACGTATAAAATATTTTCACACGGATCTTTCTTTATATTTTATTTACCTACAGCATAGTGTAGTTGAGTTTTGTGCACTGGATAACGATTTATCTTGTTCAGTGTTCACCTATATATAGAATGCTTTCACACGGATTTCAATAACATTATTTTTATAGGAACTCCTCCCGCAACTCGTGTTCAGTTTTGGGGTCCCAACGGCATAAATAATACCCATTGTACTCCATTTTGGTTACGAACTCATTGATTGTGTAAACGTACCCACTGTTTGTTGTTTGTTTTGCCACTTCAAATGTTTCTTCGCGACAATTCTTACAATCGTGAGAAGGATATCGAAAGTGACCGACCATCATTCAGGCTTGTAGAGATTTCGATCGAGACGGCGACACAAATCACGTGAAAGCCCGGTACCCATTCATCACGTTTTCTAGAATGGGACCGGATCTATGCTAAGAAAACAATATCCCCGCCGCACGACATATGTCGTGCAAGGCGCCTCGGGGCTCACCAATGATGTGCCTCTTGTTCTCCAAGAGTTCGTAGTAGCTCGATGCGATGATGCTCGCCGGCGAGTTGGGCTTGAACCTACCGGAGTGGACGACACGTTCGCAGTTGCGCATCAACGCCGTCGAGAACAGAGAAGGGTCTACGCCGTACGTCCGCCAGCCACCGACGCCATCCGCAACGCCTACATCGAGAGGACAATGAGAAAAGAAACGAAAGAAACTCTGAAAAGCCGGACAGAGTAGGCTGTGAAAACTGGAAGGGGAACATCTCTCGCGAAGTTCAACCGAGATTGCTGACAGGAATGAATGGCATTCAGTTCATCCCGCGACACTGCAGCGACATATCTTTTCGAAACTCGTAAACGAAGCAATCGTGCGACACTTTCGACAAGTGAAGGTACGATCAGACACGTTCAGAGTGCAGCTGGAACGTTCGAAGGAGTCGATTGCGAGCCCGAGCGAAAGTCCACGTTTAGGCTTAAAAGGCTCTCACCTAGGACATCGAAGGACTTGTACTTGGCCGCGAAACAGGCGTCGTCTCCAAACTGACCCCTTCCGAGACCGATGGAGAAGCGATTCCTCTCCTTGGGGAAGCCGCAGGTGACTGTTTGGAGTCCGAGATCGCCCTTGGCCCAAGCGTACTTCGCGTCGGGGCTGGTCGCGCATGTCGAGTAGCTAAAAACACTGTTCGCTAGGGCCCTCGTGAGGATACGTCCATACATCAACACCGACTGCATGGCAGTGCGTGCGTGTTTACGGAGGGCGCTTTGTGGCTTACATGTTCCGGAGCTGACACACTCAGCGACGGGGGAATTTTAGAATTTTTTTTCCTCCCTTAGACTACGCGGTGAACGAGGTATAAATAAACTTAAGACGATCAAACCATGCTGGATGAAGGGGAACAGCGCCTCTGGCGACCTTCACTTCGGCAATCACACGCACAGAGTCAGCAGACGCGAACATGACTTACGTCAAATCCGGCCGGTTGTGATAACAAATAAAAAAACAATTAAAACATAAAAACCACCGAAAATGTACATTTAATGTTTTAACACCAAAAAACTTAAAATATAAGTAATTTTTTATTTTAATTGTAGTTTTATTTGTCAATTAGGGTACGAAACTAACAACAAGAATACGTGGCTCTGCTACCGGCGAGCTCGCGTGGATTTTCTGTTCCGCTAGTTCCGCTGCCGGGGGGGATTGCCCGTGGACGCTATGTGTTCGTCGCCAAACTCTAATCGCGCGTAGGATGCACCGACTAGCTGATGCGTGAAAGGTGTAGAGAGTCGTCCCTGGACGAACGCTATCTCCTCATTTCCTCAACTTTCGCGCGCTAGGCTTTACACAGCGAAAAAAAAACTCCGGCCGGCATCGTAGGTTACGCTTCGTCGTCTTCGGAAGGAGATATGCGGCACCTCGTAGTAGCATCCCTGTTTCTCCCCGTCTTCGTTCTGCTCCGTTTGTGCGATCCCGCACTTGGTCTCGGCGAAGTCATCTACGCGATCAACGCCGGCGGCGAGGAACATGTGGACGTCCACGGCATCCGCTACAAACGCGACCCGCTCTTCGGAAAAGTTGGCACTGCCTCCGATTACGGCAAGCTTCTAGTCATCGGTAGGGCTCCCAGGCAGGACCACATCCTGTACCAGACTGAGCGTTATCACACGGCCACTTTCGGTTATGACATCCCCGTCAACAAGGACGGCGACTACGTCCTCGTGCTGAAGTTCTGCGAAGTGTACTTCGATTCGCCGGGCCGAAAGGTGAGTGAGCGTGCTCCAGGCCGGCTTGCGTGGCGTTCCATTCTGACGGTCTTGCATTGATTTCGCGGCATTTAACTGCATGCCATCATCTCTCGCATTGTACTGCACTAGCTTTCTCGGGCCTTAATTCAGTTTTTTTTTCTTTATTGATTACAGCGCTCGTGCCCCAGTTTATATCGCTGTTTGATTCGATCCGACTTCGTGGTATGTGCTCGTGGCACGCAATACGTCCAGCCATCTGCCGCATTTCGGGTCGCACATGCGATATGACTTTCTAATTTTGCTTTCGCGTATTCGCGCCTGCTTTGTTGCTACGGTGACCCGGAAAAAGCGTCGTAGATTGTTCTTTTGCACCGATCACCTTATTTTTCTCTTCGCATTTGAGCAACGATAGGATGGAACACTTCCGTCTTTCGGTTTCGCGCTCAGGACACCGTGCCAACGAGGCAACCCGACAATGTTTTCTTTTACACGTTTGCAGTCTTTTGTTCACATTCATGCCGTGTGCGAGCGAGTTTTTTTTTTTTTTATAGCGGCTATTTTGTAGAACGTGGGCACTGCTGTGTCGCGTACGTCTTTGCTGACATTCTCAGCTCTCCGATCGTGGCATTTAATTATCCTTTACCTTCTTCGCGGAATTTTTCGGCCACTTTTTTTTTGTCCCACATCTGTTGTTTCTACATCAATTTTTTCTAAGCACTTCATTCATAAGAGGGATATTTTTTTTTCTTAGCAAGCAGATAAAAGTCGTTAACTTTTTTTTTAATCTTCACCTTATTAAGCTCTGAAAGGCCGTGAAAGAAAAAAAATCTGAGTATAGTATAACACATTTATGATAAAAGGTTGTTGCTGCTGTGATTTATGTTAGACGAAATGATTGGCGGTAAAATTCTGCAGCCAAGAAAACTTGCTGCAAGACATTGTGCATTTAGCTTACTATTATGGCATTTTTCTCGTTTATTAAGGAGCTGATTTGCTGAGAAATTGTTGCACTTAATTGTCTAGCATAACTGTCATATAACTATACAGTCCAAGTTGTACTCATAATCATAAGTTGGGAGTAAGCGCGCTTGCTCACATTAGGCAGTTTCAAAATAGTGTAACCAGAGGCCTGTGTTGCCAGCACGCATGCAAACCTCCCGAGTATGCATGTTGCATTTCGACAGTAGTGTGCATACCCAAGCTTTTCAAACGCTACGCGTCTTATTCTAAAACACCCTGCTGTCTTTACAGGTCTTCGACGTAGTCTTAAATGGCCAGCACACAGTGGTTGCCGACTTGGACATCCACGCCAGGGTAGGGCGAGGAGTCGCTCATGACGAGTACATTGCCTTCAGCATCAAAGGCAACAAGCTGCGAATCAACGATGAAGAGTCCACCCACGACGGAAAGATCAAGGTCGAATTTATCAAGGTGTGAAAAGAGCTCATATTTAAATATTTACTCTCTAGCTGGGACATGTGCTTTTATCAATCGCATTTATAACTTACACTGTCTGTAAGAGCACTACGAAGCAGGATGTTAAGAGAAGGAGCTATCTATATGCGTGAACACGGAAAGGTTGTTTTGCATGTCGTCCGCCGCGCCAGATATTGTGAAGTTTTTTGCATTTCAGATGTTGATGCGTAGCGTCTGACAAAGGGCAAGCTTTCTGTTTAGTTTGATCAATCTTCGCGTCCCGTCTTTAGCATGTGCATTAACATGCAGAACAAGGTATGCATCAACGTGCACACCGCAATATTAAGCATAACTTGTGACGCAGCTAAACTACGGCAAACCACATAGAGCAGTTTTAACGACTCACTCGTGCTGCATCCTGTTGTCTGCCGTGAGATGCTACATGCTGGAGTTTGGGACATTCAAACGCAATAGAAAAATTTAAATCCTAACCAAATCATGAGAATAGTGCTTGATTTTGTCACTCTAATACAGTCTTTCCACTTCCACAAGTGTTGTGTGACATGTTCTGGCTGCTTGTCAGACCCTGTGAACAGTATTCATGGTGTCACGTATCTCGCTGCAGGACACGGTGTTGTTTTCAGGACTGAAACTTTGCTGTCGTAGTTACGTGTAGAACTGCTATAGAAAGTGAGAGAAGGCAGTCCCTGTCAACTCTGATTCTTGTACGGCATCAAGCACATAGAAAATGTCTGTTGAGCACTCTTCGTGCTCTTCTTTCTGATTTTTATTACTGCGGTGTTGCGATCTGTTATCTTCCCTGCTTACTTGAGCGCACTTGCTCACAAACATTATTCACATTACGGACCAGATATCTGCATAGTGGCTGACCTCAACAATTTGAATACAGTGTGCTTACACAGTTGGAGCATATACTATTTTATGTTTCACATTATCTGCTGCAATTAGGTTAACATGCAGAATGCCTGGAACCGGGTTAAACATATAGTGTTTTTTTCACGTGCTGGGTTCACCGCAGGACACCTTGGTTATGCTAGGAAGCCAGAAACATGCATTAGCTCTTACTTGTATCTTGGCTTCACAGAGTTCTTGCGGTGCTATGGAAAATGCAGAGTGACATTGTCAGGGATGCAGTGTCCCTTATATTGCACAGTGATTGGCAGATCAGAGGGGGGTTTGAACCTGGACTCCCTTCGTGGCAGCCCAGTATCCTCCAACAGGGCCGTGCCGGTGCTTGAAAGAGTAAAATAGCAACCTAGTTTCATACAATGTGAGTTGTGTAATTAGTCATTGATCGCTTGAAACCTATTACAAAAGGCTTAGCCATAATTCTTCATCGGCCGCAGCATCAACGAAGTGTACATAATACCTTACAGGCGTGTCACAGGTACCTAACTCCTCCCAGGATGACTAATAATGAAATATTGAATGCTTCCCTACTTCACAAAAATTCTGGTTTGTAGCACAGTGGATACCTTGCAAGTGTATATGTATTAGTTGCCAAGGAAGCCCATGAGCACTATAAAGTTCCATTATAGCGTGATATGAGAGTAAAATAATGACCGTGCATCACATAATGCAAATCGCATAGTGGTTTAAATCTTCCTACCCATTACAAAGGACTCAGCCATAATTTTTCATCAACCACCGCATCAACAAAGCATAGTTGGTGCCTCACTTGAGTCATTTCTCTGCAGAATGATCAGAACCGGCGTAATTTGTGCTTCCCAACTTGACTAATATTATGACAATTTATGGTGTAGTCGGCACCTTTGAAGTGTACATCTATTAGTTATGCGAAGAGAGTTTACAATGGGCTCTAGAAATGCCACTTTTTTACTTTCACTGTGACTGTGCTGCAATTTTTGCGCAGGCCTGGTATTTTTTTATGAGCACATCAGGAGCTTTTGTTCTTTTAATGGTTGCTGAATTGCAATAGAGGTGTGCGGGTTTATATCTCAAAACTTAGAAAGGCCAACCCCCATGTTTGTATGTGCGGCTTCATTCAGGGGCTAAGCAGGATAAGTGAATATATGAGCATGCAGGAAGCTTGCTTATCTAAGCATGTCTGGAGTGATCTTTTCTTTCAACTGTTGGCTGGTGTTGGGATTACAGTATTTAGTAGGCTTTTGTTACCTTCAGATAAGGCAGGCACATAATTCAAGAGGATGTAAATATTCTGGCTATGTTACAGTTCTGACGTGAAGTTGGTTTAACCTAACATCATAATGGGAATAGTTGAAACTTAAAGTACCTGGAGGACAATGGCATATTAGCAGTGATATGACATGGGTTTAAGTTACAAAATTAGCATTGATGACATGGTGTTCCTCTTGGCCTGTTGTATAGCTCTCTGTTCACTTTTAAACTTGGTTATGAGGGATTTTCCGCATGTATTCTATATTTGTTTACTTGTTCATTTCGAGGTTAAAGGCTCATTGACAAGCTTAGAAGCTCACTGGGGAGAGCTTGTAATATATATTGTGCTTGTTTGCTATTCTAATCGGATTTGGGGGCAGTAGTGAATAGCCAGCATCCCGAAGCACTGTATGAAACTGGTGTTAACACTAGATTGAATCGTGTGGCTGTCATGTGCGTTTTGTTTTGCAGGGCTACCGGGATAACCCGAAAATCAACGCCATTTACGTGATGAGGGGGACGCTTGACGGTGAGCATCTTAAACACACATATGTTCCGTGCCGTTTTTTTTTTTCTTTTTTCGTTATTCACGTTATTTTTTTTTTTTTTGCCTGTTAAATGCTTGTGCTAACCGGCATGCATTCACGTGCCGGCAAGACACAAGGGGTTTAGGACGATAATGACGTCGCAGTGTACGTCGTCCGAATAATTTTGACACCCTGAGATCCTCACACGCACAGAAATCTTAGTACGTGGGTGCTTTTGCATTTTGGCTCAATTGAATTGCGAATGTCGTGGCTGGGAATAAAACCCCCATTCCGAAGGTGAGCTTTGTAACGCCTATTGCTGCACAGCTACAGCAGCTGGTATGATTGTGCATTAAAGGTATCGTGAATATAATTTTTATACAGCTGTACTGCGCATCCTAAACACATGTGTGGAAAGTTTCGTCAATCGGAATGACTTTGAGATTGCGTTTGAACCAGTGAACCAGCCACACTGTCTGCAAAACGCAGGCATGAAAGTTGAGAATTCATGCATACACGTGATCATAGGACGTGTAAAAATGTTCTAACATTATCGCCATTACACAGCATGCGGAACAGGACAACATCGTTTCAAAAAGAACAAATGTCTTTCTATCAGAAACCAATCCACCTCGTGTCGCTCACATGCGAATAAGCATCATGTGTTCCAACATAACCGACATCAACACAATTTACAAGCATTGCTATGACTATATGAGCTACATTTTTTTTTAATATAATGTTGCCTTAACTGGACAACACTTGAAAGAAGACTGTGTAAGCCTAACATTAAAAACCTAAAAATTTATAAACATCTTTATTTAAAGCAAAGCTTTCATATATCCTTGTAGGTATTGCCACTACACACTGCGTGGCTTCAGTGGGCCATATCAAACTAAAACGATTTAGCAGAAATATATTTAGGCTAGATATTAAGAGGCCACAGGCCTAAAAGTACGTTAACTTAAATGACATTTGCATTTTGATGAAGCCAAAGTGCTAAACACCCACGTATTTAGATTTATGGACACATCAAATAAAGCCAGATTGTCAAAATTATTCATGTCCTCTGCAAGAGATATCTCATTGTTATATCAATCAAGGTTTTGGCATGTAAAGCCTTTTAATTTAGTTTCGTGTACAATCACAAAAAAAGGTAGATAAGTCATAGAGGCTGCTTGAAATGGTTCTTCATTGCCTCCGCTACGTGAAAACAAAACTTCTTGGAACTTCAGCCCAATTCGTAACCTTGTCACAACGCTACATGTCAGCATACTCCTCGTAATGTTCGTGCAAGGCACATCATCGCACCGAAAGAAATGTCCCACATTGTCTAGTGTTATCGGAGCTCACCTTGCCTCAAGAAGATGACTCTCCAAGATAAAGGTGTATCTCTCCTGGTCGTATAACGCTGGAGGCATTCATTACCATGACGCTGTTTTAGTGGGTCCCCCCCCCCCCCCACCCTTCTTTTCTTCTTTTGTGGCTCAGATGCACGCCCAAGATACAAAGCACTCATCAAAAACTTCTACTATACTTTACTCTTGAGTGATGACAGTGATTCGACACCTTTTATTTGTTTTATTAAAGATAACTACTTTGTGTCAGCTTGTAGAAATGTTCTTGAAGCACACAGTTACCCGTATCATTCAGATATGGAGGCCTTAACTAGGCAAAAAGCTTCAACATGTATCTCTTCGTTTGGTTTCCGGTGAGCACTGACAAATTCAGCTCAGTGTGGCATTCTTCTGCTGATCAATTCTATTTGTTCGTCAGTGTGGTCATTAAAAAGCTTGTTACTGTTTGCATTACTTTATTCTAGCATGAATCGAGAATGTCCAAGCAAACTTCACATCTGGTGCAGGGGGTCAGCTCATGAAACATGTCCCTGGGATGCAAAAGCACAATTTCATGGTTGGTCAGTCTCCAAAGAAGATACATTAAGTGCTTCTGTTAATATAAGGAGCCTAACTTCATAAAGCTTAGTTTCAAAGGAGCTGTCATGCCACATTAGGCCTTCCAAGACCATATTGGACGAAAAAATGATGCGGAGCCCGGAGCATCGAGATCCAGTATGGCAACTTGGCATAAGGTTTAATGCTAGTCAGTACATGCTTTGGCGCCGATTGAAGTGCATTAGTGAAAGAGGCGGACTACTAACAGGTCTACAGCTTGGATGTTTTTGTTGGTACGAACCACTAATTCAGAACCAAATCAGTCAAAGCAATCTTTTGTGCCAGTTGGTTTTCACATAAGGGCTACCTTCAGTTGCTAGAGTAGCTTACCAGCTACAATTTTCGACTGCTGAACGCATAGTGGTCAATATTTTATTGGCTACAGCGTCCAATGTTGGGGGTTTGAGGTAACTGCCTGTGTGCTCGCATACGAGTGTTGGACATTGAGCCTCAGGTGGTCGGAATTTCTGAGGAACCAAAAGGTATAATTTGAATGGGTGCGAACTTATGATTTATTTGGACAGCACAACGGTGTGTCTTGGAGGGACATGAAGTAGGCAAGACCCATGTTGTAGACGCTTAGTCTTAGTTTACCTCATTCGCTTTTTCTTTTTTGGTATCACCTCGTATTTTCATCACGATCGCAACCTACACAGAATGTCAGCTTATCTTGTAGCCGTGTGAAACTGAGATGTAGGATAAGTGTGTTGTCTTACTCGATGCCATCTTGCTGTGCAGACGTGCCCGAGCTTCCCCCATTGGAAGAGCTTGAAGAAGAAGAGGAGGAAGAGGAGGAGGAAATTCCCACAAGGCACGCTTCTGGCGACTCCTCTCCCGGATCCCAGCACCAGCCGCGCAGGCCCTCGGGGCCTCGTAGTCCAAACCCGTACACGGGAGACGACAGCAGCGCCCTCCTGCCCATCTTTGTGGCCATCGGAGCCTTCATCCCGCTGCTGTTCTGCCTCTGCAAACTTTGAGCGTGTCCCCCGTGTTTTGTGGGGGCCACGGTGTCCCACTGTCTTCGAGAGGTGATGGGGAAAAGGGAGATGTCAGGTGGGGGCTTGTGATTGGGGGGCAGGGACTCATTTTTGTGTATTCTTGGACTGCAGCTGAAGCTTTTGCCTTCACATTGGGAGCTGCTCAAGGAATGGGCCGTTGGAAGGAAGCACCATGGCAACAGCTTCCGCTGCAGTTTGAGGCTTGGAGGGATCCTCCACGGTCTCATTGTGTGACTGTGTGTGGTGGTAGTTGCGCGGTTGCAAAGCAACAATGTTGCAACTTTTCATTTCGAGGTCCCGGAACAACAAAGTTGGCGGGATGTCTTAGTGCACCGTTGCTGTCTCGTCTCTTCGGCCTCCGCATCTGTCGACCCATGCGTGGACTGCACCAAAGGGCACCAATGAGGATAGCGGTGAGGCGGCAACAATGTGTCGAAGCATTCTAGTCTAAAGGTCCGGTGTTGACTGAGGCCTGGCCCTCTTTGCCTGTAATTGTGTCATCAATCTTCATTTCTCTACACGTAGCATGGAACAGTACTTTGGCACATTGTGTTTCATTCCTTTCATCATTCGACGTACAGTCAGTCTTTGCTGGGACTGGGCGAGCCACGTTTGCAAGCCAACTTAGTGTGCATGGGTTTTCAGGTTGTGATTTCGGCCTGGCATGAGGATTGTGAGTGTGATTGAAATCATTTTTCTTCTGCACCCCTTTAGATGTGGTTGTACAACTGCTCGTAAATATTAGAAAAGGTGATTTATTCACAAAGAGTAGTTGTGCATTTGGCGTGGTTAGTCCACATGGGAAAAAAAAATGGAAATTTTCGTTTTTCTTATGCTGACGCATGAACGGTGGCTTAAGTACAGGCCTAGAAGCTGATTGTGCTGTACAAGATGCATTATCTTTCCAGGCATCTTTCATTCATTCGACGTTTATACATCGACAGTCGCACTGTACAGGTCCATTTCCCCAAAGGGGCACACCCTTGCATCGTTTCCTTTCTTCCTCGCAAAATGGCAGCGCGTGACTTTGCCTCGGAAGAACGGCCCTAGTGGCAGTTTGCACGTTGTACCAAACGTCTTCGGTGGAGGGTGATCAGGATAAGATGGCAATGAGCAATGGCATTTAGTGGGCAAACGTGTCCTCTCTGATAGCATATTTTCTTTACCCTAGACACCATTACATTGTGCAATTTTAAAGGAGCAAGAGGGAAGAGGTGCGCTCGGTGGGGAGATGATGAATTGAAGCATCTTAGCACACATTGGTAACAGGCCAACCATCGAAGCAGCCTTTGGAATGCAGAGAACTGCAAATCTTCTCACTTAGGTAAAAAGGGCATTGACAAACTCTTGCCCTGAGCCAAAGGGCAGAACACACAAAGACTAGGCATTTTTTACTCAGCCAAGAGCGTTTATGCTCCACTTTACAAGAAATTGCTTGTTCCAGTTAAATTTCTTCACAGTTTGGTCAAACAACATGCGATACATAAAATGCAATGCACTTTTACCTTTCAAGCAGGCCAGCAGATCTCTTCACAATGCAATCTGACATGCAGGCTTTTTGCCCAGTATTGAAAAAAAAAAAAAAAGTATTGCTTCATGTTTGTGTGTGTTCTGCTTCATTGTTTTCTTGGTTGGTTGGCGAGAGGGTGTGGGTTTTTTTGTTGTTGTTGTTGTTATTGTAAGATGAGTGCAAGGGATTTATTTTTTGTGATTGCTCATTTTGATTCCGCTTTTTCATTGTTGCTTGTTTGAGGACGATGCACTTGTTATTCATTTTCCCTGTCTTCTACCTTTTGATTTTTTTTTTTCATTCAGGACTTTTCCTTTTGTTAATTGGTTGCCTAGCTTGTTTGCTTTGCTGCTGAGTTGTGTACACTTGCATGTTGCTGGTTCGAAAAACTGACGGTGTTTTTGCCGCTGCGTTTGCCGAAGTGTGTGTGACTCGTGTTTTGCGTTGGAGGAACTCTGAAATGCGCTTGTTTTTACCTTCTCTGTTGTTTCACTGGCATGACTTTTTTTGACTGTGAATGATATACATTGTATAATTGAGATGGTTTAAGGGAGAGGGGCACAAATAAATTTATATTATATGTACATGTCACATACAAATGTGTGTTCTACATTAAAAAATTTTGCATCCTAACCTGTGGTCTATCATAAGAGCACAAACTCTGCTGTTAACAAATTAAGTTGAAGGCAACCTTTGGGAGGAACACGGTAACCAGTAGCCCGGAAGCAACGATCGATTGCTTGATTACGTGCATTTCTGGGGTTATAGTGTCTTGAAGGAAAGGCTGAAGTAGTTTCATTGCAGTTATTTTAGTAAAAAAGTAAATCTTGCAAGTGGAGCATGCCATATTTATGAGATGCAGCTTATGATGCCGGTCAGGTTGACAGATTGACATAAGAGAGACATAAGATTCTTTAAGGATTCTCGCATGCCTTATCAAATGGAAATGGTTACCATCTTCATCAACTGGACGAATAGTACCCGAAATTAGTTGCCATAGAAAGTTAAGACATGGCATCATCGTGACGTCCCAGCTTGCCAAAATTACATGACATATGATGACCTGATATCACATGGTATCGCCATTTGGGGCCTATCCGAGAGGCTATGCAGCACCATGTGGGGGGAAGTTTTAAGGAGAGTTACTTTAAAACCGTTGAATGCAAGCTCGTCCGCTGGAATCCATCTTGAAGAAAAGCCGCATTGATTAAAAACATGACCGTATAAAGAACTGGCATGCAAGCATGAGTGCTGATGTCCATTTATTGTGCATTCACAAATATACAGCTTGTAAAAGAAGGGAGGGGAAGCGATATGGATGATTGTTGCTAAAGCACATGCGTCTGGTAATAAAAGCGAGTGTGTACATCATGACTAGTGCTGGAGAACACGTGTGCATCATTCGGTAGTTGGGGGGAGGGGGTCCTTACCCCTTATGTAAAATCCCCCCAATATATTTGGTGTACTGTCACTGCTTAAGTTAAAACTGTTTAAATGTTCAGATTGTACACAATAGTCAAGTTAAAAAGTAAAATTGTGGTACATGTTATGATTTAGCGTGGTTGTAAATTTTGGGGGATTCTTGAACTTTGTCTTCGGGAATAGAACATAATAGTCTAACCGGGCTCGCTCACCTTGTCTTCTCAATCACTAGCCTGACTTCACATCTTGCTGGACATCCCAGCTGTGCCACAAGAAAAGAAACGCCTGTGCGCGTATCGTAAGCCTTTTAAACCTATTCTAAAACGTTTACATCAAATACAGTTGCGCATTACCCACTATGCCATGATTTTTCCTTTTACCGATTCACAGTGTACCCATCGTGTCCGTAAAGCAGCATGTACCCTTGCTAATCTGCCTACTTTGCTGATGTTGTGGCGGGCAATGATAATTATGCCTGTAGGCTTTGTCATCGATAGGCCACTAAACCAGACACTTGTTGCAAAACTAATATATTTTGATTCCTAGTGAAATTTTACACTTCTTCCGTGCAATATTACATGTGATAATAGCAAAACTCACACTATTAATTTTCATATAGTAGTGTTCTTCCTGAACCAACTTTGAGTACTGGTGTATCTCTGTGATAATTTAATAGTAATAATATAATTGATGAGGTTTAATGTCCGAAAACCATGATTTGAATATGAGAGATGCCATAGTTGAGGGCTCTGGAAAAGTTGACCACTTAAGTTTTTTTTAACATGCACCTAAATCTAAGTACAATGGCCTCAACCATTTTCGCCTCCTGTAGTTTCGTGATAGCACTTTTATTTGATGCGCAGAAGGCCTGGATTGAATTGCTACTTGAGCCGAGGTTTTTTTTGTTATTTATTTGCATCTTTCTTGACTTTTTGGTCACGAAAAAGGATTTTGCGCTCACAACCAACAATGCCAACGGTGCCAACACTAGAATATCTGCGAAACCAGCTATCTTTAAAGCGACCATGGTAATAGGCTGTTTGAAGCTGAAATTAGCCAGCTGGACATCAAGGTTTCTGTTGCACAACGTTTTAAACAGCTGGAAGTGGGCAGTTCCAGCTGGTGAAAGCACATTTCAGCCTCGGCTGGAAAAGTTGACTAACTAGAATCGTTATCAACCTGCTGACCATAAATGCAGCTCCAGCTGGAACATGTTATTTGCAGCCGAAGTCTTAAATTTACAGCTGGATTGCTCCTTGCAGCTGGATACTGATGCTCCTATAATGTAGCCAGAAATTCTCCTTTCCGACTGGAATGTACGCCTTTTGCTTGATCGAAAGGTGTATGGTCCATAGCTTAGTGAAGGAGGGAGGAGAAGAAAGAATTATTTCAATGATGAGCTGGAGATGTTTGTCTGGCTTTTCGGCTGCTACTTCAGGTGCAGCATAGAGGAGAGTGAAGCATATAGCACAGCCATGTAAAGTATAGTGTAGCAAGGGGTGGGAAAGGAAGGTTCGGAGGAAGAGGAAAAGGTAAAGAGTAGAATAGCAATGTACAGAATAGAAAGAGGAAAGGTTAGAAGGTTGGGAGAGGTAGCATACCATAAAATGTCGAGCAAGTGCCCCCTTAGCTTTTGGGAGATCAGAAATGAGGGCCAATGACCCAGAATGCGCCATCCCAACCCCACCTCCTGCGGGCACTTGTTTTTTTTTTCGGGACGAGCATTGCTTGGGTAAAGAGAACCACAAGAATGGGTACACTCAATTCGTATCTAATGTTGTCTATGAAATGCTTTATAATAAAGCATTTCATTAGGAACACGAATGGGCATTTTTAAATTTTTTGTGAATCTCCCACCACCATCTTGAATTTTTGTCCTGGACCAATTGAGCAAGCGCCCCCCCTCCCCCCCTTCCTCCCGAATTGGTCTGATTATCCTTAACCACAGGGGGGTGCTTGCTTGGCATTTTACTGTAGTCATGTATAGTACAACAAGGCGTTAAAAAGGGACTTGAAGGAAAGGTGTAAGCATAGGATAGTCATGTGTATTATAGCAATGGGTGGGTAAGGGAAGTGAAGAGGGTAAACCATAGTATCAAAACCTTGAACATAGCAGTGAAACCTTAAGCTACATTACGTGTAATGTAGCTTAAGGTTTTAGGAAACAAAGTGAGGACAAGGATGAAGGGTTAAGACATACCGAACAATATAGCTATACATTGCATAGCAAGTGGTTGGATGGGGATGTCAGCATAAGAAGGAATATGATGTGAGGATGAGGAAAAAGGGAAGGAAAGGTATATAGCATTGGTATAGCGCATTGTGTTCTCTCTCTCATGTCCCTGTCTCTTAGCGCTCAACATGTCAATTTCCGTTAATAAACACGCCCAAAAAGTGGCACTGCTATATAGTATATCTATAGTTGAGCAAAGTCTAGTGTGGGTGTGTTAGAGTAGTGGTGAAGCGGAGAGGAAATTCTTACTGGGCTAAACAATGCCCACCTTTGCCTAGCTTAATCTGTACCACTTTGCATTTCATCTCCGAGGCTTCTCTCAGCTCTGCTTTACACCAGCCTTTGCGACACTACGACAGGCTAAGGAGTGCATTGTTGCAAAAATCTTTTTTAAGCGCAGAGCACTTTAGGATGTAGGGCTGTCGTAGCTTGCCACACAGGCAAAACCATCAATAGCCTAGTCATTTGTAGATTTAGTGCGTGGTAGCACCAAGAAAAAAAATCTTCTTGTTCATCTAGAGCCTGGATGATGATAAGTGCAGAGCACTTGAAGCTCGGGCTGCCGTAAAACTAGAGAAAAAGAGGAAGCATCGATAAAGAGAAAGAAAGAAAAAATAGGAAAGAGAGGAAGAAATAAATAGGAATTAAGAGAGGGAAGAAAGACAAAAAAATGAAAAAGTAGAAACATTACTTTCAGGCATGGCTACACACGGTGTGAAGCTGCCTCATTTTTTTTATTGACTGAAGTTTTTAGAAAGGATCACCCACGTTTGGCACAATAGATCGCTAGATTGGCGGTTTTCTTATTTCTGACAAACACTGGCATTAGGGCCAGTGTCTGTCCAATATGAGCACCTTCTCTTTGTCCCATATGCGAAGTGACCCTATTCTCTCCCCCTCCCGCAAAAAAAAAATTCTGGCTACGCTACTGGCTCAAACCGAGTGCAAAGTAAACTGACAAGGTTAAAACAATATCAACTACAGAAACAAACAAGAAATAATTACTTTATTTACAATTGCGAAAACCGGGTATGAAGCATACCCCCCGTGGATAACTGCGCCGCGCATGATAGGACGTCATCACCCCGGCAAGCACGCAGTATTTGTGAAGGGTATCTCTGTGTGGCCCGTTCTATGCACTTTTTCAGGTTCTTTTTTTTTCTTTATTATGCACTTTCTTGGGTTCCACGGTATAGTAGGTGTGTTGAGCACAGGATTAGGCACACCAAGACTCTTAGACAAAATTTAGTGCAGGATTGGATGTATATAACTATGTACAACTTGACTTGAAAATTTTGTTGAAGCGCACTAAAAACGGACGGACAGAAGAGGCTGACAAGGACAGCAATTGCTCTCACAACTGAAGGTTTAATCATCAGAAAAGGTATTTAAAGCGGATACATGCATGGTCTTTCGCGCATATGCATCAGAACAGGGTGCAACAGAAACCACTCTTGCCAGGATTACAAAAATTGTACATTTTATGTATCATTTGTTATATTTTACAAGTACTAGGTGTCTGTTTTTATCATGCAGCACAATTAATCATAGCTTGGCTAACACAGTCATGTTCCCTCTTTCAGATGAGGTAAGATTTCCCTATCTCACGTGTTAGCTGATCCTTGTGTCGAAATAATATTTCTGTTTCTTAAACACAGGATAACATTCACAGTTTCTACAGTGATCTGCAAGATGACTGTTGCCTGATGCCTTAACAGATGCGCGATGTTCTCTAAGGCGGCCGTTCACGCATCCTCCTGACTGGCCTATGTCTACGCGTTAATAAGCCCGTAGGTTCGGAAGCTTGCTCCGCAAAACACAGAAACATGTTCGTGAAGTGCGTGAAGGGAGCAATATACATGACGCCCTTTTCTTGCGGAAAAGTCTACATAGGCCAGTCGTGCATGGAGAGAGAGTCTTGCACTGATGAGGGAAATCTTTCCTTCCTCCGTGGAGTCGTGCCTTCTGCTTTGCATTCGAATGCATGGAATAAATAAACTGTTTTTTTCTTCCTCCATGTTTCGGATGTAAACAAGAGAGGATAATTTGCCCAGTCAGTATGGCCGACTTCTGGCTTCATCACGAGTGACGACCACGACGTTCTATACACCTTTTCACAGGAAGGAAAAAAACACCGCCATGATGGGCTGTGCGCGGGAGTACAAAGGCTAAGGGCGCAGCGTTCTCAGTGCATTTTCGAGGGAACGCGCCAATTTGCACAGCCCGAGGAGGGCTATGGCGGCGCTTAGGGAGGCGTTTATGAAAAGGTGAATATAAAGTTTATACAGCAGGTCGGTGACGACCCTAACGTCAGGGCCTCTCTTAACTTTCCTTCCTCAGTGCCATGACGTCATATTCGTGAATTTTCCGCATCGCAAACACCCGCACTACATAGTCCTAGCTGAAAAGCAGATAAACATTTCGCGATTTCCGGCGAGCAGCCGCCGCAGCGGCCTTGGAAGTGGCGCCGGCCGAGTGCTAGGTGTTCTAACTCTGCCGGCAGCGAGTCAATGCACGAGTGCTGCTTCTTTTGCGCGTTTTAGGTAAGCTGTGTGATGCGCAGCTGTAGTGCCCATGTATACTCGGTGCGAATGGCGTGCACCGCCGGATGTACCTGGTGGCACTTTTCACGTATGTTCGCTTCACTGTTGATCAATAATGCATGGTATTTGCATGAGGATCTCGACTGTACGCTACATTGGTTCTTACTCATTGCGTCAACTGAGCAAGAACACGCGTGAACTTTCGTTTTTAGTGTTGTAGGCATCGTGTCGCGTTTTTAGAAGCTGTGTCGTTCATACGGAAGGACAATAAACTTTTATTGTTGTCGGACTAAATGTGTATGTATTGTACAGTGTGTGCGCGCGCTGCGTGTTAGTTGTGTGCGCGTGCCCTGAAATTACACACTTTACGTGCACAATCGCGTGTATAATACAGTGGTGCCTTCTTAACGACGTGAAGTACAGCAAGTACTAGGCTGGCGTTGAACGGAATAGCTGCAAAGCAAGCTTTCGAAAATGTGCATTGCCACACTGGCACTATATACGAGCAAAGAACTGCTAATCGACTCGTAGATCAGAAAATGTGGCTAAGAGAGACAGAGAAAAAAAAAGCCTTGCGGCGAGCAGAACGCGTGTCACTGCCGGGTGAGTTCGAATACGATGATGCAGGGGCTAAATGATTTTCATTCCGATACGTACCGGTGCTTTCTGTGCCGTTGCACAAAAGCACTCCACGAAGTATTTCAGCACGCCGCGCTCGAGCCTGCCATGCAAGAACAGTCTCGGAAAGGTGTGCTCGCTACATTTTACCGCATGCAAACCATACAATACGCGTTAAGTTAACGTCGGGATTATATAAGCGAAACAGCGCTGAGAGCACGCCGCGGAGCGTCTGCTGTTTTGTTCGCCCCATGCCGGTTTGTTCGCCCCATGCTTGACGTCACTTTCACCACACTTCTCGCAATGCATTGGGATAGGATAGGGTCTCTCCTTAGTTTTTCCTTTCTCCATGCCAGGCCCATGGCATGTTGCGAGCTTCGCAAACTGGTAGGTGTTCTGTGGCTTCGCGGCCACAGCGTTAGGAGTCGCCACCATGGATGGATGGATGCTATGAGCGTCCCCTTTAAAACGGGGTGGTGACAAGTATGCCACCAGGCTCGACCAAAAAAAAAAAATCAAAATGACGACAGCACACCATCAAATGACGACAGCACACCAGGCGGCGTAGGCAAACGAAACCGAACAAAGCCTTTTTTTTGACAATTTTATTTGTAAGACTTCGTAAGCATAAAAAACTGTTACTCATTTTATTTCAGGCATTCAGACGCATGCAAAGTGCGAACGCGTAAAAAAATTGGGAAGTGACGCACTTTAGTTGGCAGTGCGGACCAGGAAACAAACGGTCTCGCCGCACTGATCGTGGAAAGCACGCAATTATGTTGATACGAGTTACAGAAAGTTTACCGAATACTGTTAACAAGTTGTTGCGAAATCTAGAGCTACACAAGTGCAGGGACGTAAGCGGTATGCCTTCACTTATTGCAGCAAAGGTTTCGTGCAGTGCGATGGATATATCAGCCAGCGCTGGACAGCTTCTGTGCTCCGGGCATCTGCGTTGGGGCTATGCGTAGTACCAATACATTCGTTGCACATGAACGCTGATACATGCATATTGTTCACTGCTGTACGTGCTAAAATGTTACTTATGTGGCCTTTATTTTGTGTAAACATCGATCGATTGACGTACAAGAGAACGATTTATTGCTGCAACCTTGTATGACCAGCGTTGTCATTTCGCTCGGTCTGTATGCGGCATCACAACTTACTAAAGTAAATATGTAAGATAGTTATGAGCTTATAATGCGCAGTTTACTGCAATAAACTATGTGGAAACGATAGAAATTGAGAAATGGGGCTGCTACAGCGAGCGGGGGGTCAGCCATGACGCAGGAGCAGACAATGTCGTCTGCTATGCGGAAGGCCAGCCGCCATATCAAAACACCCCGGTGCTTTTGAAACATATTTCATTTTATACGCAATTATAAACTGTACAAACAATATTCTTAGCTATATTTGGTTTAAAATTATGTTTATGTGTAGAAGGTAACAAAACCTTTTTTGTTTAATAGTAAAATAGTCATTGTGCAATCTTTTTACAATTCCCTACAAAGCCCAGACGGCGCTACCATCGCTTTTCAATTGGTGTTCCCATTGGTTTCATGTACATGTCATTCCACTGGCATAGTCTCCAAAGTTAACAAACGCCAAAATTGTTAATCTCAAAGGCCAAGTTCAAAGACTCTTACCCCTACGTAGGAAGCGCTGCCATAAGATAGATGGATGAATCGATACGGCTGTACCCTTTAGATCGGGTGACGGCTAGCGTTACATAGCCGTACTTATAGTAAACCAAAAACAAGAATAATTTTTTTTGTCCTTTAAATAGTGAACTACTTTGCAGTGAAGGGTTTAATTTTCACTCGTGCCTTGACTTTAGACACCAATCAGACAAACTTCTAGTTAATTCTACCGGCTTAAAGTCTATTTTGCCCTACCTGTCCCTAAACCCCAGTGCTTTGAAAAGCTCTGTGCCACCATCCTAAACTATAGAGTGAAGCCCTTTACAAAACATTATCAAGTGTTCGGCAGTTTCCTTCTCATCTACGCATGCACTGCATACCGTGTTTACCACTTCGTATTTGGCCCGATATATCTTGGTTCGCAATACTCCCGTCCTGGCTTCAAACAGTAGATAACTACGCCGAGTATTATCATAGATCCTTTCCTTGCCAATTTCCTGCTTAAATGTTTGATAGATCTCTAGTGCGGACTTCTTAATCATGCCAGTTCTCCACATATCGATCTCAGCTTCCCTCACCTTCTTCTTAACCGACAGTTCTTTTTGGTTTGGCCCCTGCTCTTTTCTAAGTATTTACTCGTCAATTTTCTGGTTCGCTTCCTCCATTTTGTATCGACATTCTTCATGTACAAGTAGCTGAAAACCTTCCTATCCTAACCCTCCTCCCCCATTTATCTCAATCGCTTCTCAAATTTTATCTTGCTGCTAGCTTCCCTGCATGCCCTCAAATGATGTCCATCCCATATGACCCTGTACTCCCTGATTTGGTGTATTCCCGTGAGCTCCTAAAGCAAGCCTACCTATTCCACGTTGCTTAATTTCTAAGCTCGCTTGGACTTCTTATCTCATATGCACAAGACCGCATTGCCGAACGTCAGACCAGGAACCATCACCCCCTTCCATATATTCCTCTCACAACATCATAGCGATTGTAATTCCACAGTGCCTATTTTTCATCACTGCATTTCTGATACCTTTAGTCGTTACGTATATTTCGTGTTCCCTTAGATACTCTGACCTTATGCTCATCCATACGCCCAGATATTTGTATTTATCTGTTATTTCTAGCATGGCCTCCTGTATCCTAAGCTCGATCACTATACCTTCATTATCATTAAAATTCATGACAGCTAATTTTTCCTTGCTGAATCTGAAATCTAACCTATCTCCCCCATTACCGCAGATGTCCATAAATCTCTGCAAATCTTCCTTGTTCTCGGCCATTAGCACGTACTATATCGTCTGAGTACATCAATGCTGACAGTACCTGTTCAATGAGTTTTTTTGTTTGTTTGTTTGACGAAGGAGTGGTTGAAGCCAAGTCCACTTCTCTCTAATTCGTCCTCTAATTCTTGTAGGTACGTCATAGGATACCTAGCTGTTTTTCCCACTTTATAACTTCTGTTAATTTTATAGATGTCCTTTAAGAGATTAGTAACTCTATATTTCACACCTAGTGAGTCCAGTATTCCTCACAAGTCCTCTTGAACCACGGTATATGCTCCCTTGATATACGAAAATGGGATGGGACTCGCTCGCTTGATTCCGTGTCGAACGGTAATGCCCCCGCGATCTCCGACAACAGCGCAGCTCTGGCCGACTGACTCGCTCTCCGCATCTCCTGACGCCGTGAACCTCTCGCTGAGTGGTACCACAGAACACCCACCAGTTTACACCTACCAGTTTACTAGGTACCCCGTCCTTGGACTCCCTCGACCGTGTCCCCATCTTTCTGCTTCTTTACTTCTCACTCTATCTTTTTTAATCCCTCCTTATCCCCTTCCCTCGTGAGCCACTTGAGGTGTCGCACTCTGATGCAGACAGTCACGGGGCTCACTTTTATAATCTTTTTCTCTCATTTAAAAATCACTCCCGACCCCCCCCCCCCCCCTCTCAAAAAAAAAAAAAATGATGACGGGCATTTTATCCGACAGGCAAGGGAAATCTAGGAGGCTGTGGTTCTGCATCTACGATAGTTATAGCGCGAGAACTATGGCATAACTGGTATGGCATAACTATCGTCATGCCATACCAACTAGCCCAAGCTGCCACACTTCTGCATCTACGTTGTGACAACGCCTCCTCTAAAAGGATGCCTGAGGAATGGCTCGCACTCCCAGCGGAGTTGGCCTGCCTTCAGTTTTAAACACGCTCCGCGCGGTGGCGCTCGCGACCGACACTATCACTTAGGCAGGGGTGTCCACTGTCACACTTGTTATTCATGATGTACTTACAAGGATTAGAGGCCAAATTAGAGGGAAGTGGACTTGGCTTTAACCTCTCTTTAGTCAAACAAGAAAAACTCATTGATAAGGCACTACCAGCATTAATATACGCAGATGATGTAGTGCTAATGGCCGACAACAAGGAAGATTTGCAGAGATTGATGGACATCTGCGGTAATGAGGGAGATAGGTTAGATTTTAGATTCAGTAAGAAAAAATCAGCAGTCATAAATTTTAGTGATAACGAAGTTAGCAAGCTTGGAATACAGGAAGTCACGCTAAAGATAACAGATAAATACAAATATCTGGGCGTACGGATAAGCAATAGGACCGAGTACCTAAGGGAACACGAAATATACGTGACGACTAAAAGTAACAGGAATGCAGCAGTGATGAAAAATAGGGCACTGTGGAATTACAATAGGTATGGTGTTGTGAGAGGAATATGGAAAGGGGTCATGGTTCCTGGGTTAACGTTCAGCAATGCGGTCTTGTGCACGAGGTCAGAAGTTCAAGCAAGATTAGAAATTAAGCAACGTGGAATAGGTAGGCTTGCTTGCGGAGCTCACGGAAGTACACCGAATTAGGGATTACAAGCAGATATGGGATGAACATCATTTGAGGGCAGGGAGGCTAGCAGCAAGATACAATTTGAGAAGTGATTGAGAGAAATGGGGGAGGAACGTTGGGCTAGGAAAGTTTTCAGCTACTTGTACATGAAGAATGTCGATACAAAATGGAGGAAGCGAACCAGAAAATTGACTGGTAAATACTTAGAAAACAGCAGGTGACCAAACCAAAAATAACTATCGGAATTAAGAAGAAAGTGAAGGAAACGGAGACTGACATGTGGAGAATTGGCATGATTAAGAAGTCCGCACTAGAGATCTATCGAACTTTTAAGCAGGAAATTGCCAAGGAAAGGATCTATGATAATACTCGGGGTAGTTCTCTACTGTTTGAGGCCAGGACAGAAGTATTGCTCAATCAAGACATATCGGGCCAAATACAGAGTATGCAGTGCGTGTGGAGAGGAAGAAGAAACTGCCGAATACTTTGTAATGTTCTGTAAAGGGCTTCACCCTATAGTTCAGGATGATGGCGCAGAGTTTTTCAAAGCACTGGGGTTTAGGGGCAGGGAGGGCAATTTAGACTTTAAGCGGGTAGACTTAACTAGAAGGAGGTTATCTGATTGGTGGCTAAAGTCAAGGCATGAGTGAAAATAAACCCTTCATAGCAAAGTACCCGTCCAGCTTTACTATTTAAAGGGAAAACAAAGGATAAATCTAGTGATTAGTTCACTAAGTATTACGGCTAGATAGCGTTAGCCGCCGCCCGATCTAAAAGGTACAGCCACATCCATCCATCCATTCATCCATCATCACGATGGCGGGCGGTACCAGCTAATCGTTTTTCATCTGCGGCCCATAGGGGCGCGTCAGTCGAGAATTGTTTGAGGAGTGCAATTGTGCATTACTGTTTCGGAGGCTATGCAAAGTTTTGCGTTGTTGCACCGTCCGCCACAGGTGACGCTAGCGACCGAGAACATTTTCAAATTAAAAAAGGGAAAGGGTGTGGCAGCTGTTTTTTTTTCTCATGCGGCAGGCATCTTTCTAGAGGAGGCGTTGGTTGTGACGGAATATAATGTTTGCGCGCGCCGTCTATGCTGATGCTGAATACGGCTTCATAGGTGTTCTGTGGCTTCATTTTGTCGACTGCCAGAACCAACACCTCCTATACTTTGAGATGCCTAGCACGTCGGCCGTTATCCTATTGTTCACCCGCGGTCACCGTGTTTTACCGGACTGCCACGAGGCGGCGCCAGCTTCTGACACTACGCTCCGCCACAGAAAGTCACTACGCTAGTCGCTCTGTGGAGCTTCGCAGCGCTCATCTTTGTGAAAAATTTTGTCCTTCAAGGTTTGTAGGGCTTAGCAGAGTGAAAATAAAGTCAAGAACGAAAATAAAAAGTAAATCAAGTGGAACTACAATAGCACAATATTTATTCACTGCAGCAAAAGGCCACCCTAAGCATTCTCTGCCAAGAGCTGGGGTGTGCTGCAGATAACGCAATATCACAGTACGGTAATAATACGAATAGATATTGCTTCAACATAAAAAAAGAAATAACATCGATGTAAAGCAAGATCAACTGCAGGTTCATGCACATAATGGCCAGAAAATTGTAAACAAAAAAAAGGGAACATGTATTCATTTTATCACAGGAGTAAGTATCACAGCTATAGAAAATAGCAGCAGCCCCGGCTGTGAAGAAAAAAATGCAAAATATTGGTAGTCAAAGAAAGTGTAAAGCAGAAAATGACTTTGTTGTCACAGACAATGGTAAAAAACGAGGGGAATCATCATGCATATGTAGCGAAACTAACAACTTAAAGCGAATAGGGTGGAAGAAGAGTTCCCCAATCCATGACACTGCTATCACAGTTGATGTCTGCAGTCTAAAGAAATCACTTCACTGAAAAAAATCAAAGAACAGAACCAATATATGCCGTTTCAAAGCTTCAGTACTTTGCGAGACAGCGGCTTGTTGTGATACATCTTAGCCACTGCATTTCTGTCACTTATGTCTAATGCATGGTTTGAAAATAGGGGCTTCATAAATTTTTTGCATATTACTTTTTTGCATATTACGCAACCTCTCATTCTGTGCTTTTAAGGCCTTTTCTTTCTCACGCCACTTTTTGCTCTGCAAGAAAGTCGCTGACGAACTTCGCTCATTAGTCTGCGTACCAAATGACCTCATGGCGTATGCGGCCTGGCCGGCATGTAGCAGTCTATCTGCGCTATTTGGATCAGGCCTCTCATCGGAATTTTCGCTGGCACGGGACGTGCAGCATTGTTGCATGAAGTCCTGAGAGGCGACGCTGCTGTTGTCACACAAGGGCACGTCCACGCAATCAATGGACAACATTGAGTCCGACACATTCTGCTGCGTTGAGCGAACACGAGTGAGGTTTTCAGACGCGCCATTGGAAGCTGATTTCGTCGGGGAACATTCGCGTTTCCTTTTTGCAATGGTTCTCTCACCTCGCGGCTTCGACGGTGCTGGCCTGAGGTAAGAAGGGTATTGTGGGAAAACACTGGGCACAGTACCTGGCTTCAGCATGCGTCTCTTGGTGTCTTCGCGAAAGTCCGCATCGAGAAAATGAAGGCTGCAGACTGCTGAATAGTTGAATGTGGAATTAGGCTGCCAGTCCTTTCTTGATATAACTTTCAGCCATTGTTCCCGGAGTGTTGCATCTGCAGGTATCTCGTGGAACGAAACGCCAGGCTGCTTCTTGCGCTGGCTCGAGGTGCAAAAAGGCACGCAGCAGTACCACATGGCTGGGCTTCAGCCGCGGTTATTAGATCGAGCTCCGAAGAGGCAATACGCGCGATAAAAAGTAGCACGTGGCACCATGAGAAAAAAATGACCAACAGCATTAGCGCTCACTCCGAACGGGCTACCGCAAAGACTGCGCGGGCGCTCGCCTGCCGGCAAGGCGCACGATAGTGTCAGAACACAGCGTCACTGCGCGGCGGTGGCGTGCATAAACGGGAGAGGGTCGCGCGGTAAGGATCGCGCCGACGCGCCAGGCATCTCAAAGTTCAGGAGGCGTTGCCAGAACACAGAACACCTACCAGTCTTGATCTAACACGCGCGTTTGCACGCGTTTTTTTTTGCACTCGTTCGGCGTGAGTGCAGCATGTGAAGTGTTGTTTGCATTATTATGTCAGGTGCTTTAATTTAACTAATACTGTCTCCAATATATTTACACAGGACTATTCGTGCGTCCTGCAACATTGTAGGCCGCTTCAATTAGTTCTCAGCGAGGGTGTCTTCATTGCACATCTGAAAAGGTGCGTATTTGTTTTGTGCTCATTGTTTAGAAGTGATGTGCGCGGCTTCTAATGTTTTACGCTCATGTTTCGCGGCTGCATTCGTTTTTGTTTTTTAACAGGAATTACGTGTTATACACAGCTTGTCGCATAGTCTAGTAAGTTGTCTTAGTAGCGCTTGTTTTCCATTTTTTATAATCTAACGAGGCTGTTCACAGGTGATTCACGAGTACGCACGCATCACGAGTATGCACCATGCGAAATACACCGTGCATTGTTAACGTCGATAGTGCAATGTAATGGGGTCAGTTGGAAGTTTTCACGCAGCAAAATAAATTGCGACCGTGCTCCTGTGATAGCGTCGCGCTGTCAGCGTCTCCCGCGATTTCCATGTGCTCTCCGTAATAAATGCGTCGTTACAAAGTAATTTAAACGTTTCGTGTTGAACCCCTCACGGGCGCTGCGCATCCATGGACACGCTGTGTGTCAAAAGTTCCCGAGATTGCGCTCATGCACGTTGAAGGAATTATGCCCGTGTCGACGTGTTTAGACACGACTCCTTACCGTACTTCACGCTGGCTTTGTGCCTGAAGACGCCTCCACATTCCTACAGAGTTTAGTAAACAGTAGTATTTATCCGGCTGCTCGCCTTTACCAGAGCGCGCCCACTTGCTGATTCCACATGTGGTGTTGCCCTGCATTTGTTAGGCCTAAGTGTGCACTCGGCCGCTGCAGCTCCGACGTTGTAGTAGCTTTGCGTAGTTTCACTGACCCACCGATTTTCAAGCGTGCTTTGATAGCCTCCTTGCGGGATACAGAGTACGCTGTTTCATTTTTGCAGATGCGAAGTTATTTGCGCTCTCCCGTTAGTCGGCAAAAACGAGCATGGTGACCACATTAGGTCACCATTTTGTTCGCACTAGGTGGTTTTTCTGCTATGTTATTAAAGTTGAGCCGTGTCATCTCCCTTGAGCGGTTGAAGCGGCGTTGCATTGCGATGTGCAACATACTTCAGCCATTTGTTATGCACGTTTGCGCTTCTGTTGTTTGTTTTCGTCGTTCGCGTAGTTATTGCAGCGGTGCTGATCTGTTGCCGCGGGTGAAAAAACGCGCGCTTTGTTTGTTATGCTTCGTCAAGCTGCTCGCGTTTCGCACGTGTGGCGGCGTTGCGAAAAGCTTTTGTTTCGTTCGCGTTATGTGAATCAATATGGTTGGGCGCGGCGCTGAAGAGCGTGGTATTTTACGACGTATTATGTAGCTATTAAATGAGTACGAGCACCTGCTTTTGGAGTCGACGACGCTTTTGTGCCATCTCGAAGTTCTCAAGAGACGCTGCGTCAAATCTCGTACTCCCCTATGTGGCTTACTTGCGCACTACGATAGCTTAGAAGTATACCCTGCAATCACTGTTTGATCTTTCATTGTTGCCAAAAGGCATTGACAAATTGGTGCAATTTTTCAAACTCTTACATTTGAGTATGTCTATTTAGGACAGGTAGTAACTGCGAAGCCGCACCATGAGAGTGAAGTAACCAAAATAAGGACGTGGTGGATTGTATTCTGCAAGCATTCTCGAATCATGAATGGTAATCAAGCACTAGCCCTCAAAGGGAAGGTATATAACAGCTGCATCTTGCCGGTACTACCTACAGTGCAGAAACCTAGAGGCTTTCAAAGAGGGTTCAGCTTAAATTGAGGACGAGACAGCGAGCAATGGAAAGGAAAATGATGAATGTAACCAACCTTAAGAGACAAGAAAAGAGCAGAGTGGGCCAGGGAAGCAACCGGGGTTAAGGATATCATAGTTGAAATCAAGAAAAAATGGACATGGGCTGGGCACGTAGCATGTAGGCAGGATAACAGCTAGTTATGAAGGGTAACTGACGGGATTCCCAGGGAAGACAAACGTGCAAGCGTGAGACAAAGTTAGGTGGGCTAATAGGATTAAAAAGTTTGCAGGTGTAAAGTGGAAGCAGTAAGCACAAGACCGGTTTGATTGGTGGATCATGAGAGAGGCCTTTGCCCTGCAGTGGGTGCAGTCAGACTGATGATGATGACATTTCTAATTGCTAGATTGAAGCATGATTTGTTCAGCGTTCGGGGAATTATCTTGCTAAACGCAGTTTCTGACTTTGTGGATAAATCTCTTCTGTTTTCAAACTTGCCAAGCTTTTGCTTGAGTAAACGAAAATCGATGCACTGTTCAATTGGTGGTGGTGAAAGTGCTTTGTTGCTGGGAGAATGAGCCTTGCACGATAGCCACATAATGTGGCTACAAAAAAAGAAGTGCCGGGGCCACTTTGCATGGTTTTGCATTTCACTCCCCCATCTACTGCTGCTGCCATTAAAGGGGTCGTGAAACGGTAGATTTAAGACGACAATGTGGCACCATCGGCAGCCACGTGCGCTAACTATATCATCGACCCGATTGGACCTGCATAGACTCTTTGCTTATCGAGGAACGCGGAACTCTACGGCATATTGAGCGGAGTGCGAGAGGCGCTCATCGGCGTCTGCCATACGCGATATGCGTCCCGCAAGAACGCTGCTTAATATGACGTTAGCGTTGAAGTTAGCGCCGATTGCGTATGCAAAAGACGCTGATGGGTGTCCTAATTGCACGCACTTGCAACTACCGAAGATTTCAGTGTTCCTCGATAGGCAAAGCATTACTTATGATGATGTCACCTAGCTAAAGCGTGTGGATGCCGGTGGTTTTGCATTGTCGCTTCAGAGCAAGCGTTTCACGACCGCTCTAAGCAGGACTATCTTCAGATTTGAAGGAATACTGATGCAATCACACGTTGAGTAGCCTACATGACTGTTACAAAATGTCAAGTGGGAACTCACAGTTCTCGAAATAGTAGTCGGTGAAGTTTGCAGCTAGAGCAAGTGTGAGCATAGAGTGTTTGAAAACGATGCTCTTATGGCCAAACATCATATGCATAAACACCATATGCATAAAAATCTGCATGATGGTGACACGAAAAGCAGCGACAATGGCAATCGCGCTATAGATTGCTTCATCAATAGTTCGGTTTTGCAGATCTGGAAACTGTCACTTGATAGCTTGTGGTTGTGTTTGTGCATACTGTATGTGGAATGAAACAGCCTTTTCCGTGCTTAGAACAATACGAGTGCAGTGCACGACAGTTCTTTGACGTGCTGGCTGATGAGCATAAGACAAGTGATTTGAAACTTCGCAAGATCAGGCGTGAGGAGTCACTAGGGAGTTTCTTAGTGGTTACCCAAGTGGTTTACGTGCCCCAAAACTTTCAGGCGGCGGTGCTTTGCATGCGTGAGGCCTGAAGCATGTGTCCCCGTAGCACCAGGGTTGTGCGTATATACAACCGGAAGCATCGCTGCTGACACTAAATCTTCTCATGGAGATCTCTGGCAGGTCATGTTATCCATGACTTCAACGTTTCTTTCATGGTGAGCCAAGCCACAGCTGGCCAGATCAAGCTGCCTGAGCTTTAAAGGAGCACTGACATCAAATTTCAAAATTGAGATGTGCCCTTCCTGCGATGGCTCGGTGTGCGTAGGTCGTCTTGGCCAAATTTGAATGGTATCCATCGCGTGGAAGTTATTTTATTTTAGCTGCAAACAGCGTACGAAAATTCAATGGAAATTGAATGCCCTGCGACATCGACACTAGTGCCACGTGTTTGATGTGATACATTCCACAAATACCATCCTGAGTGACGATACGCTAGTAGCAACGACGTGTACGGTCCTAGTGTTATTGTCGTGGCGCTGACTGGCGCCGAAGCCTGGAAACGCACTCGTTTGCCGCGTCTGATCTTCGGTGCCGCACCGCCTTGAATGATTTCGTGAAATTTATCATGATGAAAACCACCTTAAAAAAAAAAACTGAAGTAAAAAAGAACATGAATAAACGTGTGCTTGTCGGTCAGCATGCCGGGCAATCGTTGTGAGTTGCAGTCTCGTTCGAAGCCCGGAAAGAGCGCAATGAGGGTGTCTTTTCATATCACGTATGTGTTACACACTAACACGACCATAGGCTATCAAATTGAAACAACGTATAGTCAGATATCATTGCTAACAAGGAACACGTTGAATTCTAGTTCATCGTAGACTTTGCGTCTGCGTAATACCGTGTTACTGCCGCCGCAACTGCGGGAGGCTGGATAGTTGGGGCCATCTGGAGGTGCAAAGAAGAACCTGGCAAGCAGGGACCGTATTCTGTTTCTCCGCTGATGCTCATTCTCGATAGCGACATTTCATTGATATTCTCGCTATGGGAGAAGGGCACGCAGAACGCAGTGAAAATTCTAGCCGCCGCAGGGGGCGCTAGTGTAGTAATTAGGTGCTTGCCACGCATGCTTGGGCTCGTTGGTTCTCTCTGTGCTGTGCCGTTGCCTCGTTCGGATGCTTCACCTGCGCTGTCGTTTGTCTGACCTCTGTTCTGCCAACCAGTGCACGGTCAGTTTGCTGACCATGCTCGTCAGCAAACCCGTCATGCCGGTCAGGTACATAGTGACCGCCCGACTGAGCCAGGACAAACTCGAACACGTTTTCAGAGTAATTAGGCAATATTGTGATCATCCGAAGCCTGTAGTTTCTAGTGACTGTAAATTACTTATATTTTTATAATCTTGCGAGGCCACCCAAAAGTGGGAATTCCCTAGCAAAGTTTGTAAAAACTTCTTAACACTTCATCTCCAGCCTCATGTGATTTCATTTTTGCATACAAGGTTTCATAGAAGGCATGTTAGAAGTTTGAAGCGTTGACTTCGTTAGGTCTACACTTGCACTCCTTTTAAGTGGTGATCACAGTTGCAATATTGTTCAGAAAAGTGACAGCTGTCTCGCTTATTTTATTGCTGGCTATGTTGCTTAAAAGTTCAACAAAAAAAAGCTCTTGTAATGAGTGCATTTCTGCTCTTATCACCAAGAAATCGGGAGCCATTGTCACACCGAACAGTGAGTTAGTGAGTCCATTTGACAGGAGAGGCTTACTGTATCCTTGTGAGAATCTGGCCAGACTGGTGAAACCTTAAAGGAAGCATTAACTCTTTTTTTCTGCTGAAAAATTGCACTCGTTTAGCACACATGATTTCATGAAGTTCTTGCCAGGAATCAGAATTGGAAATTTTATTATTTCCACAAATTAAGTTTATTGATATTTGGTATACAAAAGGAGATCCTGCTGTCGGAGACTGTATTGGGATATCCAATCAACCTGGAGAGAGTTGACTCTAAAATTTGACTCTAAAATTCACAGCAAAGAAGTAACCGCAAAAGCAGTCCAGTTTTTTGTGCTAAGGCATATGCACTTCTGTGCAAAATATGTAAACAAAGATAGAAGTGTCCAAGGGGAGTGCCAAAACAGTTAAGTTGAGAGAGTGCTATTAATTTCACCTCCTAAAGTAATATGGAAATAGTGATAACAAATGTGTCAGAAGTATGCGATGCAATTATGTCATAAGTAAATACGTACCATTTCTCTTGGGTGTATTAATTTTGCATCTAAGGCCATAAGATGATAAAAATAATTTGTCCTAGTATAGGAAGAACGATCGTGTCTAATGTATAAAGTAGCATTCAGCTGCAACAGCCCAATCGCTTGTCCTGGTTTCTCAAGGAAAAGGTGGGAGAAAGTGCAAGTGATTTAAATATTTTACACTGAAGAACCCCTGTAAATATTTTACACTGAAGAACACTTCGTACCACAAGAGAGTTAAATCCTCTGAATTATCTGCATGTAGATATATGTGCATCATTCAGAAAAGGAAAGGATGCGGCTACAGGGAGGTCTGCTCACGAGCGGTGGTGATCTGTAATGGATGTCATTTCTGTTGGTGCCAGATTTGTCCTGGCACACTGCTAGAGCTCCGCGTTGTCTACTAGCTGACAATTGGAGCACTCATTATAAAAGAAATATGTGAGTGCAGGCTTTCTCACTCTCATCGTTATTTCCCTAACATATACTGCGCATTCTGAACCCATTCTACCCCAGGTAAAGTTTCTTTGCAGTTGGTCTTTAAGAGTTGGGCATGTGGGGTCTCGTTGGCGAGAGAGCCGGGCTCCTAAAGTGAACGGACAGCAAACACACGGTCGGGACAAACCAAACAATACACTTGTTTAACTACTATTTAATGACGTTATTGTCAGCCGAATTATACATCAATCATGATCAACACGCTAAGACATCCTTACACAATATTACGCAACACTCAAACATCATAACAAACAATGCGGTGTCGCTAACGCCTGACTCACCACGTGGGCCCACCGCAGACCCACCGCTGGAGGCAACTGTCTGCGCCACCGCCCCACGCCAACAGAGACCAGCTTATTTCTTGCACGTGGCCAGATGTCACCGCCGGCACTGCCGATCTAACAACCACGATGATGGTGATAGTGGCGGTGATAACAAACGCTCGCGAGTACGCCACCTACCGGCCGGTAGTTAAAAACCCGAAATGCAGCCTATGCGCGAGACACGTGCGCCATGCGGTGCAAACAACATTACAAGGCACATCCCCCCAACTTTAATTCAAACCATATCCCGAAAAGAAATCCGCTACACAAGCTCTAACAAAAAAATGACGACACCCGTCTTTACATAATGTCAGCGCACCACGACACTGCTGCCGGTCGACACTGTGCACTGTTCGGCTCGACGACTTCACAGTACCGGTCTCGCAACAGCAACGTTGCCGTCGGCGCCATGAACTGCCACTCGCGCCGACACGTCTTCTGGTTGCGACCAGCATTCACGAGGGCGCCGGACTGCAGGCAGTTGTGCAGGTTCCAGGCATGTCCATCGCCCGACCTCACGGCCGCATTCCTGGCCATCGGCACTGACGATGTGCAGAAGACAGCCAGCTGTGGGTTATATCACTCCTGCTGCGTGCATTGAAAACACTCGAAAGAGCAATGCAGTAAGGCAAAGAGAAAGCTTCAAGCTCCTTGCTCACGTGGTACTATGGTCAGTACTGCTAGGTAATACATCGGTGGTGGCCGAGACGCCCATCAAAATAAAACAAAAATCACTTTTCCTAAATCGTGCATCACAAGATAAAAAAAAATGAGGGAAGCAGAGTGCAACACCTCAACGCCACAATCCACCTAGTTGTGCCACATGCGACAGGCGGCTGCGCAGAGCCTTAGGTCTAATGAGTCGCTTGACAACAACCGGCATCCACCCTGCCTAGGCACAGAAGAGGCAGCCGCAAGGAGACATCCGCTCTGTAAGGTGTCCCTATCGCTCGCTGCACACAGCAGCTTACCGAGCGATCGGCGTCGTACTGCAATACCAGACAGCAACGACGCCCGGCTCCCTGAGACCAAAGAGATGGAAGAAGCTAGTTACAGAAAATCGGACCACCCTAGAGGTTTCCATACTCACTTGCTTCTGGCTTGGGCTACGATCCACGTGCTTTAAGCTTTGCTCACCCCAAGTTGCAGACCGCATGGTTCTCGTAACAACTGAACGTTCTTGCAAACAAATAACAACAAAAACCACTTGCGAGCAGAAAAAAAAAAGTTATGAACCTGCCGACAAGTTCGAACACTCACAGGAATCGATCTCCTCGCTCTCAACGAAGCACACTGCCGACGCTAGCAAAGAAGTCCCCCTTTGCCTACTCTACCTCTGCTCTAACAAAAAGCTTGCACCGAACCACGAGAACTGTCATCCGATGCCCCAAGAGCTCCACGTTGGGCAGCCGGTCTAGGGTCTCGAAATGGCGAGCACCACCACACTCTTGGAGTGAACGGACGCAGTAGACACAGTCGGGACAAGCCAAACTATACACACATTTATTTAACTACTTTTTAATGACGGTATCGTCAGCCAAATTATTATACATCAGTTGGGATCTACACGCTAAGACATCCTTACACAGTATTATGCAACACTCAAACAACATAACAAGGCGGTGTTGCTAACGCCTGACTCACTACGTGGGCTCACCACAGACTGCCCGTGGTACCGTCCACTGCAGACCCACTGTTGGAGGCAACCGTCCGCGCCAACGCCCCATGCCAGCAGAGACCAGCTTATTTCTTCGGTGCCGTCACCTAGGCTTGCCGCCAGGTGTCCCCGCCGGCGCTGCCGATCTAACAACTATGATGACGATGATGATAGTGGTAGTGATAACAATTGCTCACAAGCACGCTACCTACTGCCTGGTAGTTGTAAACCCAAAGTGGGGCCTATGTGCGAGACATATGTGCCATGCAGCACAAACAACTTTACAGGGGGTAATGGCATTACCCGCATGCTCACACTCTCGCACACACTATTGCCTTTTTAGTCGCTAGCCTGCCTTTGCTTCTTGGTAGAGACCTAAGCTGTGCCACAAGGAAAGCCAAAGTACAAATGTCCTCTGGCTTTTATCTTTATTTTGATGAACCTTAAATTTATGGTCAATACTGCTTTTTTGCTTAAAAGTCAAAGGTGACACAGACACCAGAATTGCCACAAAGCACACTCTTTAACACTGGTGCATTAAAATATGCACCTTGCAACTGCTGTGGTGATGCTTGATGTCGCAGCTGTCGATGTGCGTTGTGAATCCTTAACAATGAAAACATTTGTACAATAAACTTTAGCGGAACAGTAATGTCTTTCTATTTTAATTTCTGTTTTTGTGATTTTTTTCCGATTCAGTAATCTTTTGAGTAGGGTTGTGATCACTGTTCACCTGGTTTCTTAGCAAGTAGTAGTTTAATATGCATGCATAAGAGCCTGAGTTAGAATTGTTGTTTGGTGCTCTCTGCATGTGGCATTGCAATTTCCATACTCTTACTCATTTCATTGTTATTGTGGCATATTGTGCTGGCCATTTGTAGACATGGCGGATCAACCTCCCACGGGACGAGCAAGAGGCCGATCGCGTGGCAAGTCTCGCGGCCCCACAGGCCCGCCGCAACAGGAATCTGCAGTGCGGAGGCCTGGCTTTGAAGGTGCTGGGCCGTCTCAGGTGGGCATTGCCTTGTTTGTCGTGTACTCCCAACTTTGTTGTTATTCAATGGTCTTAGCACGTGCAGTGTCACTGGCTTAGTCAGTGTATCAGTGTGGCGTTATGCTGCAGCTTGTTCGTAAACACAGAAGTGTAAAGCTCTGAAGAAGCAGGTGCTTGCAGGCTGTTGAAATATGCTTTTCAGCGGCAATATAGTTTGGTTGAACTAATGTCAGGAGTGGCAGCCAATTCATCCGCAATATATATAGCCAGCCCACATGCTCGGCAGTGTTCCCCAAAAGTAGTTACCAGCCATCCAGCCTATGATGTCAGTCTGTTGTGTGCAGACATCTGGACATATTTGTGCACATTCACTTTTCAGGAGGGAATTCCGCAGATTTACACT
>WOVY01001650.1:0-79863 GCA_013436015.1 Rhipicephalus annulatus | reverse complement strand
TCAGCCAACCAATTCTACCACTCTGTCCATCATCCGCTTATGTGAGTGCTGCTCGATTCCGCAGACGTACGCTTATGCAAGTCTTTAAAGGTTCAGCACTTACAAACTCTACAGATTATCGCCATTTATTATATCCCTGGCGAAGATACTTTTGCTGCACTCGAAAACAAGAAGTAGCTATCACAAGGCTGCGTTGCCGAGTACCAAATCTAAATTTCTATAAACACAGGTCTGCTCAGGCACCTTCGCCACTGTGTGCGTTCTGTGATGAACTGGAAACAATAGGTCATTTCTTTTTGACCTGCAGGCGGTTTAACACATTACGAAAAACCCTATTAGAAATACCTTTACGTGGTATTGGTATGGACTTATCTCTGCCTGTCATTTTGTCTTTTGGAGCTTCCATTTCTGGTTTCTCTAATGCGACAGTATGCGCGGCCGTCCGGAACTATATTGATGCAACTAATAGGTTGTCTAATTAACCAGTTTCATTATATTAACAGGTTCACATAATTATACACGTATAAAATCTGATTATTGCTCTATTCTGAAAATAAATTCGTTTATGTAAATATTTTATGCATTAAATTTAGCACCACACTTTCCTAGGCTATCGGTAATCTTTCTGTTAAACCTCCATCACTCCAAATATGAACAGTAAATGTTGAAGCCACTCGATCCTTGGCCAATCCCCCACAGTGGGTATGTGCCACTAACAATAGGAAAACAACAACAACAACAATATTAGCTATCTATGGAATGCAGCTGATTGTGAATACACGCGATTAAGAAGCCACGCTCGCACAAGATACCATCGTGGGCTGGCAGTTGCGCGTAAATATGTATAAAATATTTACATGTGCCCTGTAGAGCCTATGGGGCTGCACTTTTGCCGGAGAATGCACTCGAAGTATCGGCCTGTTTCTTTAAGGTATAGTCACCTGTGCCATCGAAGTGAACTCGCGGTGCTGTCAACAAAACCGTTCTCGCTGCGGAAGGGAAAATGAACGGGCCCTTTCATGTTTCCTAAATTCCATTTACCACAGGTTTCTCGCTCTCGCGTGGACGCGTCACGCGTCTATTTGTTCGCTGTTTCAAAACCGCGTGCAATGCGTGTATCGTCTCACCTAATCGGTAGGACGTATAGTCCTTCATCTGTATCTCTAGAAGTCGCGTAAGTATTTCAACTAACACGCGATAATATCGGCCCGTTCAAAGAGACTCAAGTTATCTGCCACTTCTCGTGTGCACGGTAACTGGCCCACAATGAGTTATCTTAAGTGGTGAAATTCTATAGGCGGTGTCGATTCAGCCTGCCATGTCCGCGACCACTGTCGTTTCGTCGCGCCTCAAGAAGAAGCGCATACATGAAAGTATACCACGTACTTGGTGAAATCGGTTGTTAGAATGGTGCAACAGCTCTATTAGTCGTGTGCTGGTCGCATATATGCAGCCTTGAAATCCAGCCAACCACAAGTGAAGCACAGTTCGCATTTCCTTTAACCCGGAGGAAGGAGTACGGCAGCGCAGTTTATGACACTTCTGCAGCCTGCGTAGTAGCTTGAATAACTCTAGTGACAGGTTACCTACCACGAAATTAATCAAGCCGCTTTGCGAATAACTCCGCTGAGGCTGTTAGCGGCGTCTCAATCGGCTAACTTGCTAATGACTGGTAGTCTTTCTCTAAATCTGAATGGTAGTCTTTCTCTAAATTTATGTTTTCGAATCGAGGTTGTTGCGTTTCTGGTGGGTAGGCATTTCACATGGCCATACTGGTGCTCACTTCAAGGTCACGAGTTTAACCATGCAGCGAGGGGGCCGAATTTCGGGGGAAGCGATATGGTTGAGTTGAAATAACAAGAGAACAAGAGAAGTGCGTGAGACCGCCATGAATAGCTGGATGCTGAGATTTTGTGTCTACAGCATACGTCATTAAAAGCTTGATTGGAGGTGATAGGGTTTCGCCAGTGAAGCACTTGCCGTGCAGTGGTCCACGGTCAACTGCACAGCGAGTGCTTCACTGTTACATTGGGGATAGTAGCGTCGCAAAATGGGCACAGTTCACCACATATGTAGGGGCCACATACTGTTGCTGCCGCAGACAAGTGACCGATGGGGCGAGTTCAGTCATGACACATAAGTGCCAGAAAAACATGATTTAATCTCTGAAAATGGCACGTTTCTTGATGTCAAGTGTGTCCTGCCTGCTATGCGAGATATTCATATTCAGTGGTGCGCGCAGAACTTGCATGACGGCACAGGGCAGCAAGCAGCAAACAGAAAAGGGGTAACCTTCAACAAATGCTTGTGTTTGCTGCTTCATGTACCATCGTGTAAGTAAGTTCGGTACTTAACACTGAATATGCCGGGTGAGGAAGGCCAGTAGTTTCTGATTTTTTTCATTGCAACTTTAGCAGTATTTCAATACTTAGGTAGAGGATAATGACTTCACAAGAAGAGTAAAAAATTGTTGTCTTGTTATCACCATCAATATGGCGTGCGCTGGCTACGAGCTCACGCGCACAGAAGAAGACAAAGAACGAGGTGGCCAGTCGCATGTCTAATATTTGCGACATAAACTCAGATCCGCGCTTCCTAGCCGCCATGGACTCCAGTCGCTTGCCGTTCACTTCGGAGTCCGTGTGGGCCCAACGCAGCAGCGGACTGCTGGCGGCCGCAGAACACGAGATACGTCTGGCCGAGCGACTCCAGCGGCAGCAGCAGCAGGAGCAGGCCAGTGGTACGATGGCGCCCATTCACCACGGCAACGAGTGGCGACTTTCCAAGCACGACACGTCCCACGCGGGCTGCTGGATGCGCTACACGTCGTTCGTGCTGGGCGTAGCCGCGGTAGCTTCGTCGACGCTGTTCACCGCACCCGTCGTCTTCATGGCGCGCATCAATTCCTGCCATCACGGCTGCTTGTCCCTCGAACATGACCTTAAGGCATCTCTGAACTACCACATTCATCCGTGTGACGACTTTTACAGGTGAGGAAATGTGAGCTTAAGCTGTGACGGGGCGTCACTGTGGCATGAGTCAGACATGGTAAATGAAGTCTAGGCCTCTATTAGGTAGCGAAGCGTCATGGTAATTTCTACGTTAATCTTCTCATCTACCGCTAATAGCACTGATAGCGTGAGCGGACCTTCGCTCTTTAGCCACTCGTCAAGCTGGAAAAGCACGAATCGTTTGCAACGGCAGATGCATCGCGATAAGATACTGGTACTGTGATCGCCTCGTCGCAAGGTAATAGAGATGAAAATACAATGAGTAAGGTCCATGAGCCTGAAAAGCGTGTTTAACAGGACAAACACACAATCTCCCTACTAGGAAGTGCGTTCTAGAAAACACACAATCTCCTTACTATGGCTCACTGAGACACGTGTTCTTTCTTTCTTTTTCATGATCTGAAATGATGCTTCATTAAGCTCGTGCTCGATTCAATTTTGATATCTTGAGAGGACCTCATAGCGAATAAGGAGCGGAAAGCAGCCACACGAAGATTGTATTGCCAAGATGCTTCTTGTTGAAGATCCGATATTGCACACATGTTCTCCAAGACAATCATACTTGTGTGGGACAAATCGGCCGTTGCTAAGCCCTTAAAATGTTTGCGCATTTGTGGAAGGAGTGGAGTAGGATACAAAGCCAGAGGTGGGAATGGGGAAGTAGCAAGACGAGAAAACATGCACTCTGCATCCACCTCGGTGAATTTGACGTCACAGCTCGTACTGGCATGCAGCTTCCGTGAGTCGACGTTCCTTCAAACATACAGCCATCTGTTCAAAAGTATGCGCAATGAACTCTGATTATCAAATAGTGGTACCTTCCGAGAGAATTTTCTGGTTTTTATTATTACTTTCACCTGTTTTTTCACTATGCTTTTAATGTGAATTCACAGCCACGTCTGCAGTGGCCTGGACAGCAAACAGGGTCATCCTTCGCTGAACAAGTACAGCATACCCTTCAGCCGAAGCGTCCTCAAGACCATGCTCCTGGGGAAGATTCCCACGCTGTCCAAGAACGTGAGAGCGAAAGCAGCCCGCTTCATGCTCCTCTGTTTCAGCAAGGTGAGGACATTCAACCTCGTCGAGGTCTACTACCCCTCTTAAGGGACCTCCGCCTTCCCTCAGCGGGAGCGAAGGTTCTTCGCAGTGCTCCTAGCCTACTATGCCGACTTATGTGGGCGAACTTTGCCCCAACCCTCCAAATTCTCTCCTCCAACTACGACTTGGAGGAGAGAATTCTCTCTATTATGGCGATGAATGTCTCTGGATTTCTGGCTTTGAGACCCCACCCTCATTGCCCTTTGGACCCCTCCCCCCCGAACTCACGCATATGCGAATGAGTGAAATTAGTTGCTTCAGTTTTGACAATATGTACATTGACTGCGGCAGCACGGGAGCTACCGCTTTCGCGCAGGAAGAAATAAACTAAGAAGGAGTATTTGTGACGCTGTCACAGTGGCTTTCACTGCGTGTTGACATTGATATGGAATAAGAAGCATGTGTGCACAAAAAATATGAATGAGAAGTGACAATGATGCGAAGGAACGTACATAATGTGAAGAAAGGCAATCGGACGACAAAATGACTTGCCCCTTGCAGGAACTGAACCTGCGACTGCCAAGTAACACGTCTGATGCTCTGCCAAACTTAGCTACAACCGCGTCCCCCCATCCACTTTATGGAGTATACCCCATAAAGTGTAGAAGAGAATGAGCAGTGGAACGTGCATGACGGCCAACACTATCTTTAAAGACCTCACTCGTCGTTTCATAACGCGGTTATTGCGAGCAATTGTGCACAAAGTCGTCAGACTAAAGAAACTTGATGTCTTGCTTGAATTCATGCGTATACTGTACGCCATTCACCATTGCGAATGTGTTCGCGGAGGAGGTATTTGTATGCCTCATCATGATCAGCGCACAATAAACCACAAAACACACACAAGAAAGCACACTACACAAAGGATTGTGTCGTGAACCTTCTTGTCTTTTTTGTGCGCTGATCGTGATGAGTATGTTCCAGCTAGCCTGATTTGCTACTTTATTAGTACGACATTGGCCCCGAAAGGTTTAAATCTCATATTTTCTTAACAATCAAGCATACATTCCTCCCGTTCTTTGTCCAATATGTTGTTTGCGCTCCTGGTAGAAACGCAAACACCGCGCCAAGTATATTATGCAGAATGTCTCTATTCGCTGCAGTGATATCGCAGTCTCAGGCAGATGATAAAATAGCGAGCTTGGAAGAGACATCGTTAGTGTTCATCCCTTGCTTGTCCCTTATTTTTTTGTGGTTCCATTTGGTGGCGTTTTAACAATTATCTTGGACTCGGGCTTCTGTGTGTTATCATGTTCTTCCCTTTTTTAGATCAATAATATTTGTTCGCGTCATGATATCCATACTTCACAGAGCCGTAATTAAGATTCTGACTGAATGCAGTTTAGTGACGAAAAAACAGAGTCATTCGCTTGTCAAAAAAAAAGAAGTCAATTGCTCGGGAAAATGCCCTAAAAGCAGCATATATACCTCGCCATTTTTGTCTTTTCGTTTTGTACACTCAAGCGCCCAAGTAAATCACTCGCTCTAGGAAAAAACATAGCCCATACCTTCGCAGGTTCAATATCGGGGCATCTCGAGCCTCAAGGCATTCCTCCAAGAGCTGGGACTCCCGTGGCCGCACCAATCCCCCGCAACACGACCACAGCTTCTCGACGTCATCGTGCGGGCGTCGTTGCACTTCGGCATTCCCCTCTTCTGGGCCTTCTACATCGGTCGCCACCCGCTGCGACCGCTGCAGAACACCATATACATGACGCTCGATCCCAATTTCATGGAATGGGCTCGGGTAGTGCGCGCGCTCGTCGCCCGGGGCAGGGAGAGCGAGTACCTGAGACGCGGAGCCGAGATCATCGGGGGAGAGGGCCAATCGTACTCCTTCATGATACAACACGTGATGCAAGTGCACGGTGGCCTCTACGACCTCACCACGCGTCTCTGTGGTTCGCGCGTCACGCCGCAGTTCTACAACCTGACCGACTCCGACCTCCGGAGGGCGCTCAACGGATACCTCCCGGACGACTCGCAGTTTTGGCCCGAGGACGAAATAGTCAACCTTCAGCCCGACTTCTTCTTGAACCTAGACTCCACGTTCCTAAGCCTAAGCTCGAACCAGGAAAGTTTCAAGCTGTTCCTGGGTGCGTACGCCGTCTGGCTGCTGTCACCGATCGCTTCCGGCTACCTGAGGTCAAGTCTCCTGGCCGACTTGGGGCAAGAGAACGATGAAGCCAGCTACCATTCCGTCAAGTGCTTCGATACTCTCGAGGCGATTATGCCGCTCGTCAGGTTCCACCTCCACCTGGAGGCCAACGAAAACGTCGAGCGCATGAGACTCGTTGCCCAGCTATCCGTCGATGCCTTCGGCACGTGTCTCGGAAGCTACGGCGAGTCTTTGCGGAATCACGCGTCCGCGGTATTAGCGCAACTTGCTCTCAATGCGTTCAACATGACGACCACCTGGCGACAGCTGAACAGAGCGTACGCCTACCTTCCTAGCGACCGCAACGTGTCCTCCTTTTTCGAGCTGTACCGCATAGCCGCCCTGGCCATCGCGTCGTTCTTCGCGCTTTCCCTGCGCCGACCGAACCACAGCATCTTCCACGTACCGGGGATCAGCAAAGTCCTGCAGTATCGTCTCTTGGTGAGCCGTGAACTGTCGATCGAATACTTTCTCACGGTCGCGCCTCTCTACGCCACCTGGGAACCGACGACAGTTATTGCGGCGCTTTTCGGAACGCTGGTGTCTGTGCAGCTCGCCAGCTACATGTGGTTTGTCACACTCTACAACCACCGTTTCCAGGTGAGTGCTATTTCGGACACTGTTGAACATTTGCCAAAGGAAAACTTGTTCGTTACCGTCTTGTGTTTGGTGTGGCTTTAGGTCGCTCGTCGTCGTGTTATCTAGGTTATCGTCGAGGTGTTCAGGAAAATTATGCTGAATGTTGCTTTATTTTTACGCACCTATAATAAAGTATTCTCTAGATGTGTAACCAATTCACATAGCCTAAATACCACATGAATGTATCAAAGTTACCGCACGAACAGCCGAAAGTATCCGCATTGTGCTGTTGCAATCGGGGCTGCCCAACTTTCTTGTCGCATCGTAGGATACCATCGACACCTTCCGACATGAATACTGCATGCAGTCAGTTTAGAACACAGTTTCAGGCACCGGCGTAGCTCAGTGGCAGAGTACTGGGCTGTCACGCGAAGATCCCGAGTTCGATTTCCATTCAGTGTTCCTGATTTATTTCATTTTTTTTCTTATATTTCGCCCGATGTGGGTGAGCGACACCGGCAGTGACTGTGGCGGCGGACTTCTACGGCGCCAGAATCGGCCCTTGTTGTGACCTCACGACAATGTTTCCTGTTTAAAATCTCGTTGAATTCTAGAGGATATCTGCATTAAAGCAATGCAGTGAAAGATGTATTAAAGTGTCCTAAAGTTTTTTTTCTCTCTCACACACAGCCCTACCGAAGGGGGGAGCTTGGGCAAGACGCGACAAAGTTGCTGGATGACGTGGGTCGTCTCGTGCTGATCGCTCGAAACGTTTTGCCGAACGCCAGCGACCATGAAATTCGCGAGGTGTACGACTGGAGCTTCGCTGCACACGTTTGCCAGCTACATGCTCCGAAGGCCCGAGTGGCTGCAAACATCGGCGGGTGGATGGCAGGACACTTCCTTTGAAAAGGACCGCCTTTTTTTCTACCTCGTGTGCTACGCACAGTGCGGCACCGAGAACCGCGAACGTCTGCGAAAAGTGAGTAAGCGCCCCACCGGTAGGGAAGAGTGACGCCTGGTTTTTTGCAAGACCTTCCATTTATTTGACCCGCATTTCTCGTTTGAGGGTGTAGTGCTGCTTTATAAACGCAGAAAAAAAAAGATGCAGAGCTCGCAGTTACATGAGATGTGGTAAACACATCCATAATATATATACAACAGAGACAAAGATGAAGGAATGGACGAAACGAGTGCAACAGTTGCTGAGGGGAACAGCGCAAAAACGGGATGGAGAAAGATTGAACACACGACACAAGCGCCGACTCACAAACATTATCTCTTTTTTCAGAAGGGCGAGGGAACTCACTGATGCACACGTCCCCATTCGTCTTGATATGAAAAGCCTCATTAATTTCGAAAGGAAACATGTGCGTCAGTGAGCCTTCACACGCTCTCCTGAAAAAGAGATAATGCTTTTGGGTCAGTGCTTGTGTTGTGTGTTCAATCTTTCTCCGTCCCGTTTTCGCGCTGTTCCCCTCAGTATAATGTACCAACTAGTCCTATAAGAAACCCGAGTGCAACACTTACACGAGAGCCAATGGCAGTTACACGAAATGTCGTAAACGTATCCAAGAATGAAGAAAAAGAAAGGTGAGAGCAATAAGTCGCTCGAGTGAAACCCACCGTGTTGTCCCGACACGTGATCAAAACATGAGAGCGTGCGGTAGGTTTTAGTACTCTCGGTGGTGTTCCGTTTTCCGGTTTGCGCCGAACAAGCGCGTTTCGATTAAACGTTACCGCCGCCATGCTCTGAGGTATCGGAAAGTCTCGTTGCTGGCGTGACCTTGCGCAAAAGGTCACGTGTTGGGACTGCTGGTTTCAACGTGGCTTGGCTGCCCAAGGCTGGCTGAGTGACGTCATGCTCCCTCCTTTCTTCTTTCTGCCATCAACATGTCCACAGTGAATATACGAGAGAGACCGAGACGCATCAAGGGACGAAACGAGTGCAACTCACGCATAACTTGTTAATCGGGCTTTTTCTGGATGGATGTGTAGAAGCTAAATGATCATGCAGAAAGAATACAAACTTTCTTAACGCCTTTCTAAGCTTTATATTATTCTACGTTACCAACATTCGTACTAACAGCTTGGACGTATTGGGTTTGCTGCGCCCTGACTGTAGCCTTTAGAATGTCGGAGGTTTCAAGTCACAACCAACAAACGTTTGTTTGAAAGTACAACTCACACCGAAAGGGAGGCCCCGGGACGTGGGACCGTGAGGCGGAGCTCATAATTTTGGGCAGTAGCAGTGGTCAAATACAGGTGGCGCTGGGCGATGAAACCATTCATGATGTACCTACAAGGATTAGAGGCAAAATTAGAGGGAAGTGGACTGCGCTTCAACCTCTCTTTAGTCAAACAAGGAAAACTCATTGATCAGGCACTACCAGCAAAAATGTACGCAGATGATACAGTGCTAATGGCCAACAACAAGGAAGATTTGCAGAGATTGATCGACATCTGCGGTAATGAGGGAGATAGGTTAGATTTTAGATTCAGTAAGGAAAAATGAGCAGTCATGATTTTCAATGACAACGAACGTAGTGAGCTTAGAATACAGGAGGTCACACTAGAGATAACGGATAAATACAAATATCTGGGCGTATGGATAAGCAATGGGACCGAGTATCTGAGGGAACACGAAATATACGTGACGACTAAAGGTAACAGGAACGCAGCAGTCATGAAAAATAGGGCACTGTGGAATTACAATAGGTATGATGTTGTGAGAGGAATATGAAAAGGGGTCATGGTTCCTGGGCTGACGTTCGGCAATGTGGTCTTGTGCATGAGATCAGAAGTTCAAGCAAGATTAGAAATTAGGCAACGTGGAATAGGTAGGCTTGCTTTAGAAGCTCACGGGAATACACCAAATCAGGGAGTACAAAGTGATATGGGATGGACATCATTTGAGGGCAGGGAAGCTAGCAGCAAGATAAAATTTGAGAAGCGATTGAGAGAAATGGGGGAAGAGCGTTGGGCTAGGAAAGTTTTCAGCTACTTGTACATGAAGAATGTCGATACAAAATGGAGGCAGCAAACCAAGAAGTTGACTGGTGAATACTTAGAAAACAGCAGGTGGCCAAACCAAAAAGAACTATCGGATAAGAAGAAAGGGAAGGAAACGGAGACTGACATGTGGAGAATGGGCATGATTAAGAAGTCCGCACTAGAGATCTGTCGAACTTTTAAGCAGGAAATTGTCAAGGAAAGGATCTATGATAATACTCGGGGTAGTTCTCTACTCTTTGAGGCCAGGACGGGAGTACTTCGAACCAAGACATATCGGACCAAATACGAAGGGGTAGACACAGTAGGCAGTGCGTGTGGAGAGGAAGAAGAAACTGCCGAACACTTGATAATGTTCTGTAAAGGGCTTCGCCCTATAGTTCAGGATGATGGCGCCGAGTTTTTCAAAGCACTGGGGTTTAGGGACCGGGAGGGCAAAATAAACTTTAAGCGGGTAGACTTAACTAGAAGGAGGTCATCTGATTGGTGGCTAAAGTCAAGGCACGAGTGAAAATTTTACTCTTCACTGCAAAGTACGAATCCTCAAACTCACTTTTTAAGAAAAAAAAAAATAAATATAGTTTTTGGTTCATTAGGTATTACGGCTTGGTGGCGCTAGCCACCGCCCCATCTAAAGGGTACAGCCATATCCATCCATCCATCCAACCACTGCACAGCACGCGGTGCTTTGTTCTCGAGGTAGACAATGTGCGTGGTTCCAACCATAGAGTTTCCCACAATACTTACTAGAGGGAACTCTGGCGCTAGTGTCTATGGGAGCTGCAACGCACGGCGCTTCAGCGAGCATGGTAATGATGGGTAGTGCACACATTTGTCTAATTTTCGTACTTCTGTCCTGCCTTTGGCTCCGTGTGTGTTCGTATGGCTTGGAGCGGTTTTTTACGAAACAAATATAAGCAAATGTTCAGCGGTTGCGCTTCAACATTTTATTTTTTTAGACTTACTTTCCAAATTGGCTCACGAAGTTCAAAAGCATTCAATCTTTATTTCAAAACAAAACCGAAACACAGTAATAAACGAAGCCGCAAGTACGATTCGCCACTCGCAAGTACGAAGACTAGGAATATGTGTGTACTACTACTATCATTCCCATGGTCGCTGAACGATCGCAGCGCCAGAGTGCCCTCTAGTTAATTTTGAGAAACTCTATGGTTCCCACAAGGTGTTTCTCGCGTGAGCTTGAGAAACTTTCATCCAGGTATAATACAAACAGACAAATTGATACGGACCGAAACGAGTTGTGCCCCACAATCGCTAAGCGGGCACCTAATTACAGGAGGCCATTGGGGACCACCGCAACTCGGGTCCGTCGACCAGGTCCTTCTAGCTCACCAGGTCTCAACAGCCCAGTAGGACTGCCTCCCAGTCCTCCCGTGAAAGGGGGGAGGGAGGGTTAGGGCGAGGTCCGTGGCTGATTAGAATGCCTGCACCATGTGTAAGATACACGAACCTATATTGAACTAGATGAAATCGTCTTATATATCACTATACTGATAGCGTGCGAACACCTCTCCTCATAGCGCGACCACTTGTACGTACAAGCAGCATCCAACTGTTTTAAAACTTCCGGGCCCAACAGTGTGTGTGTGTGTGTGTGTGTGTGTGTGTGTGTGTGTGTGTGTGTGTGTGTGTGTGTGTGTGTGTGTGTGTGTGTGTGTGCGTGCGTGTGTGCGTGCGTGTGTGTGTGTGTGTGTGTGTGTGTGTGGCACGCACACACACACACACACACACACACACACACAATAATTACACTGCATTAAACACCTTCACTCTCAAAAGCGTCCTGTGCAGCTACAAATGCCTACATTAGGCGGATCGAGGCGTTATTTAACCAAATTCTGCGACATCAAACTCTAGTTCTTCGGGTGGGCTTCAATGTCACTCACATTTTTCAGTAATATTTATAAATATTGTTAATGCTAATTCATTTATAACTATCAGTTAAAGCGCACCATGCATATCCAACCATATACCATGCATATCCAACTAGCCGAACTTTCGATTCTGTTCTAATTCATTTATATTTAGGAGAATGAGACTCCACTTGGTCAGGAGTAATCAGCATCTTGCTGAGCTTGGATTCTCTGAGCTCATGATAATTCTACTTCAATCACGTTAATTATTTGTGTTTTAATGAAATCTTGCTTCATTAAAACTTATTATAATCAAATTGATTTGATGATGCTATCACCAACCATGCTCAATCAGATTTTTATAGTTGGTGTTTGCCTAACTAGCTTACTTATGCAAATTTAGCCTAGTTATGCCATCTGGAATTCCAGTATAGAGGGTACTTTACTTAGATTTCAGACTAATATTAAGTCGTAAATATTTTCATATAATTAGCACTAATTATACATAAATTATCTTGATTAATATAGAGCCGGGAAATAGTAATTAGTATTTTGCAGCCCTTGACTTCTGTGGGCTCATGGGAAAGTCGACATAGATTTATTGGCCATGATAAGGTTCGCCTTGTATCGGCTAATTTCGCATGGCAGAGTTAAGCATGAGCATGCCCCACTGCGATGGTCTATAGTGGCTAAAATACTCGGCTGCTGACCCGCAGGCTGCGGGATCGAATCCCAGCAGCGGCAGCTGCATTTCCGATAGAGGCGGAACTGTTTCAGGCCCGTGTGCTCATTTTGGGTGCCTGTTAAAGGACCTCGGGTGGTCGAAATTTCCAGAGCCGTTCATTACGGCGTCTCTCACAATCATATGATGCTTTTGAGTAGTTAAACCCCACATATCAGGTTAAGGACGAGCATGATCAACTTTGCCTAATTAGATTTGGCTATACGTATTTCGACTCATTTGGGCACATCTAAGCCCAACTTCGCTTAACATGGAAACGCCAAGCTGAACTGAAGTTAAGTAAGTCGTGCGTAAGTAGGCTTAGTCAAGTCATAAAGTGCTCGACTGCATTTGATTAATTTCCGCTGCATTACCTTTGACTTAACTAAGCGCATTAAGTGCGACTTGGATTAACCCTACAAAGGCAAACTGGCCTGAGAAAATTTAATTTTGTGCGTTTGGCTTTGTCAGGTTGCACGGTGCTCGCTATTCTTACTTATCCTAATCAACCGGTGTCAATAACAACACGAGCCGGCGACTGAACCGGACCCGTCGCAGCCGCTACGTAAAAGAACGGCACAGATTCTATTGAGCAAAGAAAGCGACATCCAGTTGTCGTTTTGGGTACGAGTGCCGTAACCTCGTCAAACAGAGCGACATGAGAAGCCAAGTGATCATCGGGGCGCGATTGCGCCCTTGCAACAGGTGTCTCGTCGTGTCTCGTCGCTAGATGCCGCGTCAATGCATTGTGCCACGCGATCCCTCGGTCTGCACACTTTTGATCACACCTGTACATACACATTCTCTTGGTGTTCATTATAACGATCCAAGTGCTTCATCGGTACGATGGTGAAGGCACTCATGGCACATCTGTGTCTACATCGTGTCTTCTATATGCGTTTATATTGTAGCACTACAACATTGTAGCACTACAAGGAATATCGACAAAATGTGTTTCTTTGGAACACATGTAGAAGACACTATGCAGGCACACATATGATATGCATGCATGCCTTTGCGATGTCGCACCATAGAAGCACTACGTCCCTGTAATAAACACCGAGAGAACGTATATATATATATATATATATATATATATATATATATATATATATATATATATATATATATATATCCGTTTCAATCCCGAATTTTTTATGGTCAACCAAAAAAATTGGTGGGGATGTTTTCTGGCTTAGAAGCTGTCAGAATTCATGCAAAAAAATTATCAAGGCACCACGTACAACAGATTACCCATGAGAACCGGGTCCAGTGTACTGGACACTGGGACTTATTTCTTCCAAAGGAAAATGAATGTAACGAACATTGCTGATTGAAAAATATTGCTTTGGGGAATCTTCGAATCTCAGTTCGCTTTAAAATCACAAAAATAGTTGTCGCCCGGCTTCATATAAAAAAATTTGTACATGAAGAACGCAATTTGCTGAAAGGTCTTGCATCATTGTCTTTCTGCTGGTGAAAACATGCAAACTTTTGGTCAATTCTGGCGTTCACTTGTGATGGAAATCACGAAAACAGTTCTTGCCTGCTTTCACACAGAGAAACACCTTGCACTTAGAGCATTGAACTTGCGAGACTTGGCCTTGCAACCGGAAAGCCGGCACCTAGGAGAGTTGGTCATTACTTGCGGATCCGGCCAATGACCTTCTTGTTCAAAACGAACGTCTGGTCCGGGAATTTGGACGGCAGCCCTGTGGTGGTGTTCAGAATGACCACTGGCATCCGCAGGTGGCCGTCCACGGCGTTTTCTTTCTTCGGAGCCTCTGATAAGAGCTTCTGCTACCTGCATCCGGAAGTCTAGCAGATGCAGCACTTGGCTCTTTGTGTAGCCTGCCTCTTTGGTGTCTTCCTTGTAATTGAGCCAACTGTTCACCAAAGCGAGATCAGTGAAGTGAAAAATGACCTTAACAGACCATTTTTTAGTCTTCATTCTTATGCGGTAGAGGCTGATCAGGAAGTCGTTCAGGTCTACTCCACCCTTGTGATTGTTGTAGAAACGGACGCACGCTGACCTTTCTACTTCAACATATTTTTTTGCTTCTTGTCGTATCGCTTTGTGGTGTCCACTGGTTCGGTTCCACAACACGAGGACAGCAGCGTAACTGACCTCGTGTCCATCCATTTAACCACAACCATTTTGCTCTCAGCGCTCACCTTCTCGTGGCTTGATCCGCGCCCATCAGCAAGCAGCTCTTTATCAGACTTCAAGGTTGTCCTTATTCGGTTCGTCATAACAGTACCGTGACCGAACATTCCTTGCTTCAGAAGACGCTTAATTAGCGGCACTAACGTGAAAAACCTGTCAAAACACAACACGCAGTCCTCCCAAGGAGGCATCGTTTCAGCAAGCCGCATGACAATCCCTCCGCCGATTCCGAGGTCCTTGTGCTCTGAGGGAATTGGTGTCGTGGCACCCTGGTAAATTTCAAAGTCCAGTACACTCCCTAGACGGTCGGCAAGCACAAAGTTCTTCAGTCTAGTCGGGTTTGGCTTGCCCCTAACGTACTTACGCAGTTGTGTTCTTCCTGTAAACGGAGCCATTTGTTCATCCACACAGGCCGCATGCGACCTCGAAATTTTCAGGCAGGCTTTCCTCACACGATCTAAAAGCGGCTGAACCTTCCAGCATCGGTTGTTGTCATCTTGGTCGCTGTCATTGTTGCAGACGTGCAAGGCGTTTCCGAGTCGGAAGAATCGATCTCGCGGCATGGCATCAGCAATTAATGATACTCGGGTCGCTGCTACCCAATGCATACGCACTTGAGGAAACTTCAGGCTGCTCATTACGATGTGGATGCCGAAGAGAGCTTTGGCCTCCTTAGCTGTCATACCTAGCGTGGTTCCATTTGTCTGGACCCAGTACAAGTTAGTTCTTGTCGCTACAAATTCCCAAAAGTCGTCCTCAAAGTACTCCTTAAAATATGTCAAAGGCGTCTGAGGCTCCTGACAGGCTAGTGAAGCTGTAGCTGTTTCGATGTCAGTTGGAGCCGAAAATGCTTGCACTTTCCAGGACTGTGCAGCTTTTTGGCGTGTACGTTCCTCTAAAAGTGTTTTTTCAAACTTCTTGTTTTTGACATTTTCATCTTCACTGGAACTATCTTCGTTTTCGTCGCTTTCTTCGCTATGAAAAGTGGACTCCGTTTGAAATTTTTCCGCTTCGTCTCCCGAGTCTGAATCCACATCAAGATCTGACTCGTCTCCAAACAATAGTTCTTGGATTTCGTCATCAGTCAGCGCTTTTTCTGCAAACAAAACAACCAAAGTGTGTTCAAACTTAGTTTGCAAGAAAAAACAATAAATTTTAGAAATGTTTCGATTTTAAGTTAGAAACTATTATTTTCTGAGTCACGTATTAAAAATCAAACGTAAAACTCCGTTCACGGATATTTTTCAACGAAACGCAAGCATTGAATCCCAGTGTCCAGTGCACTAGACATAAAAAATATTGTCGCGTTGTGCACAAACTACCTTTATTTGAGGCGATCTTTAAATAACATCATGTCAAGTTGAGTTTATTTAACAAGACGAAATTTTGCTACATCAATTAAACAAACATGACTCTTTCTAAAAACCACTTACTTGAGCGCGTTGCACGTAGCGGCCTGCCGCTGTAAGACGCTATTAGGGAGCCTACATGAACGGCCACGGCCGTTCATGTAGGCTCCCTAGACGCTATTACTCTGTGCTGCCCCCTCAAGCCTATGCGGCCAAGGCAGGAACTAGTTTAATTGAGATATTTCTCATGGTCTGGAGAAAGCTTGAAAATTGGTTTCGGTTTCGCTTTGGCCGATTTTTAGTTGTAGTAATCGCTTATTTTGTATGTCCAGTTTACTGGACTCGGGGTCGGAAAGGGATATATATAGTGGGAGTAATATTTCAATGGGCCAGTTAGTCTTCGTGAAGGTATGGGGTATGGCACAACGGGAGCGTTGTCAACAAGGATAAATATATTTCTCAACAGTTTCGGGAGGGGTCCTCCCTTCATACATATATATATATATATATATATATATATATATATATATATATATATATATACTTACATCCTCCGAAGAAGGCTGGTCCACCAGCCGAAACTGTTAGGATTAAATAAATATTTTATTGTTTTGTTTCCTATACTGCACTATTCTCGAAGTAAATAACTATATATATATATATATATATATATATATATATATATATTGTGAGGGCTGGGCGGGCTAGGCATGAAGGCTGAGAGGCGTTGTGAACGAGAAGAATGCGCTTTATTCGAACATGAAAAACGTGCCGACCGCGCCGGAGGCGGGAGCGAGATTGACCAAACGTGTCCCCGGCCCTCGCTTGGGCTTGGAGTTTATCTGAGTAATGGCGCCGCAGGTGGCGCTGCCGATTAGATAGGCCGCTACGCTATAGTGCGCATGCGGGCGCTCACATCCGGCCCCTCCTTGTCTGACCAAGTCCCATTGGTCTAGGAAAGGAGCACTACTTGGTGGCTTCACTGCGAGAGAGAATAGTCCTTCAAGCGCTCGGGTGGGCGCTTTTGGCGGTGAGGTCGCGAGGAGGGTACCGCTGGAGGCAAAACTGCAGGGCCAAGGGAAACTGGTGGTTGAGATAACTCATTGCCAACACTGGGAGAGCCAGATGAGTCACACAAAGGCCACTCTTGGGTTTTTACAATGTAAGGCTCGACATAAGGTGGCACGTAGTGCTTGAGTTGAGAGACGTGCACTATCCTGTCTTGGAGTCGATCACGAGGACCTTGACCAGTTACGCGGCTAACGACAAACGTAACGGGTGTTTTCTGGTTGGTGATTTGGTATATTCCCTTGAATTTGGGTGCCAACTTTCCAGTTCCATCTGCTACAGGCTCTTGGCGGCGCACCCAGACGAACTGGCCGACTTGGAAGGAGTGGTCTCGATGGGACTGATCATATGCTGTCTTCCGTTTCCCTTGTGCTTCCTCGGTATTACTTGCTGCTACGGCCCGGTTCTGAGACAGCATTAGGAGACGGTCTTGTAGGGTCCTGGCTGTGGCGGGACGGTGGCGTTGATATGGGAGCTTGGGGACGTATCCATACAGTAGTTCAAATGGAGAGAAACAGCTGCTGGCGCTATAGCTTGTGTTGATGGCAAAAGCAGCTTCTTCGAGTTTGCTTGCCCAGGAGGTCTGGTCAGTTGGACACAGCTTACGAAGAACGGAGACTAAAGTCCCATTGCTTCTCTCTACAAGACCATTGCTGGCTGCGCTGTATGCCACTGAATAATGAATCTCAGCACCGTGCATGTGCATGAAGTGCTTAAACTGGTGAGATTCAAAGGCTGCTCCATGGTCAGACATGCAGTCATCAGGACAACCAAAGCGGAAGAACACCGACTGTAAATGTGCTATAACTTCCTTAGCTGATGTTGAAGTTACAGCCGCTGGGACAATGAAACGCGTGGCAAAGTCAATGACATTCAAAATGTACTTCTTTCCTGAAGCAGCCGGCATTGTGATGTGATCAATGGCAATTAAGGCAAAAGGAACGTCCGACACTGGCATGAGACCCATTTTGCCAACACTTTTAGATATTGGGCGGTTGTTGCTTTGGCAGATCTGGCATGCTGTGACGTAGTGGGTCACTGAAGACGTAAGGTTTGGCCACCAGTAACGTTCTCTCACTTTGGTCAGTGTCCGGGTTACATCCATGTGGCCTCCACCGTCATGAACAACCTCCAGGACAGCCTGGCGCATCTTTGCCGGCACTACAATAGCTTGAGAACCTGAAGTCGCGTCACTATGGTACAGGATGTCATCAATTATGGCAAGGTCATGGTCCCACGATTCTGAAGATGACAGAGAGCGACGAAGGTCCTGGCACTCTTTGTCTTCTGCTTGCATAGCTGCGAGAGACTGTGTCTGATGGAGGACTGCTGCAGATAATCGTGACAGCATGTCAGCAACCACGTTTTGACGGCCTGGATGGTGCTGCACCGTGAAGTCGAACTCTGTAAGATCCATCAACATGGTCGTAAAACGACGTGAAGGCCTGATGTTGGCTGTTAAGCATGCAACGGTCCAGTTGTCAGTCAACAGGCAAAATTTCTTGCCGAGCAAGTAGTGTCGGAACTTGATCGTAACCGCCCAGTGGACACCAATACACTCCCAAACGTTGCTATGCAACTTCTTCTCTGCGGCCGTGAGTGCACGACTCGCATATTCGATCACAGTTTCTTTTCCACACTGTTTCTGAGAGAGCACAGCACCAATTGCGGTTCCTGAGGCATCTGTTGTGACTGTGGTTTGGGCGTCTGGATCAAAATGGCCCAGTACAGGTGCCTCTGTTAATGCTGTGCGAATTCGCTGAAAGGCTTCATTGCAGTCGCTGGTCCAGGCAAACTCCTCAGACCGTATGAGACTCTGCAACGGTGCTGCTATCCGAGAGAAATTCTTCACAAATCGGCGATAGAAGTTTGCTGTCTGGAGCCATGACAAAACTGCTTTGCTGTTTGCAGGCTGTGGGATTTTCATGATGGCTTCGACTTTGGCAGGGTCAGGCTGCTTGCCGTCTTTGCTCAAAATGAATCCGAGAAACTTGATAGACTTCAAAGCAAACTTACACTTGTCAAGTGAAACCTTGAATCCACTGGCAAGGAGTGCACCAAGTACTTCGTCGAGTAACCTTGCAAACTCGTCAAAAGTTGGCGCAAAAACCAGAACATCATCCAAGTACACCCGCACACCGCACTTTGGGCAATGGGGCTGCAGGTTAGCAAAAATTGACTGCATGGCTCGCTGGAAAGTGGCAGGTGCGTTCTTCAGCCCAAATGGCATGCGGGTCCACATAAAGGTGCCATAGTGGGTCACAAAAGCAGTTTTTGCTTGGTCTTCCTTACGAACGCGAACTTGCCAGTAAGCAAACTTTAGGTCAAGGCAGGCGAAGTACTGTGACCCAGCAATGTCATCCATGATGTCATCCGCATGTGGAAGTGGTTGCACGACGTTCACAGTCATCTTGTTTAGGGGCACATAGTTAACACAAAGGCGCTTCTTGCTACCTCGGCTGACAACCACTGCGGGGAATGCCCAAGGTCCTAAGGCTGGTAGAATGATGCCTTGCCGAAGGAGTGTGCTTATTTGAGCCTCAAGAAAACGACGGTCTGCAGCAGAGTAACGGTAAGGGGATCGACTGTATGGCACAGCATCGGGAAGAAGGTCGATTGAGTGTTCAACACCCTCGTACAGACCTAAGTCATCCTCTTCACGAGCGAATACTTCAGCGTGCTTCGAAAGAATGCTCGTGATTTCCCGTTGTTGATGTGCTGGCAAATGGCTACCAACCTGAGCGGCAGGCAAGGATGGGTCAATGCAAACCTCTATTGTTGAAGAAGCACCTCGCCTGCATTCAGAAGACGGGCCGTTGGAGTTTGAAACCTCATATTGGCAAGATAGTGCTAACCACGGGGGTTCATCTGGGCCTGGGAGTGGCATTCGCTGGAGGCCTGCTGAGCTGTGGTGTCCAGATACATGGTAATTGAAAGATGACCCCTGGATCATAACAGCGTTCGACATCCTGGGCAACAGTCGCTCATGGCACCGCACACTTGTTCCTGTGGTGGAATGACGAATTTCAGTTGGCATGGGTGGCTGGAACACCAACTGTGCGTGACTGGCAGCAAACCAGTCTTCCCCCAATATAAGTGGCATGGCATTGTTATCGAGGACGGCGGCTTCCACCAAACCGGTGATGGGTCCCACAGAGATCTTCAAGCAGATAGCACCAGCAGGAGCCACTGTCGTTCCTCCAACGACAACTAGAGGGGGTCTGGTCCAGGGCAGGAGGGGCAAAGATCTGACAAGGTGACGAGAAACAAGTGTCACCTTGGAACCACTGTCTGGAAATGCGTCCACTTGGCCGCTTCCAGCAATTGTGGCGTTTACAAGGGCGCATTGGACCAGCGATCCATCAAGGGTCTCGGAAAGCGTGCTGTGAAGAGCTGGCGAAGGATGCGTTGTAGACTGTGTGGCAGTAGCTCTGGATGGGCACTTTGAAGCTAGATGTCCTTTTTGGCGGCATTGAAAACACACGGCTTCGGCCAAGTTCTGGCCAGAACGGTAGGCAGGAGCGCCATGCCTCGTAGAGATGGTCTGGTACCGAGCCTCTTGTTGGTCTGGTGGTAGGGCTGCGATTCGCTGCGGCTGTCTTGTTTTGTCTGGTACCGCCTGAACATTCGTGCCCTCTTCACTGTGGTGGGGCACCTGTGGGCTTGGCATTACTAGTTTGGTGCTTGAATACCCTGGGCGTGGGAGTCGACGAGACAAGTGGCTCAATGTTTGGTCAAGCTGCGTTACGATGTCCATATAGGCGGCGACGGTTTCTGGCCGTTGTGCTGCTATAGTAGTGGCCAGGTTCTCGTCGGAAATGCCCTGAAGGGCGTACTCTATGCGCTGAGTGTCGGTAAGAGTGACTGGGCATCCCGAAATGAGCTTCAACTTCGCCAAAGAATAGTGGACCAGGTTCTCTCCGTGCGCTTGCACGCGACAAGTAACAGCTTGTTGCCACTGTAGTAAGGTTTGCTTGGCGCTGAATTGATCCAAGAAAGCTTGCCTGAAGGCTTCCCAGGTGGGACACTGACGGCCAATGACTGCTTTCCAATCCGCGGCTGCTCCACGGAGCTTTCCCAGAGCGACGGCGAGTACGGTTGAAGGCTCCCACGAAGCTAGGTTTCGAGTTCGTTCCAACTCTTCAATCCAGTGGGACGCTGAAATGCTGCCGTCTCCATTAAATGTAGGAAGCGATGCGGACAGGTCTGGAAGAGTCGTGACCTGAACTGGCGCTGCAGCGCGTTGTGACACTTGAAGGAGCTGTTGAAGTAAACCCGTCAGCAACTCGGTACTTTGGGCTGCGTCGAAGCTCGAAGGAAGCGGCGTAGTGTTCGGGCGCTGGCTGGACGCTGAGGAGTCTGGGGAAGGCGACAAAGGCGTCATTGAGCGGTTTTGGGCTATATCGGCGAGGAGACGATTGATCACTTCTTCCTTCGGCCCCGTAGCGTCCAGGTTTCGGCGAACCAACTCTTCACGGAGGAAGTCTGCTGTAAAGCCGGCGAGGTCCTCAGGCGTAGCCTCGTTCCAGTTCACAAGCGGCATGGCGTTCACAAGAAATTAGCAGAAGGAGCACAAGACTCACGAGAGACGAAAAAGGCGGGCAGGTCAAGTTGGCTCGGCTCTGCAGGCGAGCTACTTCATCGGGCGGGTGGGCGTCAGCACGACGGTCGGCGAAACAAAAGGCAAAGGCACGAAATGACTCGGACGAAGCGGCCGAAAGGCGTATCGGGCGGCGGACGGTAAACACAGGACGGAGCGCCGCGCGGCTAGTCCGGCGGATCACTTCACGAGGCGGGCAAAAGGCGACGTTCCAGGCATGGTTCGGAGTCGACTGCGCCAGTTGTGAGGGCTGGGCGGGCTAGGCATGAAGGCTGAGAGGCGTTGTGAACGAGAAGAATGCGCTTTATTCGAACATGAAAAACGTGCCGACCGCGCCGGAGGCGGGAGCGAGATTGACCAAACGTGTCCCCGGCCCTCGCTTGGGCTTGGAGTTTATCTGAGTAATGGCGCCGCAGGTGGCGCTGCCGATTAGATAGGCCGCTACGCTATAGTGCGCATGCGGGCGCTCACAATATATATATATAGGATATGGCACAACGGGAGCGTTGTCAACAAGGATAAATATATTTATTTCCCAACAGTTTCGGGAGGGGACCTCCCTTCATCAGGGGATGAGTTATACTCATCTATAACTCATCCCCTGATGAAGTATAACTCATCCCCTGATGAAGGGCGGTCCCCTCCCGAAACTGTTGGGAAATAAATATATTTATCCTTGTTGACAACGCTCCCGTTGTGCCATATCCCATACCTTCACGAAGACTAACTGGCCCATTGAATTATTACTCCCACTATATATATATATATATATATATATATATATATATATATATATATATATATATATATATATATATATATATATATATATATATATATATATATATATATATATATATATATATACGTTCTCTCGGTGTTTATTACAGGGACGTAGTGCGAAAGGCATGCATGCATATCATATGTGTGCCTGCATAGTGTCTTCTACATGTGTTCCCATGAAACACATTTTGTCGATATTCCTTGTAGTGCTACAATGTTTCGTGCTGCGATCGTAAAGGCGTGCATGTCACATGTGAGGGTGCAACTTCCTAATAGTCCTGCCATACAGACATTATTTATTTCTCGTATAACTTGCTTTGGGTTGCGAATATTCTTGCGTGTGTTCATCTGTGTAGTCATTCACACACATTTGTCTTGTTCTTGTTCTAAAGATGGCCGCCTGCAACATTGGCTTACCAGCTGCGCCACTGTTCCGGAAGGCGTTCAATTGCCAAGCTGGACATCATCTTGTCAAGAATTTCACATGGCCTGAGCCAGGAAAACCTACCGTGGCTGAATCCTTGTAAATGTTTAAGAGCCCTATAGTCACACGAAAAAGATTGGGTCAGAGACGCCTGCACAGAGGCCTAGCCGTGCATTTCACGAATCTTATTAGACGCGAACTTTCCAGTAGAAGTGATTTCTGGACGCTGGCACGCCATAGCGTGTTCTTTTATCGACGTTGAAGCGATTCTCCCATATTTTTACTGTCTTCCGCTATTATAACATTATGCCAGGCGTTTGTTAAATATAATATGTTGTAAAATATGTTTCGTAGCCTTTGTTCTTTTCGTGTGTTGCCTTCATCATTTAGCATTATTTCATCAACAGATGACACGACATTCGCTCGCCGCAAGCACAGCTGCTATCACGACAACGCAGTGGGGAGACCACCCGCCTCTAAAATCGTGGAGCTGTTGCGCAATGAGGACCATTGTCTCGCGCCTTGAAAGAACTGATGGAAATTTTCGATGTCGCGCATTTTACAAGTGTTCGGTAGTTCCTTCGGTTCAGTTGCATCTGTCCACTTGTTCAGGGATGTATTAGCTGCGAGAATTCCAGGCAAGAGCGTGCCAATTTTTTTTGGGGGGGATAAAACCATGGTTTGTGTACGTGCGAAGTAGGTGTGTGTGCATATATACACATGTGGATTTGAAGATTTCCAGGGGGTCAGGGGGGAGAAGCGCCCACCCTTGCTGCGCCAGTGACTCCGATCGCCCAAAGAGCATCTACGCATCGGCACGAAGTGAAGCATACGACGAGTGGGCGAAGCACTGGGGATAATTCTTACTGTAAATCACCCGTTGCATTGTCCACTCGCACCATTACACAAGTTACAACGTGTGTGCAGTATATACCACATGTTCTTGTCGCCGAGCCAACGCTTCCCACGTCTTATACTCCGGGGTAGCAGCTTTGTGGTCGACGTTGGAGGTTTGCCGCTGCTTCCACAGCTCTCGCCTCCGGTGTAGCCTGCAATCTGCGCAGGCGCTGAGCTGCCACTTCTCGGCATCGCCGATTTGCCTTTCGCGGGCGAGAGCACTTTCACAATCGTTTTCATTCGTGGCCGAAAGAGAAGTAGTAGTGAGATTTCGGACTGTGGCACACACCCACGCTGTGGGATCGGCTAATAACTTGGTAATTTTCAAAAAAAAAAACTTAAATATTTGATTAAATGTCGTTTTGGTAAAGCTGAAAGAAGTAGAAATATGCAACGAAACTGCGAATACTACAAATGAGTACTATCATAGGTAGTAACTCTGAGCTGGGTAATTTAGGAAATATTTCGAAATTGAAATGTAATTTATAAAATAGGTGCGCGAGAAGGCTCCACAATCTAAATCTATTTGAATATTTAATAAAACCATCCAAAGCATCGGCAACCTTCCCATCATTCTGGCCCAGGGACAAAGTCCCATACGAAAGCACATTTGGTACATTTACATCTAGTCTAAGGAGTCGGCAAACGATACGCAAAGCGTTATTCTGCAACGTGGAATATCTTTTGTAGGGAATGAGATAATGTTTTGTTGTCTCATGTATACTCCTCCAAAAAGAACAGTTGGGAGAAGCTGCCAGATCATCTCTGTGCAAATAAAAGTTAAGATATGAAGTTAACAACGTAGTCTAGTGATTGCAACAAAAGTTCTATTGTTTGACATATTTACTGTACATTATTCTCCGGGATAACAATCTGTTTCTTTTAAGCTTCTTGAAAGCTAAACAGATAAAAAGCCGATGATCTGGGTCCCCGTTCTGCGACAAGAATTGTGCGAGCTCAGACCACGCAGATGCAGCATTATTTATCTCATGAATGCATCCATATTCGTTATGTGTGTTTTAATCTTACCGATACTTTTAACTGCAGCCGTGTCATGTGACAACATTACTCAAAAACTGCGCAAAGGTCAGAATGCAAATTTAAATTACGTGCATTGGGCACACCGTTTGATGATGACGCTTTGCCGATGGCGTCGTCGCAAAGGTGACCACTGCTGTCCCAATTCTATCCTTCAAATTTGCTGGACAGAGTTTCCCATACTATATTACCTAGAGGGGAATGGCGCTATAGTGTCTACGCGGGCCCCTTCAGCGGCACTAGGACGTATAGGGATCGAATTATGGGAAGTACAAGCTTCGGATATCTGCTTCGGATGAATCACGTTCGTGAAAATCGCGAAGCCTGTTTGCCGATTGTCAAACAAAGCGGTGTGAAGTTATTTTCAATCCAAACGTGGAACTCTATGGTATGCTGCATAAATAGAAGCTCCGTGGTTTGCTGTGAAGACGGCACACTGCCCCATTTCAATGCACCATACCGAAACGACGACTCGAGATCCTTATAGTCACTGCGCACAAACGAGGTTTTCTAGCCACGATAAGTCGGATCTTAGCTACTTATTCTAGCAGAAAAACAAAACTTTCCTTTTAGCGCACGTAAAAGGCAGGACAAAACACACTAAATTGCAGGGGTGGTAGCTTCCAACATAATGCAGTAAGACGAAAAGTTCAATTGGGATTCATCGAGTGCGATGTTGGTCCTTACCTGTCCTGTGTTTCTGGTGTTGCGATGTAAACAAGTTCATGATGCACTTCCAACAGTACGGTCTTTTACGTGCGCTACAGAGGAAATGAACTGAAGATGAGCTACCAAGCAGCCCGATAGGGCATCCTCCGAGAGAGAGAGAAAAAAAAGTAAAATTTTTATTTCTGTGTTGCTATTGTTATTGCAGTGAGAAAAATGGCCTACAAATCGAAGGCTTCTTCGGAACTACTGTCAGCATGCATTATGTATACAGCACAAACGCTGAGTGAAAACGTGTAACTTGAAATTAGGCTGCCACAGTTAATCTAAGACAGCTTTATGAAACAAATTTATATGTTTTGTAATGAAATGTAATATACTAAAAGGTATTGGCGTAATAATAATAGGTGATAAATTTTATATAAAATAATTTATCCGAAATAGAAGCGTCTTTCAGCGCCCTCTAACAACTTTGCGTAGTTGGCGCAAAAAAAAGCCAGGCTTGACACTGCACTAAGACCCTGAGCGGTGTATTCAAACGGAAGCGGAAAGGTGCCAACACAAGCCACAGAGGCACGAGCGCGTTTCGTCTTGGTGGTCGTGACACTGGTGGCACCACAGCGACCGCAGATAACACGCCGAGTGAGCCCAGTGCCCAAAACCACCCACGAAATGAGCGCGCCTCTGCAAACAGTAGCCTCGGATATCCGCAGCCTCTCCTCGCACCAGAAGACCATGTCGACGACGGGTGAGTGCTGGTCTCGTTGTCGCAGGTTTCAACAGTGTAATTGCACGTTATTGTAGCGGTTACTGTGAACATTTATCGTGTACTGCACTGCTCGAGGTGCAGCTCAGTGCGCCGCCCCTTATCCCGCAGTGTTGCGTGTTAATGGCTTTTTGAAATAAATGAGTTCTAGAATAGTGTACGCTAATTTGCGTTAGTGTTTGTCGCCACATACATGTGTCGTGCGCTATCCTCTTGCGTACAGACGGAGTCGCGCTTGTTTAAAGTTCCCAGCCGGCCACTCCTGCTGCCGTTTTCTATAGACATGCGCAAAGCACGACGCCTCATCGAACATGGTCATACGGCGTGCTAGATAGTTGTACCGTAATTCAAGCATCAATGGAAGCTTGTAGCTAACGCGAGGTAGTAGCTGCAGACAACAGCGTCCTCAGCCTCGCGTTCCACTGCTGTAGAGGAGTTCTGTATGCACTCCCGCTAAGTGACGGAAAAGCGGGCACGCAGCTAACTCCCATCTTTGCGTGCCTTACTCTAAGGCCCGTATTCAGAGACCAACCTTATTCGTACCCCGCGCTTTCCTTGTGAACTTGGTGCGTTTGATGAAAAATGTAGGTCAGTATTCACATGGAAATCATAGTTGTTTTTTACGTTGTTAACATTTCGGTGCCTTTATAACACACTTATCGTGCACACAAACCTCAGAAGCACGTCACATTACGATAAATTGGATGTGTGAAAACAGGCCTAAAACTGCCTACTAGCTTCACACCACATGCCAGCTTCACAAAGGTGCTGTCATATAATGAAATGCGTTATAATGTTTGTCACCTCAAAGTATGCTATGACGGCAGAGGTTTAGTGCGTAGAAGCTTGTATCAGAGCACATTGCAATTACTTGTTTTTTGAAACAGCTATGCTCGCTCAAGTTGCATTCGGAATGGTTATATTTAGCGTTTAGCGCCTGATGAGGCTGTTTCGCAACTGCGAAATGTGTCCTGTTAACCACATGATCAATTTTCGAAGTCACTCTAGCGTAGCACTCGTGGCAGCCAGCCAGCAGGAGAAAAAGACGAGCGCTGGTGGCTTCTGGTGTGTGGTTTGGAAAGTGTTCTGGCTCATGGCCAGGACAGACATATGGGCTACGAATGCTTCAATTTTTCGCTTCGCCAGTGTCTCAATGGAGCTGCGGCCTAGTCAGCCGCCTTTAAGCCCTCATGCATCTTGCATTCTTTTCAAATGCACTGCATGCAGTCAACACTTCATGTGTCATTGCTTGTATATCAAGCAATCTTTGTGCAGTGGGAATTTATTTTGTCTACAATGTCACGTCCTCGCTCAAATAGCCAAATTTCCTGCTGTGAAAATTATTTCCTGCTGAAACTGGAAACATTAACGATTTTCAACTCTGTGCTCGAACTATCATTTCCAGCTATTAAAGTGAAATTGTCAGCCTCAAAGACAGTGTTCACCTAAAACCAATGTAGAAAGCATATTCGCAGTTCAGAATTTGCATACCATTTTCATGTTGGTTTAAAAGTTATAATGTGATTTGTTGTTTTATCTTTTAGCAGTGCACTAACACAGCTAATAATGAACTATTACCCGGAGTTCTGGCCACCCCCATGGCTGTGAACTGCCACTGTTTTGTTCTTGGAGTGGCACAAAGCTTGTCTACTATTTTATAATGGTTCACAATTTCGAAAGTGTGGTATCGCATGCCGTGCGGAAGATGCCGACGTACATATGGGTCTGCCATTAAAGGGAACACCTGCGTGCATGGCGTGTTTGAATTTTGCTCTGTTGCAAAATCACAATGGCTTAGATTTGCATACGACTAACAGTGATTGACAGTTCTGACTCCTCTTGACAGACTAATGCCATGCTCAAACACAGTTTCTTTATCCACTTGCTGCTAGAGGGCTTGAAATATGAAGTTGTTATTGTAGTGTACCCTTTAACAATGGATTGTACGGTACATCTTGAGTTAATTTTCTGTGGTTCTCGAGATTAATTGCTACTGTAAGCAGGAAGGGGGGGGGGGGGGAGTACGTAGGCTGCCAGTGTCATGCGAGCCAGACCTATAACATATACATTTCTGGCATTTTTTAGCATTAGCACAGATTAGTCGGGTAACTTATGAAACTAGTGGCTCAGGCTGCAGTGCCTTTCATAAGCGGCATGCCGCTTCATAATGCCAAACTGCATAAAATATGATTTAGTACGAAAACCTTCCTTGACTGGCAACTGTCACTCTCTTCACTGCTCGATACTGTTTAGAACAAGTCCAAGCGATTTTTCTAGTGAGAAATATTTAGAACATTCCCAGTTTAGAGCATATTTTAAGGAGATGTATTGGCACCTTTAGTCGCAGGATACCATTTTCGTCGTTCCTCTGAGACTTTTTGCTAGCAGTACTGATGCCCTATTTGTTCTCCAGTCTGACCACACACACTTCTTAAGAATTCAATGGTAATGCTTCATTTTAAGTTGTAGAACTCTCGACCAAAAAGAAAGTGCTTTATATCTAAGAAATTATTTTCTTAAGTTAAGAAATACCGGCATATCATATGAATTTAATATCGAATATATGTGCTATCTGTACGTATTAAAATGGCACATCCATTATGTGGAGCGCATCACAGATATGAACCTATTCGCCGCAGAAACAGCGGAATGATCAAGTTATGTGGCCAGAGGCCTCATAACTTATCTCGCTCTCCAAATCCAAAGCAATGTTGTCTTACCTAGAAAAGGTACAAAGAAGCATAGACATGCGAATTGACCGTTTATAGCCAAGTTGTAGAGTTATAGACTGCAAGGCACTGTATATGAAAGGCAGCTTCGTCGCAATACATTCAGATTGTGGACCTCAGTTTGCTGGCTTTGAACACTGCACAAGCACAACATATGCAGTGTGTTGAGTGGTACTGGCTTGTCTGGCACCACAGAAGGCGGACCAAGTCTCTTTGCGCTGTCGTGTGTAGCTTACACAACAATGCCTAATAAGTGTGAAAAGGGTTATGGAAAGCATGCTTCCCTGTACGACTACGTGGCAAATGTCGGCGATTGTAATATCGGGGACACGCGGTGCACTGCCGATCTTGGTCGAGGCTGATCAGGACAGATTTCCCAAGTGACTGGCACTGACCTGCGGCTTGTGTCAGAGACCCAATCATAATCACGAAATTTGATTGAGATCAGGCATGATTGTGTTCAAAAGTGGTCGCGTGATACCTGCATAATACACCTTGATCTGTTGTCATTGCAGAGTTCGACATGGTGCACCCTATTGCGGCGAAGTCTGGGCTGATCCAAGGAAGGCGTCATGCACTCTCCGACAGGGTCAACCACAGTTTCTCTGGAGGCGTGAGTAATTTTTTTTTTTAATCTGTCACGGTCTAGACAGCAGAATCTGTGCAGGCATGACTGCACTGCAACTCGAAGTCCAAGAAAACCATGCTCACCTGACGAAGGCGTAGCAGCCCCCACAATTTGAACACACAGTCCCGCTAATGCACATAGCCGTGTTCTGCGAAGGGGGCAGGGTAGGGGGTAGGGGCGTTCAGCGTCCAGCTCACATCACCCAGGAGTGAGCGTCCATTGGTTCAACCATAGAGGAAGAAATGCCACAGACTTATCAAGTTGTATTTGACTTTGGGAGGTTGTCTACTGTCATTTCTGAAAAAGGAACTGTTTTGTGACAAGGCAGAGGCAAGCAAACTGCACTGTTATCCTACCCCCCACAGGGCATGCGTCACTGTTAAATGGATGCTCTTTCCTCTTATGTCAGCGATAGTATCCAAGTACTCTCTTCTGATGATGTGCACATACACCACTTTCAAATAATGAGCCCCGCTGTTTGTCTTTGTTTTCCATTTTGCCTCTCAGCGCATGTGTTCCCGGCTTGGCATTGACATAAGTCGGTTGAAAAGTTGGAGTTCACTGAGACTTGCTCAAGAAACATAGTTTGCACCTAGGGCTCACTCAGACTCTGTGTGCTTTTCTCGGCTTGACTTGCTCGGACTCGCACTCACGAACATATTATTCAGACAGACTCGCTTGCACTTAGGCTGGTGGCTCACCCCGCTGTGGTGGTCTAGTGGCTAAGGTACTCGGCTGCTGACCCACAGGTTGCGGGATCGAATCCCGGCTGCGGCGGCTGAATTTTCGATGGAGGCGGAAATGCTGTAGGCCCGTGTGCTCAGATTTGGGTGCACACTAAAGAACCCTAGGTGGTCAAAATTTCCAGAGCCCTTCACTACGGCTTTCTCAAAATCGTATGGTGGATTTAGGTCGTTGAACCCCACGTATCAATTGGACTCATGGCTTCACCACAGTCGGAGTGCGCATGAGCGAGTCGACTCGCAAGTCCATTGGCTAAGAATTACCTGTATTTGTCATATGTAAATGCTCTTTAACGCTAATATCTGTCATTATCATCTGCTATACAATATGTCTTTTCATCTTTTACCGTCAAATATCAGTTATCAGAGGTCACTATCCAATGAGGACATTTTTTTAAACTGAATATTGCGACTTGCACAAGCTATCATTATCAAGAATTTCTCATGCAAAAGTATGCAGGAAGAGCTCGTGGCACTTCTTCTCCTAACTGACCCTTCCTATCAGTGAATGCTGAGGTGGTGCTTGTACTCTAGTTAGCTGAGGTACGTGCGAATAGGCACGAGTGTAAAAGTAAGCTGATGTAATGCTGATGGTAATCTTGAGGATGAGTAGATAGGACTGTAGGTGGGCAAAAAACGGGGAGCTTGCTTTGATTCACTAAAGAAATACTACGTTACGCACTCAGGGCTTGCTCGGGCGGAGACTCGCTAAATATTTGTACAACCAGACTGACTTGGACTCGCAAAAATTTTCTTCAAGTGAACTCGCTTGGACTCGGCAAAATATTACATACTCGAGCTCATTCACTCAGACTCGGGGCCCGATCGAAGTGAGCCTACTCATGAGCGAGTTTGCCGAGCTTTGTGAGTCTGTAACACTGCAGATGTTCTCTAATGTGAACATTAATAAACCTTAAAATTAGGGCAGTTTTAGGTCATCCTGATTACTCGCCTTATATAGTTAATTTAGTTATTTTGGACCTATAAAATGCTGTAGGCCCATGTGCTCTGATTTCTGTGTGCGTTGAAGAACCCCAGATGGTAGAAATTTCTATAGACTTCTGTTACGGCATGTCTCATAATCATATGGTGGTTTTGGGATGTTAGACCCCGCATATCAATCAGTGATTTTCGGAGCTACATATAAAGCCTCCCTGCTGCTCAATGTACAGGGTAATGTGTATTTAAAAAAAAAAAACTGAGAATGTGTTTTAAAAGCTGTAGTGCAGCAAAGGATTGACTATAAAAGTTGACATGAACGCATATAGAACTGCGTTAAATGCTTCACTTCTTTAGTACAATGATCAGAACAAGCTGTACTTTGCCTTCATTTAGTTGTCTCCCAGTGCCTTGCCATCGTGCAGTACAACAAAGTGGGCTGCTGTTAGACATAGCACCAATTGTTTGTTGCTGCCAACTTATCGGCACATGAAACATTCAGACTGCTTTTAAGCAGTGTGGGAACCTGCTGCACACTTGGCTTAATCTTTGGAGTCGCATTGCTGGGAAGCAAACAGCTAATTAATGATGCCGAAATTGCATGGGGTGAAATGCTTGTTAGGATAATTTAAGTGTGCAATAAATAAGCAAATGATTTGAATGAGAAAGCACTCCTCACGCAAAGAAGTTCCTCACACGAAGAAGCTCGACTTATTCCTTGCTTTAAACCTGCAATGATCTTAGTTATGCTACTAAAATGCTATTTCCCCATCAATTCACTACTGTTTATGATTACTAGATTTCAGTTTCTTTTTCTTTTTTTAAACCGGGTCAGTAGTGATCAAATCTGAAGTATATGACTCTGCCGTACTTAAATATAAACTTGTGAACCACGTTTTTTTTCATGCTTTTATAAAGTAGCTACCGGTTGTCTAAGCTTCGTGGGGTGTCGCCCCAGTGCCGTCATTGTGCTCTAAGTCATCACCATCTGCTCTTCAGTGGCAACCTTATACTGTTTTTATAGCAAGGCTGTTTGCTGGCCTAGTTGGTAATTGAAGACATAATTTAGTCACTGATTAGAACACACACAAAGTGACAAACACAGTGACAGGACGAATAGCTCGTGCAAGTGTTTTGGGCGTTAACCCAGAAGTAAACAGACAGCATATATGTGCAGCCTCGTCGCAGCCTGGGCTATGTGCACTGTTGAACACATCATTTTGCCTTCAAATGCATCATGCGCATTTATGCACGATTCTTGAGTGGACAACTTTTACTCACTTTGCTCTATTCAGCTGCATATTGCTGCGGAGGATCACTTTTGCTGAAGTCGCCGCAATGTTCGCGGTGCCACATTCCAGGATCACTGCTTTGTTTCTGGCTTGTGTTTGCTCGAAATTAATACACTAACTGGCAATAAATCATCATCCTATTTTGGGCCCAGATTTGATTATTGCTGCACAAAAATAGAACGCGACTGACTTGAGAATAAATACATTTCTAATTGTACCCTAATTAGGATTTATTACTGATAACTGTACAAATCATCAAGGTACTATTTTCTTTCTTCCTGTAGAGTATCAAGTGCTGTGGGATGTAGTGCGAATTGCGCAGATTGAGCCATTTCGCCATAATTCATACCTGAAGGAGATGTAGTCGAGCGCTGGATGTTGTCATTGCCAACCATTCCTCTACTCTTTCGCTCGGCTTTGCTCTACGTTAAATACAGGATGTTTTATTACTCGTCGAAATGGCTGATTGGGCGAGTTGGTTAAGTTACACGCTCGTATTTCAAGCAAGCACGTTTTAACTCTGCTGTCAGTTATCTCGAAACATAAAGGGCTTGTATTCTGAAACTACCATTGAAGGCGAGAGAGTCGCTTTTCTCGTCGAATCTGATGTCTCCAATAACTAAGTAAACTACTTGCCTGTGCTGTACAAGTGCATGGCAACTGCTAGAGAGGCGTTTTCGTTCATATAGGTACGGGCTTCCACATTGTGGCCAGGCTCGGTTTGGACTTGAAATATGAGTTGAAAGTGCTTTCAATGTTTCTTCTGTAATTGTTTAAAGCACAGTATAATATTAAAAGGATGCAGCCTTCTGTGAAATGTATCTTTAATGAGTTCAGCATGGCGTACTTGGAGAGTTCAGCTATGACCTAGTCTCGCCACGTTGCCAGTGCGAGAAATGGCCGGTTCATGCTGCTGGCATGTTGAAATAACAAAAATCAAGATCTTGCAAAACGATTTTTTAAATGCACGCCAAGGTAGTGCTCGCTGTTGTGCACATTAACTAAGGATTGCCTCCTATAAGCTATAGTGTGTATCACTGAAATGCTAGACTTCACCACCAAGCGATGTTTTTAAGGAGTGTTTGTTTATTCTAGACATGTCAAAGCACTGTAGAACACAGTCAAATTGACAGAAATATACCATATGGCACCCTTACTTTTTCAGTTTTGCTCCATTGTGAATCGCACCTAAAGGTGACACTTTTGCAATTGTTGCCTTTTGCGATCGTTTCACAATGCAGTTCCAGCACTATTCTCATCTTCTCCCCGGTCAACTAGTCTGAATACGCTACCAAATGTTTGGGACATGGATTTAGTAGCTCTTCTGTTTCACGCCGCGGTGTCCTTCAGATCCACCCAGCTTTTCTCGCATGCAGGAGCTCTTGCAGACAGAGCACCTGCCAGGGGGATGTACAGTGTACGGTACACATTTTGAGTTTGTTGAACTATTGCAATTGGGAATTTGATCGAGGGCTTCAACCACCGCCCCCATGCTGACATGATCACTGCTCAGGGCAGCCACTAGCTTGGCAAAGAAGCATTGGGATTGTGACTATTGTGAAGCTCTCAAGAAATGTAACTGTCGGTTGTGCTATTAGGTGCACCTCAACAGAATTTCAATTTTGGGTATACAGGCTTGTCCCGTCACGGTAGTCTAGTGGCTAAGGTACTCGGCTGCTGACCCGCAGGTGGTGGGATCAAATACCGGCTGGGGCGGCTGCATTTTCAATGGAGGCGGGAATGCTGTAGGCCCCGTGTTTTCAGATTTGGGTGCACAAAAAAGAACGCAAGGTGATTGAAATTTCCAAAGCCTTCCACTACGGCCTCTCTCATAATCACATGGTGGTTTTGGGGCCGCACATTAAACCCCACATATCAATTAATCATCAATGAGTATACAGGCTTCATTGACCTAGGAAACTCCAGTGCGTCAAAGCATTTACAATCATAGTTATTTCTCTAAGTAGGGCAGTGTGATTTGGAACTCCTATTGGCTAACGATTCTGTGTTTGACATCCTTGCTCTGCAGGCCCTCAGTGAAAAGACGAGCAGCGTGGACCAAGGGCCATCGCCTACAATTTGCTCCAGTGGTGAGCTCAAATCTTCGAGCAGATATGGAAAGTTTAAGAAAATAGGCGAAAACAAACGTTAAATCGAGGTAGACTGAATAGGTAGTTCCTTAAAACTGTGGTTGCAATAATGATGCTGTTGAAGCTGTAGGCTCTTTTCACTTCATGCTTTTGTGACCGAAAAATAGCATCTTGCACAATAAAAACAGAACAAAGAAGGATATTTGATGTTTCTCCACAATTTTGTTACATTGGGTTTTATACTCTTCTGGAGCAAAAATTTGTCAATTTTATGTGCAAAGCGTCGCACATAATTGTTTAAAGAATGAGTGGAGCGACACATATCTGTGATCACTGAGCCACAGAGTATTGCTTGCACTCATGGCCACAACTTCCTATGTTATGCACTAAACACTTTGAAATGCACAAATAAGCCATTTAGGGTATTCAAAGCTTGTCATTGGGTATTCAAAACATGTCAAGTTTTGAATACCTGATGCATGTAAACAGCATCTGTAGAAATCATCTCAGATCAAAGATAATGACTCTGCAAAATGCGTAAAGAGACCTTTATTATCACTTGTTTCATAGCTAACGGCATAACCTGCCAAGAGTTCAACGAACGACGGAACAAACCCAGAGGATGAGTTGTAATTGCCAACAGTGAATGATTACTTTCGTCAAGTTTAGTGTATATTTTATGTGGGTTACAAGTGTTAAAATACAGTATGCTATAATTCAAGTGGGTTGGCTGATCTCTGAAGAACAAAAAGTCACAGCTTTGTCGCAAAAGCGAAGCATTGTATGTGATAGCAAAAAATTAACAAATTGGAAGGTCACTCGTAGAATGGCAAGCAGATTGAAACGCGCCCTGGGTTTCGATCTTGGCAGTGGCTTGAGAAATCGGGTCACACAGTTCAAAGTGCTTTGTTCTAGTATTAGAAAGGAAAGAAAAGCACAACTGTAAACAAGGCCACGAATGTGTTCGAAACCTGCAAGCAGGAAGGCTAGACAAATATGTGTACTACCCATCATTGCCCATGGTCGCTGAATGAGCGCTGCACCAGAGTCCTCTCTAGTTAATTTAAGGAAACTCTATAAGTGGTAGTCCAAAACAAGGTTGCTCACAGTGAATATGGGTGCTTGAAGCGATAAACAATGATAGAACGAGGAACATTGCTGATCTGAACGTTTTGTCTTCAACAAGGCAGCGGACAAGACCCCAACGTTTTTTATTCTATCACTGCTCATCATCACTTGTATTTACGAAAAAGTGTTATGTAAAACCCAAGATTGTTGCCCTCAGCATATTTCTAGGCTTGGGTGAATATTCAAATGCTTTGAATATTCGAAGGAAAAATGCAGTATTTGAATTCACTTTGAATCTAAATTATCTAAAATTTCAAATTATTCAAGACGAACAAATAGGTGCATATTAATTCGCGTGTAACATTCTGTAGAAGTGGTTTCACGGCAATGGAGGGGTGCAAAGCTGTGAAAGCATCTTTCTAGGTATACATTAGTTCACATGTTGTATAGTTTCCTAAATATACACTATAAGGAGCTCTGGCACTAGTGTGTATACGAGCTGTAATGCACGGCTATTCAGGGAGCACGGGAATGATAGGTAGGACACGGATTTGTCTGATCTTCGTACATCAGGCTTTGTTTAGGTTTGCGTGGCTTGAAGCTGTTTTTCTATGAAACAAAAATCTGCAAATGTTCAGCGGTTGTGCTTCAACACCTTATTATTTTAGGATTAAGGTTTCAAATCTGGTCCCAAAGCCCTAAAGAGTTCGTTTTGTCATTCAAAACAAAACCGAAACACAGTAATAAACGAAGCCACAAGTGCGATCCACCGCCCGCAAGTATGAAGACTAGGCAAATCTGTGTACTACCCATCATTCCCATGGTTTCTGATCGATCGTAGTGCCAGAGTCCCATGTAGTTAATTTTGGGAAACTCCTTGTCACATGTAACTTTTTGTTAAAGCAGCTTCACTGCTGTGAAGTGGTGCGTGAAAACACGTATTCAGGAGAAATGCATACTGGCGTGAAGCCCCACCTCAAGATTATATGAGGATATTTCCCTCACATATACTCATTTTTTGTTTCATTTTCAGTTTAAAAGCTCATTATACCAGCTTATAGACACTAACTATAGCAAATTTCAAAACTTAACATATTTTACAGGCTATCACTTGCATTCTATGGAAAGTCATATTCTGCTACTATTCGAAGTTGTTCCCACTTTCTTTGATGCAAAAATGGCATTTGCACAGGCTTTGTTTGAATTTTCAAGAAATGTCGTGCAGGTTAGTTTGGTTATGGCGAATGTGCCCCTCTTTCTTTACAATACTATGTGATATATACACTATTTAAATTAGTTTCAAAATTATTCGACCAAAATCACCTTTTGCCCAAGCAAACATATTTGGTGCACCACAGTTGCTACTATTCTTGAAGGCCATGCCAAGGAGTCGTTGTTGTTACTAAAGTTCTGGGTTCGTTGACCTCTACAAGGGATATCTCGGCGGCAGCTTCCTCCTCATTTATTGAAACTGCCTTTTTTTTTATGGCTAACATTGAGAAATATTTTATCGTGTATCTATTGCAGCAGATGGGACCAAGCTGCGCCCTGTGGAAGTTCACAGTGCCACAGCACGAACGTGCCTGAATGTGCCAAGTCCCGAGCCTGTTGTGCCTGTTCCAGAGGACATTCCTCAGGTGAGGTGTATCGTTACCGCAATTAAATAAGACTCACAAGATCCTTAGTGTATTCACTTAAGATGACTTTCTGAAAGCCATCTCCTTTTTTCTGCTGGGTTGATGTATAAGGGGGCAGGGAGCACGAGCTGTGGCCTCATGGGCCACTGCCAAGCACCTTCTCTATTTTCTTTGCTTGAGGTTGCGCGATGTCTGGTATCGTCTGCCGCCAAAAGAATTGCTATTGCGCTACGGCGGCATCGTCTGGCGTTACGTCTAATGATGTCGCGCCAGAATTTGTGCCACATAGTGTTGTGATCACGTGATAATGATACTTTTTGCATCACTCGTCGAAGATGCTGAAGAACAGCCACCACCACTAGTCAAATTTCATGTTTGAATAGGTGTCTAAGGCTTTTATTTTAGGACAACTGCTCAGCTTGTGTTCCCTTAATCCGTTCATTATTATTTATGGATATGTAGCTTTCCTGTCCTGGATGTAGCATCAAAAGTACTGCCACCGATATCACTGGAGGCTTCCGTGCCTGTGTAGGGCGAGCCAGAAATGATGTTTATATGGTCACCTACTACAGTTCTTGGGGTACTTAAACTTTAACTTCTTCAGTCTGTGTGACCCTATTTAGGGTCATCGATTTGAGCGAGCACATCTAATAGTGGAGCAAACATATATATCTTTTTATCTGCAAAGTGAATTTTTCGCGCAGAGATTATTACTTTATGCTCAACGTCATTTTGGGCACCTGTGGTGCATAACCGGTTTTAATATGCCATTTTCCAGCAGACATAACTTTTATGTCATCGCAGTTAGTAATTCTCTTTCTTCAGGCTCTTATGGTTTATCTTACTCAGTCTTGGTGACAGCACTGAAGAGCCTCTAACCAAGTTGTCATATTTTTTGCACATAATCTGTGTTTGAAATTGCAGTTAGCAGCTGCTTGAAATAAATAATGTACCTCCATTTAAATAAAGTGAGGCAATAAGTTTTTCAGTTTTTTAGATATTGTGAATCCTAAGTAAACATTCAGCAATTTTTCGTGTGGTCAAGAGCAAAATAAAGGTTTAAGGTAAGTAGAGCTAATATTTTCTTTTCGGGACTGGAGAATTTACTGCTGTCTCTTCTGTAGACAAACTGTGCTCCCTCACACTGAAACGTCAAATAGCATGGTGCCGCATTCGAGCTACCCTAACTCGTATTGCTCGGTTCTGTTTTGGTTCGACAGGCAGCGCACGAAAATGTTAGGATGCACTTGTAGCATTCATTTTAGCCGTGAAACTGATGAACCGTAGCTAACTGGAGTTAAAAAAGCTTACAAAATACGTAAGCTTTGTGTTTGAGTGCAACGAGATGGCATTCTGGGCCTCGTTGACATTTTCTGCCGGTGCACTGGCCATGCTTCATTTCTGAGTGGTCTAGTGGTCGTGGTGCCAGACTGCCAACTTCATGGATGCGGGATTCAATCCCGGCTGCGGCGGCTGCATTTCCAATGGAGGCGGAAGTTCTGTAGGCCCGTGTGCTCAAATTTGGGTGCACGTTAAAGAACCACAGATGGTCGAAATTTCCGGAGCCCTCCACTACGGCATCTCTCTTAATCATATGGTGCTTTCGGGACATTAAACCCCACATATCAATCAATGTTTGCCGAAATTTCCGGAGTTCATCATTATGGCACGCCACATATTCTTGCAGTGGTTTAAACATGATAGTGCTAAAGAGCACGTTTCGCGAAAATTCGGGCGTCAGTGTGAGCGTCGTTGGTGGCAAGCAAGAAGTATTTTGCGTGACCAAAAAATGAAAGAAGATGCAAATAAAATAAGTAATACGAATTTCCGGATCTGAGTGAGGATCAAACGAGGGTGGCAAGCAGGTGTTCTACCACAAAGCCACAAGATTTGTTGAAACTGCTTTGGAAAAAGGCACTATGTATGTTGTGTAGGGGAAAGAGATTCCTTAACACATCATATATTGTGTGGGAGAAGCTGGAATTGTGCCAGGCATTGGAAGATATGAATTGAGCAAAGAGTGGGTATTCTAAAGGCCCATCCATTGCAAAGCACTCGGACATATGTACTCAATCGTCATCAGCACTAGAACCATAGACAAGGTGAACAGCTGCGGCGTGTTGCTCTATGGACATGTGGGGGCTCCTTCGCTGATTGAAAAAGAAATATTCATTACGTAGTGTACTTGCGAAAGGCATTCAGTGATGCCTTGAAACCGCCAATGTTACGCGCACAGTTCATTGCCTTACGACACTACTGAGGCATGCACCAAGTATTCAAACGGGTTAACAGTTCAGGAGGAGATGGGTGTGAGACCCAATCACACTGTTGTGCCTTACTCTTGAAGGTGAAGCTAAAGTGTCCTTGAATTGTGGGGCATAAAATTCCAGCTGATGTCACTGGTTGTCAAGCACCTTTGTGTGTCTGCTTGTCGGCGTCAAGTGTTGTCGTGGCATATCAAGTCGTGGTCCATCATAAAGAGGGTGCTTGCCACGAAAATTGGCTAAATTCCACTAGTCGCGACCGGTCCAACAAAAATGAAGGCAACAGTTAGCCCAACAAATAGCCGATGACTTTAGCGCAGCAGCGACTCCCTTCCCAGCATGCCCAGTGTCAGGCTTTGTGCCACTAGTGCCTCGTCAAAGCAATCTCTCAAGATGGTGGACGCTTCACCGCTCCCCAGGTTTCGTGTTAGTCGAGCTCAAACACCCTTCCCTGCATGCTTTGTTTCTCCTCGGTTTTTTTTCATTATCTCCTCTCGGTGTACACATCGGCCACTACACGGGTAAAAAGAATCGACGATTTTTTGTTCATGGACAACTCCGCAGACACCTAAATTTTGGCGACACAGGCTCTGTTTGGCGCATTGCATTGAAAATTCCATCCTCCGTGCATGCGTGGCGCATGCATTCTAGACACGGCTGTGTTCAGAATGAAATAACAAAACTACGGTCACTTGTCGAGGCTTCCTCAAACTTGCATGGTGAAGAAGCGCCTCTGTACTCCAAATGTGGCAGCAACACAGACCGGCACATCACGCCGCGGTGGTCTAATGGCTAAGGTACTCGGCCGCTGACCCGGAGGCTGCGGGATCGAATCCCGGCTGCGGCGGCTTCATTTCCGATGAAGGTGGAAATGTTGCAGGCCCGTGTGCTCAGATTTGAGTGCATGTTAAATAACCCCAGGACAGACCTGCAACCTAAGGCGCTTCACCCCTAAAACCTGTAATATTCCCTTCTGCATGCTCAGGTTATAAAATGCGTAAAAAACTGAATGTTGTATGACAATGATGAAGGTTGGGGTATTTCTTTAGAAGTTTTTTTACTTAGAAAGTACTTTTGTTTCATGCCAAGTGCATATGTCTGAAAATGTGGGATTTGCATAAAACCATGCATCGCTTACATGATCTGTGACATTGTTTTAAGGTTTCACAGACAGGATTGTCGTCTTCGTAATCCGTGAAGTGTCGTTTTCAGCTGCTTCGATGATATTGTTATATTTGACAATACTGCCGTTCACCGCCAGGGTCTTGATGAAATTCAAATATCATTCAGGCAGCAGGGTATGGGTCTCGCTTTTATTCACGAAGTCCCTTAATTGAACTAGCTACAGCTTCTAGACCCACGACTTCCTTCAGTGAAAATTATGCGTGCTGGAATGAGCCCTCCACTACGCGTCTCTCATAATCATATGGGGTTATTGGGATGTTTAACCCCACATATTAACCAAATCGACGTTGACCAGCATATCTTTCATCATTGGATTGGACGAGGATTCAAGATGATTGTGTGTGTGAGGCCCCGCCGTGGTGGTCTAGTGGCTAAGGTACTCGACTGCTGACCTGCTGGTCACGGTGTCGAATCCCGGCTGCAGCGACTGCATTTTCGATGGAGGCAAAAATGCTGTAGACCCGCGTGCTCAGATTTGGGTTCACGTTAAGGAACCCCAGGGGGTCGAAATTTTCGAAGCCCTCCACTATGGCATGTCTCGTAATCATATGGTGGCTTTGAGATGTAAACCTGACATATCAATGAATTGTGTCTGTGTGATGATGATTCGGTGTGATGATGTGTGTGTGTGTACACATTCCCACTACGACGGTGTAGTGGTTTTGGTGCAAGACTGCTGGCCCAGAGTAGTGGGTTTGAATCCTAAATTGGCAATTAATTTCGCTATCGTAGTGTTTTGTTACAGTGAAATTTATTATGTCTCGTGACATTTTCTGTAACGTGCAGTTCGGATTCACGAGTTAAGAATCGGTATGTCTTTATTGTGTGTTGTTGGAGTAGAAGTTACTTTGTTGGTTTGGAAGTTCACCTTGCTGTTTTCAAGACTGCCTCTGTGCTGCTTACCGCAGAGTCCTGAAGAGAAGGCTGGCGACCTTTCCATGGAAGTGATGCACAACAAGCTCGATTGCTCAGGTAGGCTGACTTCTGTAGCAAGGCCTTGTGGAACTTCTTTCAAATAAAATAAACATCCAGACCACATTGATGGGGTCTTTAAACAAAAGCGTCCTTGTGTCAGGTCTTCGAATTTCCGCTGAAGTAGTCCCTGTGGCTTTTTTTTTTTTTTTCAAATGAGAAACTGTTCAGCAAATCGTTCCTTGTCCGATGAACTAAAAAGCTATCTTAGAGTGATATGTGCCACAAAAATAGTGTGAATCCTAACTGTTCACCACTGGTCCACTAACATTAGGGCAACACTTTGCCAAACAACAAATGGCTGTGAAGCGAGGGCGGTGAGCCAAAGACGAGATAATACTATGTACTGGGAAAAACATCGGCAGCTGCAAGAAGGCTCCAAAGTGACGGTTGGTCTATGCCGATGATGACTTGCCCGTGTCGTGTCTGTCACTGTCTGCAGTTTAAATCGAAGTTCTTTGAGCTGAGAATCGACGAAAAAACGACCTAGCTAAAGCCTAGCAACAACTTGAAAGCAACCTATAAGTTGCATCACTTATAGCTAAGGCCTATAAAGACCACCTAGAAGATACCTGATCAATCTTCAGAATCATGCACGTCCAGTTTCGCTGTGCAAGGCTTCCGTGGCTGAATGCATGCTGTTGCTTTTTTTTGGGGGGGCACTTTTTGACCAGGTTTGACCTCATGACTTTACGGCCATAAGTTTGTCTTATGGAGTCGGCAAACCGTTATGTGCACCCAGTGTCTATTATAGAGTCATCGAGGGGGGGGGGGGAGGAGAGGGGTTAAGTCTGTAGTGTTTTCTGTGAAGCTGATTATTCAGTGAGGTAGTGGTGCCAGCTGATCCGATGAACCAATGTGACATAGCCTCGAACATTTCAGCCATACATTGCTTGCATAAGTTGACAGCAAGACAGTTAAAATACACTGTACCCTTGTTCACTATGCTCGTTAAAAGTCCTAACTAAAGGAGCCAGTTCCATCTATAATACCGTATTTTTGCGCGTATAACCCGCACCAAAAACCCAAAAATTTCAGTGGAAAAGTGGAGGTGCGGAGAATACGCAGGGTTTTTCTTTAGTGCTGCTTCACAGCAATGCGTGTTGTGCTGTGAAGTCCCTTAACAGTGTAGCCAAGGCTACATAGGCGGTTTCTGCAAATTCATGTTGCTCCGCAAATAGCACGGCAGCTTGCGGCCGATTTTGGTTTCGCTTGCTTGCATCGTTGAAGCGTTTAGAAAAACATTTGGGGAGAGACAATTCGATTGTTCAGGGTAAAATCTCGCTGTCACACCACAAGTATATTTTTTAGACGTTTGCGGCCGCTCAGTGACCCTCCACACTCCGTGCCCTCCACATGTCCCTACGTCATGGACGCCATGTTTACTTTTGGAAAGGGCTTGCCGAAAAGGTGGTGCTGTTTAAGAAAGTTCCATAATAAATAAAGCAGTATTTATTTCGGCAAGGCAAATGAGATATTATAGTGCCTATGGAGATATTATCAGTAAATTAATGTACTACTTTTTGACGCGGTAGCAGGCATGCATTTCGGTTCTGTTGTTTCCAGGGTGCTGTTACAGTGTACTAGAAGGGGTACTGCTGTCAAGTTGTCGCCGAGTGTGAGCGCTCTTTACCTCGCAGATACCGCTAGTTTTCCACATCTCGACCCGTTCGCCAAGCCCAAGTCGATCTGTTCTGTCACCATGTGTAGCGTAGGGCGGCAGGCCTTCACGGCACAGCAAAAGCTTAAGATCAGCCGTCGCCGAGGAATTCGGAAATCGCGCAGCGGGAAGACGGCATGATGGGGACGAGTCCTGCGTGCGACTGTGGAGAAGGAAGAAAGAGAGCCTACAAGCCGCGCACCGCGACTGTAGGTCATTTAGTGGCCCCAAGACCGGTGCCTACCCTGAGCTGGAGGAGGAGCTAGTAAAGTTCATCGAAGATGTGAGAAGCAGGGGTCACGCCGTATCGACTGAGATGGCCCAAGTGGAAGCGCGGAGACTTTTGAGGGAGCTAGTCCTACCTCACGAGTTCCGTGCGAGCCGCGGATGGCTGCACCGCTTTATGAAGCGGCAAGGTCTCTCAATCAGAAGGCGGACTACAATATGTCAACGCTTGCTGGCTTCTTATGAGGAGAAGCTGCTCAAGTACCAGAGATATGTAATTGGCCTGCGAAAGCAGCACAATTACATTTTCTCGCAAATCGGCAGTGTGAATAAAACTCCTGTTTATTTTGAAATGCCGTTGGACACAACGATTGAGAAGACGGGCAGCAGTTCGGTGAGCGTGCTGACCGGCGGAAACACGAAACTGCTCATCACAGTCTTGCTTTGTGCCCTCGCCGACAGCACGCAACGGCGACTGTACGTAATCTTGAAAAGGAAAACTTTACCAAAGATTCATTTGCCTGCCCGTGTGGTGGTGCGCGCACACGAGAACGCGTGGATGAACAGTGACTTGTTCGTAGACTGGATCAAGACGGTATGCAAGAAGAGGCCCGATGCGATGCTTGCAAAGAGGTCCATGCTCGTTCTTGACTCGTTTCACGGCCACACAACTGAGGAAGTGAAGGACCGCCTTTCACGCAACGGCAGCGACTTAGTTCTTATACCCGGTGGAATATCGTCAATGTTGCAGCCTCTAGATGTGTCGCTTAACAAGCCCTTCAAAGCGCATGTGAAGCGCTATTACGCCGAGTGAATGGCCGAAGGCTGCTACGACTTTACGACTTGACACCGACAGGACGAGTCCGTAGGCCTGATATTGCCCTATTCTGCAAGTGGATTGTCGAGGCATGGAAGGCCATTCCAGGTGAGATGGTGCGAAAAAGTTTCAAGAAACGCTGCATCACAAACAACATAGATTTAACAGAAAATGACCTTGTGCATAATAGTGAGGAATGCGGCTCAAGTGATAGCTCTAGCAAGAGCAGCGACAGTGAGTGAAATGTGACTGGCCTTGCAGACAGCGTATTCCGCTTGCTAAATAAAGCTTTTTCTGTCTACATATGTGCTATGTTGCTTGAGCAGTAGCTTCTGTACAGCCTTTCCTGTATATCAAATATGTGGGCAGCCCCGTCGCAGTGGTCTAGTGGCTAAGGTACTCGGCTGCTGACCCGCAGGGCACGGGATTCGAATCCCGGCTGCGGCAGCTGCATTTCCGATGGAGGCGGAAATGTTGTAGGCCCGTGTACTCAGATTTGGGTGCACGTTAAAGAACCCCAGGTGGTCTAAATTTCCGGAGCCCTCCACTACGGCGTCTCTCATAATCATGTAGTGGTTTTGGGACGTTAAACCCCACATATCAATCAAATATGTGGGCAATACGCGAGGATTTTTTTTTTCCTCTGTGAGCTGAAAGTGGGGGTGCGGATTATATGCAGGGGCGGGTTATACGCGCAAAAATACGGTAAGCGGATTTAGGCTTCTTCTTTTTTTTTTGTTGCAGAGTCTGTCGTACAATTTTCTGGTCACCTGCTGCATTTTTCGTGCTTACGAGCATTTTCCCAGCAAATATGTAGTCATTTTGGTGATCATCACAATCACCAGTAGCACTTTGCTTGATCACTTTATGTAGTTGAGTGTTGAAGTTAAACATGTGTTGAAGGAATCGACAAAAATTGTTAACCATGCACTGGCAGACACGCATTCAAACAAATGGAGAGAATCTTGAAGGCAATGTTAAAAGGTAAATACGCGATTTTATTCGTAGTTGCACATACTTTAACTGTAGAAAATGGAATTTTTTTTCAACTGTCTGTCGTACTTCAGTGACAATTTTTTATTATGAATAAATATATTCCATAGAGTGAAAAAAATTAACATTGTCATTTATTTTGGGCTTCTTTGCAAAAGTGCCATTTTTCTCGTAGCTTCTTTCCTGTTGATGTGCTTTTTTACCACGGTAGCATCTTGCAACTATGTGGTGTCCACATAAGGCCGTTGCAAGAGAAATGAAATCATTCTCTAGGTGGGCTTTCCAAATGGGAAGATGCATGCGTTTCCATTTAAAGAATTCATCGCATGAGATGTGCATGCGGTGAAAATTCTGTGCTCAACATTGATATTCTGTACAGAGGTTCCAGCAGACAATACTTGTGTTCCTATATTTATTGAAACCTTGAAAGCTATGGCTCATTCATGTGAAGGTAATGTCAGCAATGGTATGCCAAGGCTAACGATCCAATGGGGACTATGTAGCTTTTATTTAGTAATTAGCCGAGCCTTCTGAACAGCTGAGCGGAGCCATTTGATCTTAAAGGGATACTTTAGATGAATATAGGCAATTTTCGGCTCAATCCGTGGACCTGCTTTCTGTCATTGCAGTCGTAGAAATCCTACAGTTTGAGCCACATTAGAACTTTGATGTAATTGATAAACATGCTAGTTTGTGGCTTAGTAATGTGCACATTTTGATTTGCATCAAGTTTTGATCATGTGTTGTCTGTGCTACTTTGGCTTGCAAACTGATAAATCGGCCCATTTCACATTTTGTGATTCTATTCGTCACACCGAAAAATTGTGCTTCCTTCGTTGCATGTATGGAGTGCTCTGGTTATGTTTTCTGCAAAATAAACTTCTTAAAAATGGCTTATGCAGACTGTTGGGTTTTGTGGAATTGCGTGTTTTATTGATGGCACATGTTTTATTGATGGCAACCACAGACGCTGTTGTTCCTGCAGCGTCTTCTTCTTCTAGTGCTAGGCTCAAACAGGCTTCGCAGCAACAGAAGTCACCAAGTACTCATAAGGATTGCTTCTTCGCACACTGGCTCCCTCGCTAGAAGGGGCCCTGCAGCGAGCAGTCAGCATCTAGGAGAGGACGACAGTTACGCCTTAGCTGCTCCGAACGTTCAAGCCTAGCCTGAGATAAGAAGACGTCCGCAAGAAAGACATTGGGGTGTTCCATCACAAGACAAGCATCGATAAAACATGTAGGGGAAGCCAACGTCTCGAGTTTTCCCGCTAGTGGTGACTCGTGCGTGATTCAAACCATTACCTTCAGACATACAGTATACTCTCAGTAAATGGAACCTGAAGGGACCGGGAAAATATGTTCCATTTAACACGAGTTCCGTTTACTCAAAGGTGAACACGGGTGCAGAATACAAGCCTAAAACCAAGTATTGCAGAGGCAATAGTTCAGTTTAACAGTAATTCTGTTCAACAGATTTCCATTTAGTGAGAGTCTACTGTAGTTTGAATAAGCGATACGATGATGTAGTTCAACGATTCGAACATGCAACCTTCGTGATGCAGGGTAAGCTTGAATGTCACGTGTCCGTTTCGACATGGCCCTTATTTTGCTTAAGCACTCGCCTTCACATTTGGCTGCCTGCAGATGAGCTTTGTGTGCTGTCGGAAGAGCCTCTAGCTGTGGCGGATGATGCTGTGGAAGACAGCTGGCTGTCTTCAATCGCTGCGCCTGGCATGGACCATATCGGTGAAGGTGCGTCCTTGCGGTTCTGGTGTTGGCTTAATTCAGATCTCTATATCATGCCATTCTTAGACCTGACATTACGGCCTTTTTGGGCTGAAATCTGTTAGATTAAAAATGCATTGGCATGGAAGTAAATGCAAGAATAAATACGATGGCATTACAATGGGGAACAAGGGGTGAGGTTTATAATACTGTCATATTCATTCGAATATTGTTACCAATGAATGTCGCGTAAAATATGTTGGCATTACAACAGGGGACAAGGGTGAAGTTTATATAAGGTCTGTTCAAATTGCGCAAATGTAGTATAGTGCATTCAAGTTACGCAAGCATAGCATCCTCTGGCGCTGCGATTGTTGAGCCGTCGTGGCAATGATGGGTGCTATACGAATAATTGTCCTAATCTTTGCGCTTGCCACTCCGACCGCACTTGCAACATTGTTTATTTTCATGTTTTCGCGTTTGTTTTGTATAGAAGAATAGATTGTTGTCAACTTATAGACGGATCTGAATATTGTGCATGCATTTATTTCACATGCAAGAAGTGCATGATAATCGTAAGACCATCGGGCTTTGGTACTAAAGGAGCACAGGTAAAATTCAGGCACCTGAACATATCTTTAAGTAATTAGAAATGCCACTTCACCAACACTGCCACTTTTCTTGAACCTGATCCGCAGCTGTCTATTGGTAAGTGCCACCTTGCGTTGACTTGGCCGTGCCGCTCAAGTTACACCTCGATTCGAAATATTTGAATTCTGGTGTACCTGTTTGAGCAGTTTTGAAGGGAGACCAAGGCACAATTAAGCATGCAATAGATTCCGCACAGTTTTGAAAACACGTGCCAGTCCTCCTTCATCGGGCATGCTTGAGTTTGTAAAGCTTCGCTGTGACGCACCCGAATGGCTGGAACCAGTCCCTGATGTGCCAGTCCCAGCCGTGGAACTCAGTGTGGTAAGCAAGCAGGGCACAGATACTGTTACGACGCCATCAGTGTGCTGTGGGACTCTTGAGCGTAGTTTGGTACGCTGCGGAATCTGAAAAGAACTTGAAGTTTCATGTTTTGTTCATCGGCATTTTGATATACACATTTTTTAATGGTGATTTGGTGATTAATGGTTTAAGCAGTAGTTCCGTATAACAGATTTGTTTACTCAGTCTACTGTATACAGTTAACCCCTTTATAAGAGGCATCCTCCGGGCAGCAATTATTGTTTTTTATAGGAGATGTCTCTTATAGGAAGGGCAACTTATGTGCATTTTCTCATCAACCCGTATTTTACTGTAGGCAAACGGTGTCTTTTACACCTATTTGTCTCTTATATCAGTCTCGTATTTATTCATTTATTGTACCTTCAAGGCTCGAGGGCATTACAGAGGGGAATGGTGAACGGAAACTTGTACAAACGTGGGTAGTAAATAACAGAACAAGAACAACAGTGCAACAAAATAAATGACTAGAACTAGCACTACATACAATGTAGCAAGGAAATGTTTTGTAATCATATTAAAAAACAAACAAAGTAACATGACATTAATTCCTGTTTATGTAACTTTACAACAATAATAAGGTGCCATGAATTCCAAGTTAAACAATGTTAGCTATAGCCTTTCAAAAAAGTTTATTATTAATGATGGTGACTATGTCATTGGGAAGGTGGTTCCATTGTCGAGATGTTCTAGGGAAAAATGAATGACTAAAGGTGTTGGTGTTTCCTGCTGGAATTCCGACTTTGAAGCGATGGTCTACACGGTGCGATATGTAATGTGGCTGTGAAGTGAAGTTATTATGAAGAAATGGGTGATGGTATATCTTCTGAAGCAGAGTTAAGCGAGCTATTTTTCTCCGTGATACTAGTGATGGAAGATATAGGTTAGCTTTCATTTAAGATATGCTGGAAGTGCGGTTATAATTGGAATAAATGAAACGAACAGAATTGTTTTGAATGAGTTCTAGAGAGAATATGAGGTTTTCGTTGTGTGGGTCCCACACAGCTGCGGCGTATTCTAGTTTTGGGCACACTAATGACTGATAAAGTAGTAATTTCAAAGATGACGGGGTGTTAGAAAATTTGTGACTGTAAGTAGCCTAGCATGCTGTTAGTTCTACTGGTTATGTATTCAGTAGGAAGTGACCAGGTTAGGTTTGAAGTTATATGAATGCCTAAGTATATATAGGAATTCACAGGATCTAAGGGGATATTATTCATATGGAAGAATGGAAGGTGGTAAAATTTCTATGAGCACGTAAAATTTTATATTTGTTAATATTTAGTTGTATTCGCCAGGTATTACACCAATCACTTATACGGTTTAGATCTGATTGATAGAGCATTAGAATCGTCAGTACTGATTATTTCACTGGTAAATTATGCAATCATCAGCAAATAAGTGAACATAAGATGTCAATGTAGATGGGAAGTCGTTAATATAGATTAGAAAAAGAAGTGGTCCTAGTACTGATCCTTGAGGCACGCCGGAACGAACTTCATTTACACGCGTGTCGTGATTATTAGCAGTAACAAACTGATGGCGGTTACAAAGAAAATATTCAATCCATTTCAGTATGTTATTATCGAGGTTCAAAATACTTAGTTTGAAAAGAAGTAGTTGATGCGAAACTTTGTCAAATGCTTTACTAAAATCTAAAAACACACAGTCAGCAGATGAGGCGCGATCTAAAATACAGTTCAGTCTATGAGTAAATGATATTAGTTGCGTTTCGCATGAGTAATTTTTACAGAAACCGTGTTGATCTGTGGTGAAAAATGAGTTGGAGTTGAGGAAGTTATCAGGTTGGTGAAAATTACGTGTTCAAGAAGTTTGCAACAGGTAACAGGTGCTGGTCAGTGAGATTGGGCGGCAATTCAAGGGCGAGTTTTTGCTGCCGGACTTGTGCAGAGGAACCACCTTCCCTATTTTCCAATGTAAAGGAAGAGTAGATAAGTCTATAGATTGTTCAAAGATTTTGGTCAATATGATAGAGCTGAAGACGCTAGTGCTTTTTAAAAATTTGCTGTTGATGCCGTCAAAGCCTGGAGCTGAGTTAAAAGGTAATTTATCAATAAGTTTAGCAATTCCAGTTGAATGTACAGTTACAGGATCCATGATAAGATAGTTGCATGCGCTGGTGTCTGGTAGGTGAATGTTGCTTGAAACCGAGAAATTATTGCAAAATGCGTCATTAAGAGTGATCACGCAAGCGTTACTTGGGATTTTGTTGCCTTCTGTGTCTTTTAGAATGATAGTGCTATCGCAAGTGGGGTTAATGACGCGCCAGAACTTGCGAATGTCTGTTTTGATCATGTCTGGTAGTGTGTGGGTTAGGTAATAATTTTTAGCTTCCTTTTGGGCAGATATATATGTACAATTAGCAGTTTCATAAGATTCCCAGCGTGCTTGGTTAGAAAATGATTTATCCTAACGGTAGAGCCGTTTCTTTTTGTTAGATAGGCGCTTGATGTACTAGTTATACCAAGGGGCGTGTGTGTTGGAAGTGATGGTACGATTAGGAATGTATTTTTCTGTCAACAGACGTACCTGATCTGCAAAAATACTCCAGTTTATCTCGACAGAACGCGTATCAAAGTTAATCAAATAACTGTCGAGAAATGAGCCCAATGCATTGTTAATTGCCTCAAAATTAGCTTTCTTATAATCACGAATAGTTTTCTTAACCTTAGTTGTTTTAGGAGCGCTACCATTAATAGCAAAACTTATTAAAGAATGATCGCTAATACTAGGCAGAAAAGTTATAGGGGAAGCTAGATCTCGACGATTAGTTAAGACTAAGTCAAGCGTGCTCACAGTGGTGCAAGTGATTCTGGTCGGCCGGGTAACGAGTTGGGACAGGAAAAACACTGAACAAAGCTCAACAGAGTTGAAAAAGGTGTTATACCAGGTGGCTGTGTGTTCCATAACAGATTGAGAAAATTAAAGTCACCGAGTAAAAACAAGGGTGATGAGGAAAACCGAGATGAAACAAGGTTAATAGCATCATGTGAATTGTCAATGAAGGTGGCAGATGATGAAGGCGAGCGATAGCATACACCAATGATTATCTTTGTATGACTGAGTGTTAAGCAGGCCCATGTGCATTCAAGCTCGGTTTTAATATCTATATGAAACGACGAAGCATCTTTAAAAATGGCGAGAACAACACCCCCTTCTCGGCGCTCAGTGCGGTCACACCGGTAGACAGTGAAATTAAAAGCGCCATGAAATGTATCACAATCGAGCACATGTGCAGGAAGCCAGGATTCAGTAAGGGCAACAATTTCAGCGCTGCACGTGTCGATTGCTGATGACAATGAAAAGTATTTGTTCACAACACTTCTTGCATTTGTAAAAAGAATGGGCAGGAAAAATGTGTCTGCATGAGGTGATCGGCCACTTCGCTCAATGTTTTGCTATTGTGCCGGAAACCGTGTATTCGCACGATTTAGTCAAGCACCTGTTGCATTATGAATCAGTTCATGGACAGAATCATTAATAGCGTCGTACACGTAGCATTTATTGTTCACAAACAATTTATTTTAACGAAGCTCGAAGTTGGAAGAGCCAGGCTGGGCGGTACCAAATTCAAAGAGTTTTTTGTGGGGGGTGCGTGTAGGTAATGAAAAGTCTTCGCCAACTGAAAGATTTTGTTGTTTGAAATTGGTTTCGCAGAGCAATTACGCTTTCCCTTGTTTTGAAGTGCGAAAACTTTGCGATGATGGGGCGGCACTTGTTCGGAATGAAGGAACCGAGACGATGTGCGCGTTCTATTGCACCATCAGGAAATGAATCGGAAACTGATCTTATTGCTGTGATTAGCTTGGATTCGGTTTCTCGCCACGATTCTTTTGTGTCGGGAATGCCCCGGAATATAAGGTTATCACGGCGTCATCGATCTCAAGTTCAGCGAGACGTGAATTGAACGTACCTAAACAACTAGCAGTTTTTTCAACCTGAGCCAGCGCGGATGCCATACCTTTAGTTAATTCATCGACCTTGCATGATTTTTCTTCGAGCAATGTCCAAGGGTTGTTGAAGACCATTTATTTTTGTCTCAATGACCTTCTGGCCATTTTCGATAGCTTTGACATCAGAAGCCAGCTCAGGATTGCGCCTTGTAATCTTCAAGGGATCGAGTGTGCAGGTCCTTCAGCAGCTTGAACAATACATTCATTTGTTCTGAAGGGCCTGCGGGGAGTGAATCTATATTAAGCATTGATTCGGAGCGTGCGTTAGGTCCAGGGTTAGTCTTGACATCACCCGATTGTAACAACAAAAGGGCAACAGAAAAGCAATCGCATACGGTAGCTAATAGCACCCGTTGACACGGGAACAGTTGCAAGCACTGATCATCAGTCTTTTTAGCGTGAAGAGAGGCGGCTGTACGCACCTGCATAGCCAAGACAAGGTGGTTAGGCATGCTGTTGTGAGCACTGCTCCTGTGTCCACTGACGTTCAGGTCGCTTGGCATGTTGCTTAAATCTTCGTTTCCTGGTGATGGCTGCATCGATGAGGCTAGGGGACGGATGGGAGCATCCAGCGAAAGTGCCAACACGATAGGTGGTGCGCAGTCGAGCGGCGCAGTTGTGCTTGTGGCTGGTAGAAACCTTTGGAAAGGCGCAGGAATGCTTGATAAGCAGGACGGCCATCCGAGGATGATCGTGAACAAAGCCTGCATAGCGAAGACAAGGTGGTCAGGCGTGCTGATGTTATAAAGGGGTTTGACTGTAGTTTGTTTTAGACAAACAGTTTATGCCATCGAATTTTTATGACTCGTATTGCTCCACATTAACTGTAGATTGTGAATGACTATCTTGGTTTTCAAAAAGGGTTTTTCTAACCTGCTCCAAATTTAGATTTTCATGCTTCAAAAGCATTTTGCTGTTCTAAAAATTTTTCCAAATGCTGATTGAGCTGTTGCACCCCTGCATAATTTGTGTGTTCATCAATTATTCCATGTGATCTATCGCCGCTGTGCTGCTTGCAGTTAGTTTTCAAACAAACTAAACAAAAAAAAAAAAAACGGGTGACGCAGAACTGAGCTAGTCAGCATTAAGAGTACTCTTGCATTATCTCCCGCAAGATCGTAATTTTGTCAGAAAATGAGTTTTTATAAATCGAAAAGTGAGGAGAGGATTGTTGAGTACGGCAGCCATAGTTGCTAGTAATTTGAACATAGTTTTTTTTATTTCTCAGCTTTCATATTGGAAATGCTGATGAAAAGGGGGCAGAAGCTCAAGCTTAATGAAATGGAGTTTCTGCAAGTGTGCAATGTTTTTATTCTGCATTTCATGCTATTTATGTGAATGCGAGTCATACCTTTCCTTAGTATCTGAAGGCAGCTATCTTACAGGTATTAGCTTGCGACATCATTGACTTGATGGTCGTGCACACTCTTGCTTTTTCAGGATGTGCTGGCCGATTCAGATGAAGACGACTTGGAGATGGAAGCCATGCATTTGTACGACGACGAAGGCAAGTGCTTTTCACATTGTTCCGTAGTTTGCATGTGAGAATGATGCAATTGTTGCTGAATGCTGTGTAGGTCAACCAGCAACTCTAAATTTATAGCTGTTACCACTTTGATACAGTAGTCTGTCGGCAAGGTGCTTTGTTGAAGGCGATAACAACTTTAATCATGCACATGGGAACTTCTTACGTGTGCCTTAGTAGACAGATGGCAGAGCATACACATGAACAAGGCTATGGCAACCTTGAGTGAAATGAGTGGTCACCATTGAGGGAAAAAAAAAAACTAAATATTTTATTTTATTGTTCCTAGATTTATTGTTGTGTTTAGGAATGCAGCAGCTAGCCTAATTAAGGTAATGTTGACATTACACAAAACATATTGATTTTTCATAAAGAGCTTGCAAGTCCGAAAATCGAATAGCTCTGGCTTGCCGTCTGGCCCTGGCTAGCATAAGCAATGTCAAAGGGCAGGAATCTCTTGCTATTTCGAGCATGTTTGGGTGTACCTGGAGTTGGCATTCGGAAGACTTTTTTTAATCATGCCATGCACCGAAAAGGATACATTAGTAACATGAGCCTGCTACGCAAAGGAGTGTTTTGTAGCTTTTGTATTGGGAAGTTTGAAAGCTGCATTTTTTATTTAGCTGGTTCCACCAGCACAACCTGGGTTTTTTCAAATAAGATGACCTTCTCGAAAATTGGAAAACAGAAGCGAAGCCGGTCACGTCCTATTGCTAACAAGCACAGTCAACTACACAAATTTTGCAAGAAAAACTTGGAAGGCAAAAAAAATTCAAGACTACATGTCCACGAATGGGAAGGAGTGTGCCAGCAGCACCCCACACATGGATTACTCCTATATGTGAAATTTCTTGTAACAGTGGCAAAGTTGTGCGTTCACTGGCCCTTATCGCAGGCAAAGTGCATGGCGCACACTTCTCTGAGAAACACTGACATGTGCATAGATGTGTACATGGTTGTCCATTGGAGGCAGAAAGAAATTTGCATTGCTACCCCCCCCCCCCCCCCCCCGTCATTTTGTTTGGTCAATCCTGGATAAGCCTCACAACAGATGTAAAACCTGATAACAAAGCGATTTACTGCTTTTCAGAACTGCTTCCTTTTGGTCTCCAGCTTGTCGGGAGTAAAGGGGGGGAAGTAGGCTGTTCTCGGAATGCAGTATTGCAAGTCCTCGGCAGCCATTACTGTGGAAGACCTTTGTGGAACGACTGTATATGCATTTCCAACTAAGTAAAGGCATGGGGTGCCTCCCTTGATAATTAGGGTGTGGTGACAGCTCTCAAAGTGAAGTCTATGCAACTTCTTTGTAGAGGCTCTTTATCAGAGCTTCTTTTTTTTTCACTTCTTCATTGGTCTTACCTGCAACACATTACCCGAGCATCAGCAACAGCAAAGCGTGACGCTTCATAGAGGACATGGACACTAGCATCGAAGCAGTGCTTAACCACAGGCTGGTGTGCATGGTGTTCATACGTGATATCACCCTTCCCTCTAGCGCACCCTTCCCTCTAAGACAGTAGCAAAAGAAAGAAAAACAGAAAAATTAATATTGCATTCAGGAGGATGTGCAAAATTCGTACAAAAAAAAGAAAGAAAAATTGAAGCTGCTGTTGAGGAATTCACAGCCACGGCAGACTTGTATGCAGAAAATGCAGAGACAATTAGCGACTTGATGCGCATCAAGTCGAACGACCTTAGGAAGACTGCCAAGAGCAAGCAGCAGGAGATAGTGGATATTCATATGAAAATTTGAAAAAGCAACAAGGCGTTGCATAATTTATTTCATAGTTTTTCCTATGTGAGTAAAAGTTTGCAACCTGTGTCATACTGAAAGTGATTACCTATGGAAGTTTGAGAAACTATGGTTGAAAGTTGTCTAGTTATAAAATATCATAGGAGCCTTGTTTTTGACATCTGCTCCATGATGTTATCCTTTTTCGATCAATTCTAGTTACTTCAAGCCTTTATCCTCCCCTGAAAACGTATTGATTGGGTTCTTAACGGACAATGTGGTCCTTGAAACTTTGCACTCATAGCTTTGAAAGTCCCTGAAAACCCTTGAATTTTCGTAATGTAAACAAGTATGGACCCTGTTTGTACAGGTCTGGTCTACTTATTTTTAATAACTTTGCATTTATTTAAATTCTAATACTGTCATATTCATTCAAATATTCAAAGTGTGCGAGTGTTTGCACCTGGCCTAACAAAGAAGTGCTAGTATACTTCTATGTCCCTTTCTTGAGCGAACTACATAAATATAAATCGCTTGTGGTAAGCTATACCTTTCGGGTTCTCCCACTTTTCCGCTTTCTCTGCAGAGGGCTTCTTCGACTTGCCGGAGGAGTTCAAACTGGAGGACAAGCACTTCGAGGTGTTTAGAGACCTGCGTGGCATGAGGCTGCATCTTAAGCGCAGCGTGGCGGTTGTTTCACCCATGCCCCCTGAGATATCAACCCCGCCCGTGCTCGACTTCGGCTACTTGGAAGGTGAGCACTCGAAATATCACTTTTACATGCTGAGTGCTGAGGTTGTATCAGAATGGAGACATTGTATTTAGTGTCAACGCAAACATAAGCTCACTCCAAAAATGTTGTTTACTGCATGTGAGCGGCCGTGCTTGCTTGTGTTCTCCTGGCACACTCACTCTGGGTGATGCTGATGCTGGTGCTTGTTACCGAAAGCTACCTTGTGTCATAAAAATGTTTCTGCATATGGCAACCTGGAATGGCAAACCTACTGTGGAATCTTTTGGGATCTTCGGCTGGCGGCATCGATGGAGTTTTTTGTGTACTCTTGCGGTGCCACACGTTCGGTGGGGCGCCTCGCGTGCTGTGCCGTATGTTTGGCTGGACCGGCCATGACACGAGTGCAAGCCAACGGGGCCCTGCGGAGGTCCATGGTGGAGCGTGGTGCAATCCCACTAGCCTATGCACACTGGCAGGCGGTGCGGTGATGATCCATCATTGTAGGCGAAATTTGCAGCTGAAGCTGCCACAGAACACGGCTGGACAGGACGAGAAACGTGCGTGAGCGTACGTCGTCCGAGTGTGCTCGCACAAGCTACTTTTGCTGCCAGGATTTCGCTGGAAACCAAGAGCGATGCGAAAATTGCCATAACCCTTGTCATGTTGTAACAGAATCGAGGCAGCACAACTTTATGGAGAACAGGCTCGCACTTACTGGACACGTAGCGTGTCGCAAGTGTCTCTCATTGTTTGATTTTCTGTTGTTTGCTCTCTCATTACCAGTGAAAACAGGACGCTGAAAATTGTCGTCTGCGAAATGGCATCTCGCAGACAGCGCTGCTGTTGCAGATTTGTCTTTTGGTTCACACGTTGGTGTGGCCCATAGTGAGGCTTTCTATGCTCCTGCCGAAAATCTGGCAAGCTCTGTCCAATTTCATGGTGCACTTTTGTGAAAGTTTAGTACATCGCATCAGACATTCACCTTCACTTTGCCTGTGTCACGACACCAGGGAAAATAAGATACAGAGGAGTTGTTATCATTTTTCTTCCTTGAAGTTTATCACTTGGTGTAAATATGTATTAGTGCAGTCTTCTGAAAGGTCGAAAGACGAGAATGATATATTAGTGATATAACATGCGCAAGTGTTTCACCTGACCACCCCTAGTTGTCCACATCGTTAAAACAGTGGTTTCAGTGCTTGGCAGTTGACCCAAAGGTCGCGGTTTCGATCCCTGTCGTGGGGGTCACATTTCGATGGAGGTGAAATGGTTGAGGCTGGTGGTTGAAATTTCCACAGTCCTCCACTACGTCATACCTCAATGTCATATCGCGATTTTGGTACATACGTTCAAAATTCTTTTTAATATTATGATTATTATGACTATCTCCAGCTAATTTTTGGTAGTGCACTTTTTTGTCTCTCATTAAAAAAATTCATGTCACAAACTTACACCTACATGTGCATGTCTCAGATTTTATCACACTGTGCATCCTGTTCATTGTACTCTCATGAGATCAAAAGCATCTGCTAGAATCTGGTCCTCATTGCAGCTGTGTCTTTGAAGCCAGAATAATTGATTCACAATTCAACAGAATGGCATGATTACTATGATCATGAGGTCAATGGCATCATAGAGGGGTGTGATACGATAGAAAGTGTCACATTGTGTGTTACAGTGCATTAATATGAGCAGAAATGCCTAAGTAAAAGCCTACGGTAGCAATAACACGAGTGTAAGTTGTCTAGCTTGCATTGTCACCACAAGATGTGAATTATGATGCATTGTCTTGTCAAACTTTTGGGCTTTAATTGTGAGGCACACCATATTGTATTTCAAGAAATAAAATCTGGTTCTATGTTAAAAGTGCTTTTTTTTTAGTAAGTACATGGAATTACGGCCTAATAAAATATGTTTATTTAGAACTAGTCAGGCTTTAAATAGTACATGTGCAATTTTCTATCGGTGATATTTACTGTGAGGCAACAAGTGATACACTATTTTTGATGTCGATTCCAGAATATAACACGTTGAGCCATTCGGCAATGATATGTATGTCTTCAGCAAAGCTTAATTTCTGCAAAAATATGTGCGTATTGAAGAGAAGTGAAATCTCTCTCTCTCTTTGAAGAATATGGTGAGGGTTAAATGAGTCCAAATCTGTTTTTATTGCTCTTTCATGGAAATGCCTTCTTCTGAAAGGTAGACTGTGCGCCTGAAGGACAAAATGATGCAGCTGACTTTAAGGAACACCTCATTATAAAACATGTCGCCCCAAGATGACTAAACTCTAATGTAGCCTCGATTCAAAGCTGCGAGTAAAGTTTTCTTGGTATGTGCTCATTCTCATCCACAATTTCCACAGATGACTTTGTGGACCTGGAGGCAATCGACAAGCCTGTCCCACAAAGTGTACTTCAGTGTGTGCCTCTGGACTGAGCAAGTTCCACATCGATGCCTTCAATCTGTGACTGTCTGTCCACGTCTGTGCCTGGTGAACTAAGCTATGTCCAGCGTGCACTGCTTTGAACTCTTTTTTTATCTTTTATTTGACAGGCAGCACATAATTGGGCCTCCAAGCATTCTGCACCAAAGAAAATATAATCTGGCAGCTTAGATTGTGTGCTGTGTCGGCCTCCTTACCTTTTAAGTGCCTATTGACCAACACTTTGCTGTAAACTTTAGAAACCAGTACAGAGTGTAAATAAAGTGTTTAAAAACTATGCAGCGTACTCTGTCCAAATTGAAGATCATCTTTGCGGATGATATGTGCAAAGTGTTTTCTCTTTCTAGAAAATCTGTCAACGTTACTTTTTTCTTATTTGCATGGTTAGCAATTCAATAAAAGTTTATGCAACATCGGCGTAATCTCAGTGTTTGCCAGATTGATAAATTTACCTTTACTGACCTGCATTGTCATCCTACCATGGTGAAGCACTCCTTGAGCTTCTGAACTGTAAAGTCGAGAAAAAGATCTCGCCATTTGTGGGTTGCCATTCTAGTTAACTTTAGCTTCTAAATCATTATAATAGCCATGCAATTTGATAAAATGGTTCTTTAATGAAGCTTTCATGGCATTAGTGACATGCAGCCTTCTGTCTTGTTCCTCATGGTAGCTGTCTGCCATGACTCCCCTTGCTGTCAGGCTAGGGGAGACACCCTTTGCAAGTGTCCCAAGGGTCTCGTTTCAATTTCTTGACTGTCAAGGACAACGCACTTTCTGTAAAACTAAGTGTGAAATGTGGAGCACTTCTGAAATCTGGGCACGGCAATTGTGAGAGCGTAGAGGAGGTATTTTTATACGTATCGTGCAACGCATGCAAATACCGACAATTGTTGCAATATGCACGTTGGCACTATGCTGTATTAGGTGATTTCATCATTGCCACCACAGGCATGCCCTATCTTGTAATATGCTGGGTGTACAATGGGTGGGTGAAGAGGGTTAAGTATCGCTGCAGTGCAGGGTCCCCAATGCGTGCAAAAGCAGGCATCTAGGCACCCAACTTCTAGGCACCCAACCACCCCTGCTGCAGGCATCTAGGCACCCAACCACCCCTGCTTCTTAGGTCAAGCCCTCCCAAAAACTGAAGATGAAGTGGTGATGAGCTCCTGCCAAAGGTCCGCTCATTGGTCCCCCGGTTTTTCGAGGTTATAAAAGCGAAAAAATTTTTCTTGATGCTCGTGCGTTAAAATTACCCATGGCTGTACTCCCCATTTCTGAGTTGATGTAAACTGTCGATCACTGCTTGCACCTAACCGCATACCAGTGGCATATACCACCCATGGGTATTTGCCACTGTGACAATCGATGTGACAATGGGATTGTGACAATCGTTTCATGAGCAGCGGGTCATATTCATGAAACCATCTTGCCCTCCCATACTAGTTTTGGTTTAACCCAGGTTAAGGGGGTTAAGCTCGAGAGCTTTCAGGCATGTACAGATGATAGAGACATAGACGCCAAAAATGCTTTGCAATATGCAAAAAAATGCTTCGCATTCAAGAATACTCCTCCTTCCCCCTTAAGTAAAAGGAGCATGCGCATCGTAAGACATTTATTACGACCTACAGGAATGGCAACATTAACGGCATCAAAAAATAACTAAATATATACAATGTTCAGAAGATAGGTAGGCTGTTGATAACGCCAGGCTGTGGTTCGTGGGCTCAACGTGTCGACGGCGCTCATGGCGGATTGGTTGGTGATCTCCCTTCCTCTGTGGTGAACTCCTCCTCTGCTACGTTCTAGTCCAAGTCACCGGAAGTGTGGCCAATGAAACGTGCAATGAACGAATTCTTCAGAGCCGAAGCTCGCGTAAAAATTACTTTCGCTTGTGGTGCGGTAGACAAGCCGTTCACGGGGTCCTTCATACCGCTGATGACATGACCAGAACACGACGTGTGGTGGGCTTGAAGACCTGGATTTGGTTTCAGGTAAGCAGCCAGTAGAGACGATGACAGCGAAGCCAAAGCGAACATCTCCCGCAGTGCGCTAGCAACCACGCGAAGCATTTTTATTCGAACTGTAAAGCCTCTATAAGGTATGTTTTCGGCCCTATAATTGTATCCGGCGCACAAATTAAGGAAAGCGGAACCTTAAAGATTGGTGATGTTACCTAGACGGTGCTGTTGCGTGGGTGTAGGTTCGAACACTGACCTGGACTAGGAAAGGGGAAGTCAGTGTCTTTCATGCAGGGACTGTAAATCTGGAGCCAGGAAATACATACAGTGCCCAGTTGTGACGCCGGACCCGTGCCTTCCCCTCTCCCCCGGAAATATTTTTCGTACAGCGCAGTAGCCTGCCCGTGGCGCCTACTTCAGATCAAAAAAGCCCATCGCCACCCCTGAGAAAAATTCTCCATACACGCCTGGTAGTGCTATTGACACCGAATTTTTTTGGTACAATAATCATACTTACAGATGAGAAGCGCGTGGGAGAATGTATTTATTAAAAGATTGATGTAGTGAAAAGTGAGCGCTTACTTTTTCATTTGCTTAAATATTACTCCTGCCTAAAATGGCTCAACCACCAGACCTACCTCAGGCGTGAGCAGCTGCATGGTGAAACTTTAGTTTGAGTTCAAGATCAGTGTTCAAGTTCCCCCTAAAAACGGGCGTGGAGTCCTTCAGGACCTCACTAAAGTTTTTCATCCATCCATCTATGCATGCGCAATTGTTGCCACGCGACATTTTAAATGCACTGTTACAAGATTGTCTGAATGATCTTCTTAACGATGCTGTTACTGCAACGGATGCATCGCAATGTGAGGAAAGAGCTGGCTGAGGAATATTTTGCCCTGATCTCGAGTGGCCTTCATTACGAGTGCCTGATTTTATTCCTGTTGTTATAGCAGAGTTTATGGCCCTAATGTTAGCTTTACGAAAGATAAGTAGTTGAATTGCAGTAGTTGCAATTATCATGGACTCTTTACTTCTGTGCTCTTTTTTTCTATTTATACATAAGGTGGAATGCCTCTACTACAGCTTTTTTAAAGTACTAGTTCCCGGAGACCTTTAATGTATTAATTTAATTTGCGCATCAGGCCGCGAAGGTTTGTTGCTGAATGAAAGGGCCGATTCTTTAGACGCTTTTGGCGCAATCATTCGGGTTTTTTCCGCTCGCAGCATACATCCCAATCGCAAGCTTCCGCACACTGACATTCGGTAAAATCTTATCAGACCTTGCATTGACAGCTTCTCAAGAATATAGGCACCTCTTCATCCTATCTTGTCGCCGGTTCTGGCATTGAGGAAAAGATTCATAGTACTACCTCTTCGAATTCTGTGGGTCCGGAAGTATCAGAATAAGTTATTCATTTTGGTTTCTGTACTCTGGGCTACAGTCACAGTGTTTTTTTTTTGTTGCCATTGAGGAATTAGTTAGTATCTATAAGAAAATATCTAGCTAAATTCTTCATTCTTTAAATGGTTCATTACTAATAATTTGTACTTAAATTCATTACTTTTTTCATTGTAGCTTATGCGAGTAATGTACTAAACAAAATACTAAAAAAAATTCACGTACTGCTTGGTCAATGCCCTGCTTTGGTGTGAGCAATGAGAGTAGGAGAAAAAACAGCAGAAGAAGGAAATAAACACTTCAATAATCGAATCTGGACTGGTGTTAGGTACTAAAAATAATAATGCAACATAAGGTCACAAAAACAAAACAAAAGGTACTGGAAAGACCTTCGAACCATATATTATGTGACCTCTGCTAATAAAATACGACCTATGAGATCGTGGGAGAATGGCCAAACAGTTATAGTTCGGCTCAAAAGTTTCAGAATTACTCCATTTGACAATAACTATCTGTTCTACGAAGACTCTCAGCATAGCGCACTGAATTTATTATAATTTATTTATTCGTAGTTATATGTGACCTAGAGAGACCAAGCTAGCAGGAAAAAATGTACTATTTTATTTACACTGTCCTTTATAAATAAAATTATTTATTAGCATTGAAACTGTACGCGACTCTTACTACAGCTTTTGTTCATATTTGCTACACATCTGGCGACAAAATTAATTGTCATGGCTACTTTGACTACATTTAGTTGGAGTTCTAGTTCTTCTCGAAGTCCCCCCCCCCCCCCCCCCCCCCCCAATGGAAAACCTGCGTGTGGTCAATCGCAATCGCGGGAATGAGTCAGAAGCAACAGTGCATATCTTGGTGGATGAATATTGTGAGTCTGAGAGCCATTTTTTTTATAGGTAACAGGTGGAGCAGCTGTCGGTCTCCAAAATAACTTGGAACAGCTGCGCTTCTTTGACGTGGATCTAAACCAAACTACACTTTCGCGTGTTTGCCTTTTATCCCTGCAGTAATTCGGCCGGCGTGGCTGGGAATCGAAACCCCGTGCATGAGCTCGTCTAATGTTGGTTCCGCCGATCGTGATGAGCTCGTCTAAAGTTGGTTCCGCCGATCGTGATTCTTAAAAAGGAAGACTTAAAAAAATAGTGAGCCCCGAAACTGTCTACATGAAAGTGCGACAGCTCAGCAGTACGTAACTCACGAGGAAATGGGTGTATTAAGAGGGAGATGAAGAGAGAAGTAAAGATTGAGACGAAAGTAAGAGATTGGGAGCCAGTTAGAGATGTCCGTAGACGGGTCCCTGAAAAGTGGCTATTGCGAACGAGACAACCGTCTGGTACGAAATCCAGCCGAGTGACTTCCTTTTAACGTTCCGAAGATGCGGCCGATGACGCGGACAACTACACTCCATCACAGAAGCTTGTTGTAGCACAGTGTAAACTATGGAGCTGCTTCTCTAATGGGAAGAGCGAATGCGCCTCACTGTGTATTTATTTCGCGCAGCCACGTCAGTCCACGGCAGCAACCAATGCTCTTAGCTTTGGGCAGCAACAGCAGAGTCGCGAAGAAAAACAACGACGCATGTTTGCTGAGTAATGCGAGTACACATGGTAGCAGCCAGCGCTCTTAGCATTTGAGCAGAAACGACAACACCGAAAGAAAAAGCAACAACATGGCAGCTCACATCGACGCTGGCTCCTTGCTTCTCGAAATTAGAATGTCGCCACCATGAGCCGTGCGGCTGCCAAGTTTTAAACCAACGCTTGTGTTTGGGTTATATTTGCATCCTCATGTTTGGACAGTAGGTGTCTGTCTTGCTTTTTTTTTTTCAAATATATTCAGATTCACTCTAACAAGACTCAGGAGGCGTCGCTGAACAAACGGCTATTCTGAATAGTTGGGACAAGATATAACTGGCACCTTCTCTTTAGTGTGAGATGACCAAAGCGATATTGATTGGCATTTCACCGTTTATAGGCCTGGGCAAGTGGCATGCCCGAGGTTGGCCCGAGTTCGGATCGAAGTGGGATCATCACACTAATTAACACATACTCATGCAAAGAGATGCTCATGATCTACATGCGAGTCGTAATTTGCGTATCGCGTATTGCCTTGACAGCACTTCTCAAGGAGGCGCAGTTTTCTTAACCTTCAATTGAATTCCAGCTTGAAACAGAACTATGTTTTCCTGCACAAGAATGTGGCTTGTTTACACCTCACAGCTCACGCTCCCTAAACCAGCTTCTCAAACCCTTTAAAGGAGGTGGTTCCGCGCACTTTTCTCCTTTACAGTTGTAGGCGTGTGGTTTGCTTTTATCTTCACGGCACAGATTTCTATACATACATTGTTCTATATTAACTGCACCGAAACTTTTGTGTAAGCGACACCTAAAGTTTTCCATGTGGCACGCAAACTTAGAGACTAGTACGCATCACAATACATTTATTACATCTATGAAATGACGAAACAACGCAAGCGAAAAACCACACTGTCACAATCATGGCTACGTCCGTAACAGTAAATGCATAAAACGTCCCGACTGGTCGTGGTTCGTGTGTTAGACCACCGAACGGCGCTGACCTGCGTCAATACAGTCCAGAAACGAATTTGCCAAGGACATTGGAAGCAAACAAGGATAAAGTCCATGAGAGGTCATCGTCTTGCCTAACGAGTACTTATGGCTTGGACGTCCTTCTTCCGGTGACCGACCCATCTTGGAGCAGGCCTGTAGCGTGCCAGCTTGCACGCACGTCCCACCACATTTGTCTCCTCCCTGAACAGCCGCAGACTACCAGTATCAAATGCCACTTCAGCTTCATCCGATGACAGTTGCCAGGCAAGGAGGGAGATGGGGGCGTCTCGTGGCTCGCGTTCTGTTCTGCCATCTGGAAGACGCACAGGTTGAGAATTCCACGACGCACGCGTTGTAGCAGGTGAAAGCGACGCTCTACCTTGCTGCACCAGAGGCTTGGATCGGAACGGCCTGTTGGAAGACTTTGTGCGCTTGGACACACCGATTCCATAGAGGCGTGTGTGGAGTCAGAAGACAACGTCTCTGACATTCTTCCACGTTGGATATTCTGGGTACCCTGAACGGGCAGACTGCTTAGTCTTCCGTTCTGTTTATTTACCTCTTTTTGCACGACGGTGACGCCTAGAGACGGTTGACAACTTGTGTGACGTCCAGAATCTTGGTCGACTTCTACAACTGCCTGCCATGTCGCCCTCGCAGCCACAGTACAGGCTGGTCGTTCATAGAAGCACTGTGCGACACTCCGGAAGTGAGCTACGACTGCATCACAAATTATGCGGCGTCGTATATTCAGCTGTGAACTTCTGAGATGCCTAGAAGCCGGCAGCATTATTCCTTTATGGTTGCTAATCTTCATGGCGAATTATTACTCGACGATAATCTTCACGTGAGCCGTTGATACGCAATTCGCGAATGAAACTTGCCAGGGGAAAATGGCGTCTTCCACGTATGCCTGGTCGGAACGATGTCATAAAGAATATGGCTAGCTCGTGGCGCTCACCAGGGTTTTCAAGTGTCTTCTGGAGGCCTCGACGTAACAGCTCTACGTAACCAGCTAGCTTGAAGTCATCGCTGACATAAGACAGGTGGATCGTATGTCGGTATGCAAGGTGACGGCAAAGTGAAATAGAACGCCTCGTGACACGCATTCGCATGCACCACGAGGACAAGCTGATGTCCATGACGATGGGGACAGCTCTGTAAAAAAAAAGAAATGCTATGTAACTGTATATATTATATTTGGATGACTGCCTTTAAAAGAGATATTCTATAAAGGACACGCGAGTGAACGAATTCTGAAGACATAGTGACTGTTGTGACACATTTGAATGGTCCTCAAATTATTTTCTCGTCTATTGTGATTAATAACTCTTTGTGAGAATGAGCTGCACCGACTGGACTGGTCTTAAGTTTTTTTGTGTGGTGCACTCGATGCAGTCACCTTGCGTTGAATAATTACTGCGGAGCGAAATCAACATACTTAAGCATCGGCGTCCAGATTTGAGTCATTGTGCAGATCGGTATTGATATGCTTTAGGAAACCTGACGCCAAATTGCCTTTCAAAATAGCCCATGTAGGAGATATAGGAAAGAGTGTGTTTCAAACTGCAATGTCTTTTTTTGTTTGTTTTGTTTACCTGGGAGGCTAGCTCATACCCACTCAGGGGGATTGGCCAAGAAAGTGTAGTGCAGTTTTTCTGTAATCATTTTAACAATGTTTAATGAATTGGTATTATAATGAGATTAATGTAAAAATAAAAACAACATAAAAAGAGCAAACGAAAAAAAAAGAATCAATTTGAGCAATTTTGAGATTTGAGGTGTTATGATTAGCACTCAGCTGCGTTCACTTCACTCTGCCCTGGGGAGTAATAAATAATTTTTTTTGATTGAAGATCACAATGGTATACGCTTGGTTGCCTGAATATAATTGCAAACGGCATTGAAAACATCCCTGTGGCAATGTCCCAAAGCTGAGGCGCCAAAGCTTAGCGCCGTTTCCACCGTTAATCTAAGGCCTATTTTCCGAAATTGCATAACTAGTAACCTTTTTCTAAGTATCTCGTAGCGGCGACAATACAAAAAATAATGATCTAGTGATTCCATTTCTCCGCAGAATGCGCAGAGGGGTGATGTTGTCTGACCAGCTCTGTGTAGATACAGGTTTAGAGGGGGGACACGACATCGAAATTTAGTAATTAAGACTTCGAGCTTTCTGGACTGACTCCAGTGGTGTTGCCATGGAAACATGAGGTGGTTATAGTCTGTCCGTGTAATTACTTTTTCTATCGTATCCGTGGAGATTGCTGATTTTCGATATCTTATTGCCGTGATATATTCAACATCTGGCAGTATGGACAAAACTGGCCCATCAAGTGCGGCTCGTGCTAAGGAATCGGCCAATTCATTTAATCTTAATCCACAGTGTCCCGGAACCCATAGTAATCTCAGGAGTCTCAACTGCGGGGGTACTAATGTTTTGAATGTGCTTAGGATTCGAGAGTTCTCTGAAGCCGTCAGAGCTGCACAAACTGAAAGAGAATCCGTCATTATTACTGCGTTGTTTTGATTTGATGGAAGTTTTCGAAGAGCTAAAATAATCGCCAAGAGCTCCGCTTCAAAAACTGGAGTAAAATCAGGCAGTCTCACTGAAAAGGACCAGTCAAGCAAATCAGACGCAATGCCTACACCTGCCTTTTGATTATTTACGGAAGCATCTGTGGCTATTATATTTTTAGTTTTTGCATGCTCCAAGTAATCTAATAATATGTTATTTAAAAATTTGAGGGATTGTAATTTGGCGTTTTGGGGGAATATATCATCATACTCAATAATAACATGACAATTCGAGTCATTAGTCTCAATTACATTTCTAATGTTCACATTTATACTTTGTAGATTTTTTTGTACAAACATTATCTGAGGTGTGTGAAACCGTGGCCAATGAGCAAGAAAGAAGGCGTCTGGGTTTGCGATAAAAGCATATTGAGATCTTCTTGCCGGTAAGCTATAAAATTTTAAAAATGCTTGTACGGTCAAAATTCGAAATCGACAAAGTAGTGTAGGCAGGCGCGCTTCCTGGTACAGTACGTTGATAGCCACAAATCTAGGGAGTCCCAGACACATTCGCAGTGCTTCTCGCTCCAAGACGACTAGAGGTTTCGTTTTATAAGCAGGGCCACCCGAGAATAATATGCAGCCAAATTCCATGATGGGGCGCATGTACATCTTGTACAACGTTATCAAGGTGTGCCTCCGTAATCCATATTTCCGGTTACTTATCTTGTGTAGTAAGCCTGAAGCCCGCTGTGCTTTGGTAGTTATATACTCTATGTGTGGACTCCAGTTAAGTTTCTCATTATAAATGATTCCCAAATATTTTATAGAGTCTACTTGCTGGATGGGTTCCTGTTTATATAGAATTGAAATTGAAATTGGTTCTGCAAGCGGAAATGCCATGAGCGCGCTTTTGTTGACATTTAACGATAACGAAATCGACTGCAACCAAATTTCTAACATGTTAATATATCTTTGTAATTTAAGTTGTAGTGAGTAAATATTACAGTCAGCAGCAAAGAGTGCGATGTCATCAGCATAAATGTAGACAGTAACTTCTTGATCTGTTGGAATTGTGCTCATTAAAGCATTAAATAATATTGGAGATAAGACTGCTCCTTGGGGAACTCCGCGCGTTTGTTTAAATCTAGATGATGAACATCCATCCTTGACGCAGTAGAATTCTCTTGATTTTAAGAATTCTGCCACCCACTCAATAAAATATTGTGGGAAGTTCAATCTCTCTAGCGTATTTAACAATATGAAGTGCTCCACACTGTCATACGCCTTGGCTATGTCAAGCGTTACTAAAGCAGCGTACTGCCTTCTTTTACGCGCGAGCTGTATTCGGCTCTCTAAATCAGCATGGGCACACCAAATTGAGAAATCACTACGAAAGCCGATTTGGTTCGGTTTTATTACTAAATTGTCTGTCATCCAGATACTTACTCGGCTATGAAGGACCCTCTCTACTAGTTTGACCATGTTAGATGTTAGAGAGATTGGTCTGATATTATCGACTGTTAATCCTCCACCCGGATTTTTTAGTATAGGAATCACCTTTGCTATTCTCCAATCCTGCGGCACCCATGAGTTTTTTAAGGAGTAGTTAATAACATTGGCGACGTCTCGAGGCGATAAATTGAACAGAATTTTAATCATGGCTACTGTGATCCCATCTGGGCCAGGAGATGCACAGGGTAAATGTTTAATCACGTTGGATACTTCAGTCTGTGTCACTTCTTCAAAGTCAGACCTTGCCGTAGACTTGTGCCAGTTGTTTGGCACTACTGAAGTGAATCTGCTTTCCAGACCTTTACCTATTGCCTCTAAGGTAGTGGTCATTTCTTGTGCCGACAGATTATCACAAGCTACATTAACTGGTGATGGCAAGATTTTCCGAGCTCTCATATATCGGAACAGTGCTTTCATATGTTTAGGCTTCGACAGGTATTCATAATGTCTTTTGTCATAATCTTGTTTAGCTTGAGCTACCGTTCTTTTAAAGCCCGCAGCAATGAATTTATAATCGGCCCAGTTTTGTGGGGATTGATTATGTAAGAGCTGCTTCCAAGCTGCCTTACGTCGTCGGTGCTCTCTTGTACATTCATCATTCCACCAACGGCTATATACTCTTTTGTGGATTCAACAGTAAATTCGGCTCTTTTGTAGGATCTTTTCATGACTGCGTTTATTTTCTGTGCTTTTTTATCATCGCTCTCTTCCGAGTGAGTAGCCAGTGCTGACTTCAGGTCATTCCTAAATTTAGTGTAATTTACAAATACTCTTACATTTGAACAAGATGGAATTATCGGACAAGAAATTTCAAAACTTATCGGTAAGTGGTCACTGTTGGTGCCACAGTCCAGCGCTTTCCAAGAAGAAGTAGTAATGGCTGAACTGACAAAACTTAAATCTAAGGCCGACCTGTAGTGAGTACGAATAAATGTGGGGGTTCTCACGTTGAGGCACGTCAGGTCATTAGCCATTGTCCACTCCCACAAGCGTTTCCCACTAAGATCAGTTCTAAAACCCCAACTCGTGTGGTGAGAATTAAAGTCTCCAACTAAAACTTTGTCTTTGCACCATGATTTTGTAGCTAGATCCAAACTTCGTGTGTCTTGAACTCCATCCGGAAAATACATATTAACTAAAGTGAAAGGAGTGCAGTTGGGCAGTGTAATGTCTACTGCCAAAATTTCGCATTCTGGCGAAATATGTTTGTATGAGCATTTGACTTTCATACTAATTCTATTATTAATAAAGAAAGCTAGACCCCCACCCCTCGATGGACGGTCTAATCGAAAGGATTGGAAGTTATTTAAATGAAACAAATTATGTACAGATAGCCATGTCTCTTGTAATGCTATAATATCAGGAGCGAATTTAGAAGTCAAGTATACCAAATCCGTAGATGCAGAATGGATTGAACGGCAATTCCAATGGAGAATCTTAAGCGACCCTATGGTTTCGAAAGAGCTGCTTCCGCTATAGCTTTCTCTAGAATGCCTTCCTTCAAGAAATCCCTCTTCGAAAGGCTCTCCTTTTCTTTCAGATACTTTTTGTTCTTAGTTTGTTTCGGTGAGTTAGTTTTCTTTGACACAGGGGATCTAGATCTCTTCAGGGACCTAGGGTCCAAATCCATGTCATCGGAATCTATTGTATATGTAGCTTTGTCCTCACTTACACTCTGTATATCTACTGCAGAGGGTGCTGTAGACGGAAAATACGAGGGTGCGGTTTCAGATTCCTCATTTTGGCTGTGGACGCCTATTGCAGAGGCTCCTGCTGGCGGATAATACGATGGCGCAGTTTCAGATTCACCGTCAGCTATTGGTCGTGAACTCTCAAGATGTTGGGATACTAGGCCTGGCTCTCCCGTTGTACCAAATATGCGAGTCATCTGGTTAGCCAAAATTTGAGATAGAGAATCGCAAAGGTTAGAAGTCAGTCGTTCCATGGCTTTTTCTAGAGCCTTTTCTATGGCCTCCGCTATATTCAGGGAAATCGACCCATTTATTTCCGAGAGATGTCGTGCTGCAACACTGGCATACCCCTGAGTTCTAGTCTGTATTTCCGCTAAGGCTTCTCGTCGAGAACAGCGCCTACGCCCTATAATTTCAAGAATTTGCATTTCTCGAGCCTTTGCTGAACAATCAGGATTATCTGCACAGTGTTGTTCGTTGCAGAGACAACATTTCTCTTCTTTAGCTTTGCAGTAATTTGTTTCGTGGTTGTCACCACACACTCGGCATCTGAGTTCTGACCTGCATCCTTTAATAGTGTGACCGTATCGCCAGCACTTCGTACACTGGAGTGGTCGCGGTGATAGCGGTTCCACTCTGTATATTAGTGGCCATGCCTTGATTTCGCTTGGGAGATTCGCTCCAGCAAAGGTTACAATTACCGACTCAGTCGGCGTCTTCTGCTTCTCTACTAGTCGTGCACACCTATAAACGGAAATAGCACCAGTCACGGCAAACATCTCTAATACCTCAGACGGAGTCAAGTTAACATCGACACCGCGAACAATACCTTTCACACATGCCAGATGCGGGGGAATAAAGGCGCTTACAGGATTGGTCGCGAAACTCGAGCACTTCAATAGGTCTTGGACAGAGAGCTGATCAGATGAAAAGCATAGAATACCACCTCTGCCGAACTGGCGGACCTCTGTGATGCTGTGGAAGTGAGACGTCGCAGCTCTAAGCTCCGCCTGAATCACTTTCGGATTCTTCATCCTAATGAAGCCGTCATTGCTAGGGACGAGGGCCACAGGAACTGCGGGAATGCCGTTGCGTAGAAACTGATCCACTGGTATTTCCTGTGGCGGAAGTGAAGCAGACCAGAGGCAAGCCCCTGGTCCAGGTGAAGAAAACTGCATCTAAGTGAACTTTTTGGCGCTAAAAGCGCTTACGTAGCTGTAAAAGCACTATAGGAACACCTAATAAAGACAAAGAAACCACAGCCACTACACAAACTTAGGCCAAAACCCAAGAGCAAGCACGACCAGCTACTTGCGTGTTCGAGCGTTCCAACCTCCGAAATGGCACCAGTCGCTCCCATGTGTGTTCGTGTGTTAGACCACCGAACGCCGCTGAACTACGTCAATACAGTCCAGAAACTAATTTGCCAATGACATCGGAAGCAAGCCAGGATAAAGTCCTTAAGAGGTCATCGTCTTGTCTGACGAGTACCCATGGCTTGGACGTCCTTCTTCTGGTGACCGACCCTTCGTGGAGTGGGCCTGTAGCGTGCCAGCTTGCACGCGCGTCCCACCACATTTGTCTCCTCCCTGAACAGCCGCAGACTACCAGTATCAAAGGCCACTTTAGCTTCATCTGACGACAGTTGCCAGGCAAGGGGAGATTTTGGAGATGTCTGGTGGCTCGCGTTCTGTTCGGCCATCTCGAAGATGCGCAGGTTGAGAATTTTACGGCGCACGCGTTGTAGCAGGTGAAAGCGACGCTCTTCCTTGCTGCACCAGAGGCTTGGATCGGAACGGCCTGTTGGAAGTCTCCGTACGCTAGGACACACTGATTCCATAGAGGTGTGTGTGGAGCCAGAATACAATGTCCCTGGCATTCTTCCATGTTGGATATTTCGGGTACCCTTGACGTGCAATCTGGTTAGTCTTCCGTTCAGTTTCTTTACCTCTTTTCGCACGATGGCGACGCCTCGAGACGGTTGACAATTTGAGCGGCGTCCAGTATCTTGGTCGACTTCTAAAACTGCCTGCCACAACGACCTCGCAGCCACAGTGGAGGCTGGTCGTTCATAGAAGCACTGTGCGACACGCCTGAAGGGAGCTCCGAACGCATCACAAATTATGCGGCGTCGTATATTGAGGTGCGAACATCTGAGAAGCCTAGAAGCCGGCAGCATTATTCGTTTTTGGTTGCTAATATTTATGACGAATGATTACTCGACGATAATCTCCGCGTGGGCCCTCGATACGTAATGGCGAATGAAACTTGCCGGGTGAAAATGGCGTCTTCCACGTATGCCTGGTCGGAACGATGTCATAAAGAATATGGCTAGCTCGTGGCGCTCACCAGGGTTTTCAAGTGTCTTCTGGAGGCCTCGACGTAACAGCTCTACGTAACCGGCTAGCTTGAAGTCATCGCTGACATAAGACAGGTGGATCGTATGTCGGTATGCAAGGTGACGGCAAAGTGAAATAGAACGCCTCGTGACACGCATTCGCATGCACCACGAGGACAAGCTGATGTCCATGACGATGGGGACAGCTCTGTAAAAAAAAAAGAAATGCTATGTAACTGTATATATTATATTTGGATGACTGCCTTTAAAAGAGATATTCTATAAAGGACACGCGAGTGAACGAATTCTGAAGACATAGTGACTGTTGTGACACATTTGAATGGTCCTCAAATTATTTTCTCGTCTATTGTGATTAATAACTCTTTGTGAGAATGAGCTGCACCGACTGGACTGGTCTTAAGTTTTTTTGTGTGGTGCACTCGATGCAGTCACCTTGCGTTGAATAATTACTGCGGAGCGAAATCAACATACTTAAGCATCGGCGTCCAGATTTGAGTCATTGTGCAGATCGGTATTGATATGCTTTAGGAAACCTGACGCCAAATTGCCTTTCAAAATAGCCCATGTAGGAGATATAGGAAAGAGTGTGTTTCAAACTGCAATGTCAATTGACATTCTTCCACTTCTTCACGTACCTCTGCGGGTATACATTTCCTTACTGCGGCCCGCTATAAAAAGCACGCTTGAGGCTCCTGAAAAACAGGTTGAGCTTATCAACACCGTATCCGGTCTAAGCTTGAATACGCTTCTATAATATGGGACCCGCACATCAACGTTAACATTAACAAGCTTGAAAAATCTAGCGAAAGGCTGTGCGGTTTACTTTTTTTTAAATGACCTTCAGTTTTCCTTTACGTCACTTATAAAATCTCAATAGGCTCTTCCATTGCAGTCCCAGAAAAAGGACCAATGCTTGGAGTTTTTATATTCTTTGCTTAATCAGAAGCTTGGGCTCGACCCAGCATCATACCTTTCTCCACTTTTATCACGGCGTGCTCGTCATGGTCATACGCTTTGTATAAATCCCTGTTTTGCCAAAACATATCCATTTAAATTATCTTTCCGCTAACGATTACTTATTGGAATGACTGTCTTCTGACCAATTATTGTCTTCAGCAGCGCTGAATACCCCCTCCTTGGTTTTTTTTCAGTCTTTTTTCCAGTGTTAATAAGAATTGGTTATATTTGATTCGCGTGATAATTTTTTACTGTTACTCTATTCACATTCATGTTTTAGGGGCGAAACTCCTTAAGGCGTGGGTCTGAACATCTTACGGTGTATTTTGTAGGAGTAGTGGGTAGTCACCGGTGGCACATACCCACATTGTCTGTGCCACAGGGGATGCGAGATGACAGTACTTGGAGTGTGCACTTGACGGACGTACGGACGGACGGGTGGACAGTCAGACTAGCCAGATGGACGTACGTATGGACGGACGAACGGACGTACGTACGGACAGACGGACGGACGCACGGATGGAAGCACCGAGTTACTGACGGACGCTTAACCACACTCATCATCATTCACTTCAAGGAGGGAATGCGTCATAAGCAACAGTGCATATCTAGGAGGATGCATATTGTGAGTCTAAGGGCCATTTCAGGGGCGAAGCTTCTTATAGCGGCACCTGTTCGTCTCTCGTAGCCGTTGTAGTATGTAACAAGTATAACATTTTGATCTCAGGGGTGGAGCCAGTGTGAGATTTCTTTTGTGCGTTGTTTAACAATAAAAAATAGTGCTCAATGTACATGCCAATAGCTGCTAATGGGGAATGAGAGAGAGAGAAACAACATTTATTTATGCATACGGCGTGCGGGAAGTCACCGGCCACGCAGGGCGCGGGTATTCCCTATCTAAAGAATATGGCTAATAGAGTCCTATTGTCCCAGGGCCTAGACCTTGAGGACGTTGTGCTCCGACTAGGCGTTGGATACTCGGGCTCCTCTGCTCCCGTTGTCCGGGGCGTCGGCTACCTTTCTCCTCTGCTTTGCCAGGGCCTCCTCAAGCCGCTGGATGGCCCCTCATTGCGTAGTTGAGTCTTCAGAGCGTATCCATACTCCCACCTCTTCGGGATACGTGGCGTCCTGGCACTGCTCGTTCCCATTGTTCACAGCACTGTTACACCCGCCCCATATGATCTGGCGGAGGGTGGCTAGTTTAAGCTCGCACACGCTACACTTTGCGTCCACAAACATGTCGGGGCATACGTGCCGGGCCAATGCTGGCGTTAGCACGCATTTTGTTTGCAATTGTCGGAGCTTCAGTGCTTCCGCACGTGACAGTTCACGATGTGGGGGCGGAAAGGCTCTCCTGGCCTCTCTCTTTGCGGCCAGGATCCCTCCGTAGTCGGTGAGGGGATCGAGGTCTTATTCACGTTCTTCACCGCTGGTTTCGGGGAGACGGGCCGCCGCGATCCGGCACGTGATGAGATCACGGGTGACAGCGTCTGCCTTCTCGTTGCGCTTCTCGATGTCGGGAGCCAGTTGTCGTCTCATGTGGGCTGGGAACCATTAGGGGGATGGTTGGTCCTGCAGTGGCGCCGCGAGCAGCCCGCGAAGCCGCGAAGGACCTCACTAGCCGCGCCATGTCCGGCCAGACGATGCCTTGGGCAAAATTCTTGATTGCCTGCTTTGAGTCGCTTAGCACCGTGCGCGTGCCCGGCCTACTTGTGGCCAGGGCTATCGCCGCCTCCTCTGCCTGGCCGGCTGTTCGGGCGCGCACGGTGCTTGCTGTTAGTAGTTTACCGGTAGTAGCGCTGACGACCACCGCTGCGGAGGCGTTGCATCTTCCCGGATACCTTGCGGCGTCCACGTAGACTGCGCCCTCGTCTCTCTGATGTTGACGGGCCAGCGCCGCTGCTCTCGTCGCACGCCTGTCCGCATCTTTCTGGGTCCGTAATCTTTGGAAGTGGTTAGACGATGATCTTCCTCGCTGCCTTGTTGCTCAGGGGGACCTGTTCTTTTAGCTCTCCGTCCGGTCCTGCTCCCGGGCGTTCTCCAGGAAGTAGTAATCCCACCCGATCGAGTAATCTTCAGCCCGCGGCTGTGTTGCTCAGGTGGCTCAGCTGCGAAGCTCTCTGGGCCTCGCTGATCTCTGAGAGCATGTTGTGCGCTCCCAGAGACAACAAGGCCGTTGTCTTTGGGCCTGGTAGGAGCCCAAGAGCCCCCGCGTAACCCTTCCTGATGGCGGCGTTCGATCTTGGCTCGCTCCGCGCCGGTCCAGCGGTGGAAGGCCCCCGCATATGCCACGTGGCTTTTAACGAAAGCCTGCAGCAGACGCAAGAGCCCCCTCTCTTTCATGCCCCGGTAGAGAGACGACACTCGCTCGACCAGGTGCGCTGTGACGCCCATCTTGATTGTGATGTTTTTGACCGCCGTGGCGTTGGTTTGGGTGCCGTCCACGAACAACCCCATGACTCGAAGCCCCGGGACGTGCGGGATCGGCATTTCGTCACTGGTACGCACAATGATGTTTTCGGCTGCCTCTTGACTTGCCTTCTTTCTGTGCCTCTCAGGTGGTGGCAGGATGGGCAGCTGTAATTGACAGGAACATTCGGCTTTTAGTTAACGCGCATGCTGCGATCCCCATTAGCAGCCATCGGCATGTACATTGAGCACTATCTGACAAGAAAGGGTTGCTACGTTATACTTGCTGAGTGTAACTTCCTTAGTTTTAGAAAGGTTTAGCGAGCGTTGAGCCGCAGTGCCATGGATACAATGAACTAGTATATAACATGAATGAACTCGAGGTGGTTAAAAATGCGAAGTAGATACGAAGCGCAAGCCGTTAGAATGTAAAGCCGAATTCTCCCGTCTCTCATTTTCTATTAGCAGCCATTGGCATGTACATTGAGCACTATCTGACAGGAAAAGGTCGCTGCGTTATACTCGATGGGCGTAACCTTCTTGGTTTTAGAAAGGTTTAGCGAGCGTTGGGCCGCAGTGCCATGAATACTGTGAACTAGTATGTACCATGAACTCGAGGTGGTTAAAGGTGGGAAGTAGACCCGAAGCACAAGCCGTAAAAAAGTGTGTGTGTGCCACCTCTCGTTTAGTCCTGGGAATGTCCGCTGGATGGCGGTGCTTCTATATGGGGAATATATGATAAAAAGATGCGACATGGTGGTACTTAGAGTGTTGAATAGATGGACCAATGAACACACGGAGAGATGCATGGATGGACGCATGAACGGACGCAGGGGCGGATGTACGAACAGACGCATGGACGGTCACACAGACGGACGCATGGACGGACGAATGCTTTGTCCCACTCTCCATTATTCATTCCGTGGATATGCTGCCATTTTTTTCCAAGTATATTCAGATTCTCTGTTACAAAACTTAGCAGGCGTGGCTAATCAAACGGCTATTCTGGATAGTGGGGACAATATATACCTCACAACTTCTCTTTAGTGTAAAATTACTAAGCGATATTGATAATGAAATTCTCCGTTTATAGGCCTGGGCAAATGGCACGCCCAAGGTTGGCCCGAGTTCCGATCGAAGCGGGCTAGCGCGTTTGCCTCAACGGTGTCATGTTTTTTTTTATCATCACAATAATTAACATTTACTGACGCAAGGAGAAACTCATAATCTACATACGAGTCGTGATTCGCGTATCACGTTTTGCTGCGACTTAGCACTTTTCAAAGAAGAGCAGTTTTCTCTATCCCAGCTTCAAACAGAACTATGCTTTGCTGCGCAAGAATGTGGCTTGTTTACACCTCGTAGCTCACCCTCATCAAACCAGCTTCTCAAACCCTTTATGCGGCCAGACAAAGGTGGTGATTCCGTGCTTTTTTCTCCTTTGCGAGTGTATACATTTCCTCTGCTCTTATCTTCGTGGCACAGATTGCCAGGCATACATTGTTCTATATTAACAACTGCACTTGGCCATTTGTGTAAGCGACACCTAAAATTGTGCATGCGACAGGCAAACTTAAAAACTTGTACGCATCACAATACATTTAATACATCTACAAAATGACGAAACAACGCCAGCGACAAACCGCACTCTCACAATCATAGCTACGTCCATAACACTAAATGCGCAAAACGTCCCGACTGGTCGTGGTTCGTGTGTTAGACCACCGAACGCCGCTGAACTACGTCAATACAGTCCAGAAACTAACTTGCCAATGACATCGGAAGCAAGCCAGGATAAGTCCTTAAGAGGTCATCGTCTTGTCTGACGAGTACCCATGGCTTGGACGTCCTTCTTCTGGTGACCGACCCTTCGTGGAGTGGGCCTGTAGCGTGCCAGCTTGCACGCGCGTCCCACCACATTTGTCTCCTCCCTGAACAGCCGCAGACTACCAGTATCAAAGGCCACTTTAGCTTCATCTGACGACAGTTGCCAGGCAAGGGGAGATTTTGGAGATGTCTGGTGGCTCGCGTTCTGTTCGGCCATCTCGAAGATGCGCAGGTTGAGAATTTTACGGCGCACGCGTTGTAGCAGGTGAAAGCGACGCTCTTCCTTGCTGCACCAGAGGCTTGGATCGGAACGGCCTGTTGGAAGTCTCCGTACGCTAGGACACACTGATTCCATAGAGGTGTGTGTGGAGCCAGAATACAATGTCCCTGGCATTCTTCCATGTTGGATATTTCGGGTACCCTTGACGTGCAATCTGGTTAGTCTTCCGTTCAGTTTCTTTACCTCTTTCGCACGATGGCGACGCCTCGAGACGGTTGACAATTTGAGCGGCGTCCAGTATCTTGGTCGACTTCTAAAACTGCCTGCCACAACGACCTCGCAGCCACAGTGGAGGCTGGTCGTTCATAGAAGCACTGTGCGACACGCCTGAAGGGAGCTCCGAACGCATCACAAATTATGCGGCGTCGTATATTGAGGTGCGAACATCTGAGAAGCCTAGAAGCCGGCAGCATTATTCGTTTTTGGTTGCTAATATTTATGACGAATGATTACTCGACGATAATCTCCGCGTGGGCCCTCGATACGTATGGCGAATGAAACTTGCCGGGTGAAAATGGCGTCTTCCACGTATGCCTGGTCGGAACGATGTCATAAAGAATATGGCTAGCTCGTGGCGCTCACCAGGGTTTTCAAGTGTCTTCTGGAGGCCTCGACGTAACAGCTCCTACGTAACCGGCTAGCTTGAAGTCAGTCGCTGACATAAGACAGGTGGATCGTATGTCGGTATGCAAGGTGACGGCAAAGTGAAATAGGAACGCCTCGTGACACGCATTCGCATGCACCACGAGGACAAGCTGATGTCCCATGACAATGAGGACAGCTCCGTGAAGAAAAAAAAGCTATGTATATATAAAATGCTAAAGATATATATGCATGACTGCCCTTCAAAGAGATCCTCTATAAAGGACACGCGAGTCGAACGAGCTCTGAAGACATTGTGACTGTTCGTGACACCTTTGAATGGTCCTCGAATTATTCTCTTGCCTATTGAGATTAATAACTCTGTGCGGATGAGCTACGCTGACTGGCCACTTGTGTTAAGCATTTTTTTTTCGTGGTGCTCTCGATGCGGTCATCTTGCGTTGAAGAAACATAACCGCGGAACAAAATCTTCATACTTCAGCATCGGCATCCAGATTAAGTCATTGTGCAGATCGGTATCGATATGCTTCAGGAAACCCGACGCCGATTTGCCTTTCAAAATAACCCATATAGGTGTAATAGGCAAGCATATGTTTCAAATCGCACCGTCAATCGACATTTTCCCACTTCTTCACGTCCCTCTGCGGGTATAAATTTCCTCGCTGCGGCCCGCCTTATAAAGCTCACTTGAGGCTCCTGAAAAACAGGTTGAGCTTATCAACACAGGATCTGGGCTAAGCTTGAATACGCTTCTATAATATGGAACCCGCACATCAACGTCAACATTACCACGCTTAAAAAAAATCCAACGAAAGGCTGTGTGGTTTACTTTTTCTTGAAATTGCCGCGTTTCTAATACGTCATTTATAAAACCTCAGAGGCTTTTCCATTGCAGTCCCAGAAAAAGATGAATGCTTGAAACTTTTATATTCTTTGCTTAATCAGAAGCTCGGGCTCGACCCAGCGTTATACTTATCTCCACTTTTATCACGGCGTACTCGTCATGGTCATACGCTTTGTTTAAATCCCTGTTTTGCCAGAACATATCCATTTAAATTATATTTCCGCAAATGATTACTTATTGGAATGATTGGCTTCTGACCAATTATTGTCTTCAGTAGCGTTACATGCCCCCTCTTTGGTTTCTTTTTAAACAGTCTCTTTT
>WOVY01001649.1:0-123603 GCA_013436015.1 Rhipicephalus annulatus | reverse complement strand
AAGGCTTATGACACGACATGGCGTATGGCATTCTCCGTGACTTGCGTTCCTTGGAGTGTCAGGGAACATGCTGAATACAATTCAAAGCTACCTCTCTGAACGTACGTTTCGTGGTTCGTGTTGGAAATGTTCTTTCAAGGCGGTTACTCAGGAAAATGGTGTCCCCAAGGTGGCGTACTTGGTTGCACACTATTCATCGTAAAAATGAACTCCATAAACACTATACTGCCTAAAACAATTTCCTACTCTGTATATGTTGATGACATTCAGATCAGCTTCAACTCATGCAACCTAGCCATCTGCGAACGTCAGATTCAGTTGGCAGTAAATAAGCTCTCAAGCTGGGCAGACAAAATGGTTTTAAGTTTAACCGTGACAAGACTGTCTGCCTACTCTTTCAAAACTACGTGGTATAAGGCCGCCCCCCCAACATTTCAATGAATGGACACACCATCGCTACTAAGAGGATCATACATTTTTAGGTGTTGTGATGGATGAAAAGCTCAGCTTTGTCCCACACATCAAGCAGCTGCGGACTGAAATGCTTGAAAGCCTTGAACTTGCTCAAGATTCTCTCGCATCAGTCATGGGGTACAGATCGGGACTGTCTATTAAACCTTTCAGTAGTGTAGTGCTCTCACGCATTGATTATGGCTCGGTTGTGTACGAATCAGCATCGAGATCCACGCTTAAGATGCTCGACCCAGTGCATCACCATGGGGCTTCGTCTGGCTAGTGGCGCCTCCGAACAGCCCAATAGCCAGCCTGTATGTGAGACAGATCGGTGGTCATTAGAACGACGACGGCAGTTCACAAGCATCAAGTATGCAACCAAGGTGCTCTCTCATGTCGACCACCCATCTCGCGAGCTATTGCAGGATACATCAAACGCCCACCTGTTCTTGAGGCGACCATCAGCCACGCCAACGTATCCCATTAGAGTGGCCTCACACTTTGAAAATCTTAATATACCTGTCTCCAGTCTTCAACTAAGTTCCCACAAGGACACTGTGGCACCATGGGAAATGCGAGCTATCAATTGCGACTTGTCATTCCTAGAGGTAGGAAAGCATGGCCTCCCAATCGCAATCGATCAGCATTTCATGTACTTGCAGGCAAAATACAGGTGTGCTGAGTACTACACTGATGCTTCCAAGTCCTCGGCCGTCACATGTGCTGCATACGGCCCAGCGTACTCTGAATCTGCAACAATGAATGAACATACCAGCATATTTACTGCTGAGTGCTATGGCATACTGCTAGCTGTAAGGCACATCTTAAAGAAGAAAGAACCAGCCTCCATCATATACACAGATTCCCTCAGTGCAGTGACTGCGTTGTCTTCCGCAAAGACACATAAAAATCCAGTGACTAATACCCTTCTAAACTGCCTCATGTCAGCCCACAGATCCAACTTGAAAATCACGCTATGCTGGATTCCGGGACACTGCAACATAGCTGGCAATGAGGCAGCGGACCAACTTGCGAAGTCCGCTGCACTCCGCCCAACAGTAGACGTAGCCGTCATCCCATATGAGGACTTGAGGCCGCTAATCAGAAACCGAATGCGTAAGCAATGGCAAGATGAATGGAACGCAGCAAATTCAAACAAACTGCACTTAGTAAAGCCAAGAATAGGAAGATATCTGACTGAAAAACGTAACAGGCACCAAGAGGTTGCACTGTGCAGACTCAGGATCGGTCATACACATGCAACACACTCGCACCTTTTAAAGAACTCTCCAGCACCACATTGTGCAAAATGTGGTGATGAGCTGTCTGTCGTTCACTTCTAATTACCTGTCCATACCTCGAACCAGAAAGATTGTGTCACTTTTCAAAGTTGTACAAATGTCACATTCCGCTTTCTCCACAATTTTTTCTTGGAGACGATCCCTTGTTTCCCCCAAAAGTAGTCTTAAAGTTTTTAGCTAGTGTAGGCTTCTTACATTCCGTAACATATTCTCACTAATCTCAGCCTCCTCTCAATCCTGAGGGAACCGCTGAGACTTTTTTTTATCAAATGTCATGCAGCGCGCACTCCTTGTCTTGACAAGGACTGTTGACGACACGGCATGACTTTGTAATACCCATAAGCGTAGCCCGTTTTAAACCCATCACACATAGTCACTACACTTAAGTTTAAGTTCTATACACTACTCTTTTACTCTTGCCACCCTGAGTAGACTTTTTAGAATCAAACCGACCAGAAACCGTGTGTTTGGCGCTCTTTGGCCTGAGTTGCCCTTGCGCCACTAAAATCTACCATCATCATCATCATCATCAACGTCAGACATTGCCCGTCGCCTCTACAACCGTCAGCCGGAATTCTTTGAGACACGACAATAGCAAGGTCTTGACTGATGATGTCTTGCTCGATGGTTGTGTCTTGGCGGCGGAGCAGGGCCTCTCAAATTTCTAGTGTGTGAATCATCGTTCTGACTCAGACGCATCCACACCGTGTGGACCAAATTTTCTTCCTCATCAGAAAGCCTACACGGGGTCCAGAAAACTTCCGGGAAATCTTTCTGTGAAATACGGGGTTTGCAAAATGTAACTTTCGCCACAAAACCTCCTCTTTCTGAGTGATTAAAGAAGTACATTAGGCAGATGGTTTAGAGCTTTAGCTAAGGTGGAAACAGTTTCAGAGGCAGAACTTACGGATAGATTTTGTGAAATCGTATTGCTATGAGGAAGTACGCAGATCCCCGAGTGTTCTTTAAAACTCTGGAGGGAAAGTCCCCGGCTCTGGTCCTGTCATATTACGTCGAACGTAGTGAAGGAGTTGAAATGTTACTCTTGATCTTTTGTCAAACTGAAATCAAGGTATCTCGTTAGAGTTCTAGCGCACGCTGCAGAGGTTTACAGATCAGGCTGTATACGCTTGAGAAAAGTTCCTATATATTTTTTTCCGCGACAGGGCCACTTGTACGAATGAGCCAGCGATGTTGAAACCGTGACGTTATTAACGAAACCGCAGAAGCTTTCACCTATATTGCATCACGACATGGCGGAACAGTTGTAGAATTGTTACTGTATCTTTATTGTTCCGTTGTTTTGTTAAAAGGGCCTAGTATGTCTTCTGTGAAACAATACGTTTTCCTGCATCATAGGAAGTACTTGGAATGCACAAAATAGTAATCTCTATATTAGTTTAGACTCTAAGGCGCCAATCATCTCCTATAGTGCTGCTTTGTCTTTTTTTTTTCTCACTATGTGTATACCACAATGTCTACGGTCAGGTAGCTTAAAACAGAGGGTTTGTTGGGATCTCGATATGCTGAAGTGGGATCATTTATGGCTGTAAGCACCGTCTGGCACATGTCCACTCTTAGGCTAACTACGCGAATGTCACGAATCACCCAAGAAAACGCAAAAATAACGTTGCACTCAAGACAGCTACCTCGCTCAGCTCTGCAGTGATAGAGGCGACGACCGGAGTAATACGTTTTCTTGCTGCTTCTTATTTTTCTCGCTAGCGTGATTTCATATTGCGGTCAACGTTAGCTTCTCCGCTTCCCCGCATCTCTTGGCTGCCGTGTAAGGCGGATGAAATGTCGATCTATGGTTTTCCGCAGGTCACTCCGCATTTCTCAACATTCCTCTTCGTGTAGGTGTAAGTTGCCTAACCTGTTTTTGTGCCAGAAGTGGAAATTAAATTCTGAGCCCTGACGTGAAAAAGTCCCAATACGATGTTGTGGAACTAGGCGTATATATTGTGGGACTGCAAATTTGTTTCCGACCATGCGCGACTCGTCAACGTGTGCTTAAACGTAAGTAGAAGATGTTTTGCCTTTTGGTCCCGCCATAATACAACAGCTGGGGACTTGATGAGACCCAGAAACTTGAACTTGGTGGCGCAGCTTTATAGCCGCTACTCAATCTCGGCCGGTACTGCGAGTACTAGTTTTAGCGTGCAGTTTAGGCGGCATTCAGTTTGCATGCCACAGAAGCACAAAAACGAGAAATAATAATAATAATAATAATAATAATAATAATAATAATAATAATAATAATAATAATAATAATAATAATAATAATAATAATAATAATAACGTTTTCGCTGCCTTTATATGATAATGAGGAATGCCGTAGATTAGCGTTTCGGAAATGTTGACCATGTGGTCTTGTTTAACATGCAACTAAATCTAAGTACACCGGCTTCTATCATTTTGACTACATGAAAATGCGGCCGTCGCGGCTGGTGTTTGATTCCGTGACCTGCTAGTCAGTAGTCGAGAACCTTGACCGCTAGACCTCCATAGCGTGTCTACAGAAGTGAGATGGTAACTGGCAAAAACTTTATAATAATTACATAGCTGAAAGCATGCGAGTTGAAAGTACAAAACTTGAGAGGATGACACATGAAAGCGAAAATGCTACCGGCTCGTGTTTTGGCATTCTGTACATGAAAGCTTGTGTTTATTCTTGCAATATCGGCAATGGGAGGTCTGAACCATCGCCTCATTCGGACGTTGGTAAGCATCAAATATTGATCTAATAAAGAGAGAAACAGATGAATAAGGAGATATTGAGTTGATTCTCAAATACACGCAGCACTATTTTCCTTTTTGACTTGCTTTCTACGCTCTATTTTTATCGTCTATCGCACCGCTGAGAAATTTTGAAGGTTGCAGTATAGGACTCGTCGGCAACGTCATCCACCCGCGTTCAACCTGTACTGGTAATCGGTGCAGAAATCGTGACCGTGTTGCGCAAGCGCCTAACGCAACCGTGCACTGTCTCCTTTCCTCCCGCATGACACATGGCTCAGCGAGCACCGATGAATCACGGTGCTGTTTCGTAACGTTACACATGTGTGTCCTACGCGTGATGTGTTATGCATGGACCCTTTTCATTGCTGGTTGGGGAGCGACGTTGAGAGGAAATGTCGATAGAAGGAACGGGCGTTCGTTACTCGCTACCGGAAAGACATACGCGGTTGGGAGATATGCATACAATGCTCCGAATATGTGAACAAATAAGACTGACAAAAGTATATATATTATACTCTTTTTCTTGACCACTGCTGAACCTCTACAGGATACAGCGTTGCAGAAGATTGCCCTGCGAGCGCTACTACGCTTGTTGCGTACGCCCGGCTTTTTAGAACGACTGCAATCACAAACCCTTCCTGTGTTGGTTTTCTTGTCCTGCGTGTATGTGAAATTCTATCTTTTAGATGCGAAGCAGCTCTGAGAACGCTGTTATTTCGTGCGTATGTATGCTAACGCGCCGCAAGGCGCTCCCCTCTCCGCAGTTGTTGGAGCGGTGCCAAGTAGGTCACGCCACAGGTGCGCGTTATGCTCCCGTCACACTGTACGCTGACGTCACTTTTTTCCTCGCTTGCCACGCGCTCGCCTCAGCACCCACAGCTGTCGCCTACTCCATTCGCCCGCAAAACCTGCCGATACCGCCACTTGCTCCGCTACCACAACCAGCGCTCGCGAATCTTTTGGCACTCACCGCAGCACCCGCGTTAGCGCCGTTCAACCCGTCACGCCACCCGTGCGCAACGCTGCTGCTTCGCATCCCATCAGAGTTCCCTTTGGGAAGATAGTGTGAATATGTTCTCTATTACATTCTACGTGCTTGCTCTTATATTCTCACCCCAGTGCTGTGTAGTAAACTGGACGCTAATATCTGGTTAGTCTTTCAGCCCTCTTCTTCATCAGTCTCTCTCTATTCTTTCGGACTGGCATCCACGCTTCGCTAAGCATTCTATGAGTAGAGAAAAAATGACTGATTGTGCTGCTATCTCACTGACACAAGCTTCATCACTGTCATTCTTCGTTGGTATAGCTTGTACATACAGCCTGCCCACCACATGTTCTCCCGCCTAGTTCAGCCCTCCTTGATTGTAGATGACTACGCGTACCAGCCTTTGAAATACGAAATGGAAGGAAAAAAGTTTATTTAGCCTCTTAAATATATTGCTACTATTCCGTGCCATCATTCGTTCGAATACTCTACCACATAATGAATCGATTAGAACGAATTTTCCATGGTTAAAAATATTGCCTAATATTCGCGTTAATCAGCACGTGTACAATTTTTAATATCATTTTATGTGCTAAGAATAATTTATTATGTGCTTCACTCATACTGCCGTTAACGACTGTTCCTGTTTCATTGTTACCCACGCCTACGTTCGCTGTGATCCACGCTATGTAATGCCCGTCAGGGGCCTTTAGGGTATGTGAGTAATGTATCACACCATTTTTAAATTATTACGAGACCATGGTAAGGTTGCATTCTTATCTGCTACTATTGTTCTGATGATGAAAATGAGATGTGGGTGCCATTCAGGAGATCGTGGCTTTAAACGTTGTTCGAATCATTGTAGGGCGAGGCTCTGACGGGGGAGATCGCGTGTGTTGGTAGTTAGACGAAACGATAGGTTGCAGGCTAGTGGTGCAGCAGAAGACCATGTTTGGCTGCATATACATGTGTAAAGGCATCTACCGGATCACTGATCTGAGATTTAATGTCGCGGCAGTGGTGGACATACCTAGAATATAACTGGCCTCGACCGCAGGGCATACATCGCTTGCTCTGAAGTCACTGAAACAGCCACGTTGGAGCACCAGCAGTGCGGTTGCCGGAATTGTGGTGCCACGTCAATGTTACCAGTACATCACGTGCTGGTTTTTTTTTATTCACGCACAGAAAGCCACTATTATTGCGATAGCTGTGGAAACTCTCGGCTAGATTTTCCTGCCGGCGTCGCTGCCACTCATGGTATATGTATACATATCTATATATGTGAAACGCAAAAAGAAAAATAATTCAGAAAAAATTTCTGGCACGCGGTATCGAACGTGGGACCTCTGAAATGTGAGGCATTAACCATTGAGCCACGAAGGAGCCCCTCTTTCAACGTTCAAACGGCAAGATATTTATATCTACCACTTACCGCTGGCGACGGGCGTCTCGGGCGAAACTATCGTGTTTTCAGCATTACCAGCAAGATGGCGCGATGGGCGCGCGTCACCTCATCGTCACGATGCGGCGGCACGCGCCCCTCATTTCCGACGCATATTTCGCCTTGTGGAGAGAAAACAGGGTGGACGCAAACGCGCGCGCTTATCTCGCGCAGGGGACACTCGTACGTCTTGACTGGCCTTTATCATTCACCGGAACGATTACGTTGTAATTACCGGGCGCACAAAGGTCACTGCAATTGTTGTACACTCTCCGTTTGCGAAAAGGGCGACCCTTTTCAGACACAGTTGAGAAACAACTGAGACGCTTATTCGCGTTCATCTATACCTGTGAGTGCGTTTCGTGCGTCATTTGTGCGTGAGAAACGCGGGGCGTGTTTCGATCAGCTTGCCATTCTGAGTGTGACGTTCAATTTTTAGCCATCGCATTCATCTTTTAGGGGTCGAAGCTCCTTATGGCGTGGCTTGTACGTCCCTCGTAGTACGTAACCACCAGTGACACATACCCGAAATAGGTATAAAATTTGACCTCCAAGGTGGTGCCGGTGAGAGATTTCTTCTGTGCGTTGTTTAACAATAAAAAATAGTGCTCAATGTACATGCCAATGGCTGCTAATGGGGAATGAGAGACAGGAGCATTCGGCTTTTAGTCAACGCGCACGCTGCGATCCCCATTAGCAGCCGCTAGCATGTACATTGAGCACTATCGGACAAGAAAGGGTTGCTACATTATACTCGCTGGGTGTAACCTCCTTAGTTTTAGAAAGGTTTAGCGAGCGTTGAGCCGCAAGGCCATGAATACAATGAACTAGCATATACCATGAATGAATTCGAGGTGGTTAAAGGGGGGAAGCAGATACGAAGCGCAAGCCGTAAGAAATTAAAAGCTGAATCCTCCTGTCTCTCATTTCACATTAGCAGCCACTGGAACGTACATTGAGCACTATCTAACAGGAAAAGGTTGCTACGTTATACTCGCTGGGCGTAACCTCCTTGGTTTTAGAAAGGTTTAGCGAGCATTGGGCCGCAGTGCCATGAATACAGTGAACTAGTATATAACATGAACTCAAGGTGGTTGAAGGTGGGAAGTAGACCCGAAGCGCAAGCCGTAAGAAAGTGTGCGTGTGCCACCTCTCGTTTAGTCCTTGGAATGTCCACTGAATGGCGGTGCTTCTATATGGGGAATATATGATAAAAGATGCGAGATGGTGGGACTTGGAGTGTTGAATAGATGGATGAACGGACACACAGACAGATGCATGGATGGACGCGTGAACGGACGCAGGGGCGGATGCATGAACGAACGCAGGGACGGGCGCACGAACAGACGCATGGACGGTCACACAGACGGACGCATGGACGGACGAATGCTTCGCCCCACTCTCCATCATTCACTCCGTGGATATGCTGCCATTTTTTTTTCTTTGCGGCAAAGCTGTGACTTTTTTTTTTCGCCGTCGGCATAAAAGCCTTGAAGCAGGTTAATAATAATTAGGCTGCCTTGACGTCCCCTGAGCCGCCATATTGTGCGTTCATGACGTTGCGTGCAAGCTATCAATACTGAGGTCCCTGTGAAAGAGGCGCCGAATGATCTCTGCGCGTAGAGCTTATGATAGGCAGCGCGGACACATATAGGAAGGCCTATGCACTCGCCGCATTCACGGACCATTCCATCATGCGCGGTTGTACTTCCCACATAAAGTAAAAGATCATGCATAATTTTGTACCACTGAGAATCACTATGCCTAAGAGTGGGCTTTCAGAATAAAACATTTTAAAATTACGGGTGAAAGCATACGTCAACAGATGTCAATTACTTGGAAAATGAGTGAAACGTACGGTGACTTTCTTGTGCCACATGTAAAATTTCATTTCAGTTTTGTGCTCTGTGGTTAGCGACAACCTACCGGCTCATAAATTATTATTTATTGACTGTTTCATTGACCAGATGACATTTCACAATGTTACACGATTACAGTTATAGTAACCGCATGCGTGGTTCGAAAGTTAGCTCTTGGTTGACTGCTGCATTTCAAATATGCGAGCTTGCTGTATGTCTACGTGTTTCGGGAAATACAAAATCGCTGCACCAATTATACTCCGAAACTGGATTCTCAGCTTTAAGTTTTTATTAATATTTCCAAGAAAAAACACGCTCTGCAATTAGCCATTGCTTTTCCTTCTTTTTTTTTTTCAAACCGTATTTATTGCCCCGTTTGCTCGGTCATGGCTTCTCGCTCAGACCGTCGACAGGGCGTTGAATTTAATTAGGCGCACGCGTCAAACTTGCGTAATTAACTCCGCTTGGAGCTAAATTTACGCTTGTCTGCGTCCACGCTTCCACGCAGTGTCTATGGTGATGCCGCTAGACGACAAACCCTTTTAGAGAGAGAAGCGTGGCAGCCTATGATATACATGTATATTTACTTTGCAAGGGGCCTTGCCTGCAGTTTGTTATACGGAATATTCGTTGTTTCGTTCGCCCCGTTTCTTCTCGTCAATTTTCTTTATATAAAGACACTTGAGCCCTCGAAATTAGGCTTCTACTGCGGCTGTAAAGAGCGAAATCCTGTGACAAGTTAAAAGGTTTGAGCATAAACATACCCGCACTGATCACGTGTTCGCTGTCACTTCATAGTTCCTCTTTTAGATTGATTGATTGATATGTGGGGTTTAACGTCCCAAAGCCAGCACTCTTTCGGAGGCGAAAATGCAGTAGGCCCATGTGCTCAGATTCAGGTGCACTTTAAAGAACCCCAGTTGGTCGAAATTTTCAGAGCTTTCACTACGGGCGTCTCTCGTAATCATGTGGTGTTTTGGGGACGTTAAACCACACATGTCAATCAAATCATAGTTCCTCTCTTTCTTTTAAAGCATACCGACTGAGCCATGTAGAGGTCAGAGTTGCACTTGGTGTTGCCAGTCTGCCTGGATGTAACTTCACTGTTTCTAAAAGAAGGGCACGTGATACAGAAGGTAATACTTATAACAAGTTCTTCATCTATCTGCACGATGAAACAAATTAATTGATTGTTGGTTACTACGTAATTATATGCTGGTCTGGAACAGCAATCTCAAGAGAGCCGTGTCGTAATGACAAGGGTCATGGTTGCATTATATGTGCGTACGTATGTAGTATAACTGTGTGAGTGGCTAATGTTAACATTTAAAGGTATTATACGTTACCACAGCGCTAAGACAACAAGACAAAGATGGCGTACCAGTGAGGCAACTGGCTTTTAGTGGAATGAAGCGCGTAGACTCGTGGTACATCTTTGTTATACATTTTCGTTTCACAAGTTCGAGGCTGTAGTTCGACGAAAAAAAAAATGGGAACGGGAAACTGTTTGATTCCTTTTCTGTCATTGTAGGCTAGGACCTGTAAATGGAAAGTATCCTGAGGAATCAACCGTAAAGCTTTTCGTATACATAAAGGAGCCGCCTACATTTCAGGAACCGTGTCGTATAGAAAAGGCTCACGGCTCGATTCGATTTGGATTGATTGCTCCCGTGTGGCACCGAGAACGAGCTCTTGCCTCCGAAACGGTACAGACACGGAGCATTTGCATTGCTACGCAAATGCGGGAAACGGAAACAGCGTGAGACGAAACTTGTTTATCTTGATGAAGAAAGCAAAGAGCCTGGCCGCGTGTATCAAGCCTGGGAAATCGACGACTGCATCCGTGCAATGAAGTCTGGGCGTAGTGTATACCGGATCACTCCGCTCAAGCGCGTGAAGGGCGTGCGGTCGTCTTTCTTCACCTGGAACGAAGTTTCTGGTGGCTGTATACCTTGTTGCACTGAGGTAATTTTCCAGTGTCCCGGGGAGAGCATCTACCCTTATATAGCCATATGGGAATCAAATAACCCACCAAAGTGCACCGGTTATTTCGCAAGCATGCTAAGCAGTTGATGGTTTTACGTAATGTGTTGCAATATCCAACCTTCTTCATTTAACGCCTTGTGCCCCGCCGCGGTGGTTTAGTGGCGAAGATACTCGGCTGCTGACCCGCAGGTCACGGGATTGAATCCTGGCTGCGGCGGCTGCATTTGCTATGGAGGCGAAAATGCTGTAGGCCCGTGTGCTCAGGTGGGTCTTAAGAACCCCGGGTGGTATTAATTTCTGGAGCCCTCCACTACGGCGTCTCTATATAGTCATATGGTGGTTTTGGGATGTTAAACCCTACATATCAATCATTTAATGCTGTACTTATTCGAACCGTGCCAGAGAAGGTACAATATGCGGGAGGCCAGATAATGCACCACGTTTATGTTTATGTTAAAAAAACATTTATGATGTCTAAGAGACGGAGCCGCCTTTGTCTTGTATGGGTTGTATTTTTCACGAAAAAAAATAACAGTGAGGGTTGTCGTCATAAACAATTTTATTAACCCGTACCTAAGATAATCCCGTAAAATTCAAATGCACTTTTGAAGTCCAATCACTGATAAATAACTATATATAGAGAGTTGCAGTATATGACGCATAACGCGACGTGGTCCAGTCAAACTAATGCATATAAAAGAGTTTTATATAAAGAGGTAGCTTCTAACTTTTGTTCAAGTCATTCTCTTCTAGAAATTTCTTGAATGTTATCTATACCCGTCTTTTCAAGGCAGCCGATGGCCATGAATGTAGGATCTTTCGGAGGGTTGCCTTCCTTGGTGAGTATATATAGTTGTACAATATATGACGGGGGATTTCAATTGCCGATCCTGGTGCTATACCAGGGAAAGGTCTCTGGAAATATTTCCGTCGTTGAAACAGAGAATAAAAGAGAGTAAAGGTAAGCTTGCACATGTGGAGACTTGAGTAGTCAAGTGAGAAAGTGGAACGAGGGAAGAAGGTGTCGGAAGATTAATTGGAAGTTTATGAATACGCAACCAGGTGCATGAATATTTATAAGATATATTATCGCACGCATTCGTTCTGTGTCCCCGTATAATTGTACCAGCGCTTTAACCCTCTTGAGAGTTCTTTTATATGTCTTTGTTCAGAACCTGCATCGAAATTTGCAGGCAATATATACATCACTAGACCAACTGACATTAATTCCTGCATCGAAAGCCTGTTAAAAGTCATTACGTTATACTTCTACAGTACTTTATGGAAGACCATCTCCCTCGCCTGTGGCTCTACAAAAAACGGGAAAAGATGAACAACGCTGGGAGTCACCTTTAAACAAACTTCATCAACCTTTAAGGCATGGCCTCTTATACGCGAGATATATCATAGTGATGTTAAATATTTATTTCTGTCCATGAGTGTTTCAGGACAATAAACACTGCAGAGAGATGAGTCTGAGATCCTTTATTCAGTCGTTTGAGTCCTACCAAAATCACTTGATTTCACTGATACCGACATTTTTTATTGTAATTTCTCCAAAAGTAATCAAGCAGCTTCTATTCTGAGTCGACTAACTGACGCGAAACGGTGCTCCTTTCCGATGGGAGGCAACGACATTACCATCGCCATTTTCCTGTCTTCCCAGCGGTCTCTATAAGTAAACATCATTGGCTTGCGTCGCGATCTCTATTAGAGGTATAGGGGGACAGTCTCGCCTCTCTCCTTCGCTTTCTGTGCCAGAGCCCCTGTACGTGCGCCCATGGTTAACATTTTAATGTGTTACAATGCACAGCGCTGCTTTCTTGGGTCATATGATGGTAGTGCGACTATACTTGCCTAATATTCAAGGCATTTTCTCTAGCGATGAAGATCCATAAAAGGGTGAGGGCGGGAAAAACGAGGACGGAAATGTGCGATCCATAGCCTGAGCTTGAGAGCACTGCCGGTGCGAGAGTTGAGAGGAGTAACAAGGTAAGCCTAAAACTATTGCGATGCTGTTACGCAATGAGATGGGTATGTGACTGTGTATTAAACCGGTATACATATATAACCAGCACGGGCGTCGGGCCTTACGAAAATTGTTGGAAGACACCTGAAAGAATGGGTATGCTATAAAGAGGTATACACTTATAAAAAAGGGTCGCCTCCACACTTAAAATGCTGGAAATAGATAGTGTTTTAGAAAAAAAAACGACCATGTATGTGCATGTAATTAAACAACACAAGGCTTCTATCAATCAGCGCTTTGGTTTGAGCTTTTTTCAGCGGCGACGTACCTTGATTGGTTTCCTGTGTGGATTCGCTAGGAATTGCTTCAGAGATGAACGACGCACGTGCCGCCCGTAAGAACGCACCCGCAATGAGAGATTACGGATGATTCGAGTGCCTGAGAGATTCAGGACGAGAAAAAGGCTTCATCGTCATCATAGAAACTCCTCCGAGAAACACGAAGTCCCCTAAATGAAGTTGGAATCACTGCCAAAAAAAAAAAATGTCGGGGAACGAGGGGCGCCACCAGGGGGGCCAGAGGGTGCGGACGCGTTTCACGTCGGTTCCGCGGATGTTTTATGTTTGTGGCAGAAATTCAGATCTTCGATCAACGGCATTCTACTCAGCAGTTTCTGGAAGGGCAGCGAATCCTGCCTATATCAAGTTTTTCGGAGGTGAGCCGCTTTTCTGGACACTGTAGCTCATTTATTGCGGTGCCACACTGGCACACGAACTAAGCCTAACGCAGCACCGGTAGACGCCGTCGCTCGCGCTGCAGACGCGGCCGGCGTCTATGCCGAACCCAGCGAGCAGTGCGACGCCCCTTTGCTACTCGCTTAACGGCTTTATCCTCGACTGCAATGGAAGTTGTTCACGTAGACGGTGAAGAAATATCGCCGACAGATGTCCGCAAGGAGAATGGCTGGCTCGAGGTTCGGGCCAAATACAAGGAACGCAAGGCGCGCGTCGCGGGCACTGACCCTGCTGCGCAGACCGCTGACGCGCTCAACGATGATGAAGCGTTTGTCAAAAGAGCAGCCAGAAACGTGCGACGACTCAGCATGGCGACCAAAAAACCGAATCTGCCGGTGGACGACATCAAGGTCATCGTACGCCCTAGAGATGGCTTCAGCACCAGGACACATCGTGCTGCTCGGATCGGCGACAGCATACGTGCCGCTGCCGGACTGAACCAAGAGGAAACCAGAGGCGATATCTTTCGCGTAAATGAAAGACAGAATATTGTAGTAGTGAGCACTCCATCGGAAGAGAGAGCCAGAAGATACTGTCAAATCTCCAAGCTAACCATGGGAGACAAAGATTACGCAGCGCGTGCATATGCAGCCGCGCCGGAAAATACAACCAAGGGCATCATCCGTGGGATTCCCGACGAAGACTCTCCTGAGGATATTGAGAGACACCTCGTCAACGAGCACAACCCTACGTTATTGCACGCGAAGAGGATGGGAAGCACGGCACACGCTATCGTCGTATTCGAAGGAAGTGTAGTGCCGCGCTACATATACTACAACGGAACGGAGCACCGTTGCGTGCTCTACAAGAAACAGTACGAGACGTGCTACGCTTGCGGCCGACTTGGACATCGATCCGACGTTTGCCCCAACCCAGAAAGTAGAAGATGCAGAGGCTGTGGCTGTGATGATCCACCGCAAGACCACTGCTGTGAGCCCAGATGTCGACTTTGCGGCAAGGACCACCCTACCGGAGACAGGAAATGCCAAGCCAAGTACAGAACTCCTTACATAGTGAAGAAACGCCAGTGGGAAAGAAGGCAACGTGAGGAGGACGCAGACAAGAGCTATAGGGTGTACGGCGAAAGTGGACACGCCTGTTCGGCGCTGCGTGGGGAGAGACGAGGCCGATCCGCCTCGCGTTCTCGCTCCCGCTCCCGGTCCCGGTCTCACTCCCGCTCTCGGTCGAGGAACGCCGAGCGCCAACGAGCCAAGGACAGACCTAAGTCCCAGGGCACGTCTCCCGCCAGTACCGACACTACAGCGACGCGAGCTGCCGGACCCGGTGGTAACGACAGTCTACCCAAAGCCTCCAAGGTGAGCTGGGCGGCAGCCGCCTCCGGCGAGCGTGCGCGGTCTGGCACTGCCTTTTCTAACAGTGAAGGTCACACGACATGATCATGCAAATTCAAAAACGACTCGAGCAATTGGAGAGAGATAACATTAGATACAAAAACGTAATTGAGGAACTCAGGGAAGAAAATGCTAGTCTAAAAAATGAGGTAGCTAAAAAGGGCGGAACGATCCGATTGCAGGAAAATCCAGGGGAGGTACTATCTAAGGATGAAACGGTGCCGACCCCCTCGAAACGCAGGGCAGTTGAAGTGGACCCGGCGCAAGCCGAAATTCAAACACATAAAACAGAGGAAAGGGATAGGAAACGGCACGATGTCGAAGACGACATAAGCATAGTCAGGAAAGAAATAGAGGATGAAAAGAACACGCGTAAAGCAGAAATGGAACGAATGCTTAGCCAGCTTACAGGCGCGATGCAGCAGATAACAACTACAATGCAGCAAATACAGCAACAACTCGCCACCCTGCAGATGAGGGTTGAAAACAACGAGCGAAGGTTACCAGCTAGCAGCTGCGGGCCCCTCAAACAGACTGGGAAACCGTACCACAGACCAGTGGACACAGAGACTAGGGAGAACACTGGAAAATATTAAATTTTACTATCACCATGGCTACTCACAATACTAAAAATTACGTAATCTGGCAATGGAATTGTAGAGGATACGCTAGAAAGCGGGGACATCTTCAACAATACCTGATTAGCAAGGAGAAGCCAGATGTGATACTTCTACAGGAAACTAACGTTAAAGCTAAGTTATCCGGTTACAGGTCATTTCAGGATAGCGCTCCTCGGGACAAACCGGCCGTCGCGACGCTAGTCAAACGTAACCTAACCGTAACGCAGCATGAGATTAAGGTAAACGCGATACCGCACCTGTTGGTGGAGATAGTACCTCCAAAGAATCGAGACAATAGTCTTTTCATTCTTAATGTGTATAGTAGCCCTCGACTTAAGCACCGCTTCCGCGCGCTACTCAAGAAGGCGGCCGGCATCGCGGGGACCCGAGCGCTCCTCGTAGCGGGAGACTTTAACGCTCATCATTCCGCATGGGGCTACAAATACGAAAACCTGAAAGGCAAAAACCTATGGGAGGATGCTCTACTGGAGGGTCTCACTCTCATTACCGACCCCTCCGCGCCTACGCGACAAGGAAATAGTGTTTGTGCTGATACGTCACCAGATCTCGCGTTCGTTAAAAACATAACAAACGTATGCTGGACGAATACACAGGAGGATTTGGGCAGTGATCACACTATTGTAGAAATTCGTGCCAATGCGGGGCCGTGCAAAAAGAAAAGCAAGCTACTAAAAACTTGTAGAGTGGGACAAGTTTAGGCAAAACAGGGAAAATAGGATTGACTCCTCGGAAAATATCGAAGATATAGAAAAGTGGACATCAATGCTGAGGCAAGATGTCGCGGCAGCAACGCATGAGGTCCCTCCTGAGGCAAACCTCCAGGTCCTAGATAGTAAGCTTCTGCATATGTGGGAGGCTAACGTAGCCTACAAGCCCGGTGGAAAGTACAACGACACAATAGGACTTTACGTAGGCGAATAGCTAAACTGAATAGAGACATCGAGGAATACGCTTTACAGCTTTGCAAGTCACAGTGGGAAGAGACGTGTAATAGCATGGATAGTCGGGTAGGGTTCACCAAGGCGTGGAATCTCCTCAGGTTCCTGCTGGATCCAGAGGAGACTAAAACAGCATATAGGCAAAATGTCTATAAGATAATCAACGCCTACAAAGGAACCCACGCAGAACTCTTGCATGAACTCAGGATGAGATACACTATCCGACTAGACCCGTGCTCCACTCTGAATACAAAGGCACTGCGAACGAGTGCTTGGACAGACCTTTCAGCATTGCTGAAGTACGCGCGGTGCTGCACAGGCTCAACACGAAATCATCGCCCGGACCAGACGGGGTTACGAACAAAACGCTTCGGAATCTAGATGACACATCGATAGAGCACCTCACGGTTTTCCTTAACGAATGCTGGGAAAAGGGACGTATTCCCCGACAGTGGAAAACCGCCCGCATCGTTATGATACCAAACCAGGAAGCGCATACAGCTGGAAAATCTAAGGCCGATATCGCTGACGTCCTGCGTTGGTAAGGTCATGGAGCACGTGGTCCTCGCGAGACTAACAAACTTTCTCGAGGACCACGATCTGATTCCTCACACCATGCTGGGCTTCAGGAAGAGCCTCTCCACGCAGGACGCCATGCTACAACTCAAGCACCAGGTAATAGACAGCATGACCACTTCTACCAAGCAATCTTAGGCCTAGATTAAAGAAGGCGTTTGATAATGTCAAGCACTCGACTATACTTACCCGAATAATAGAATTAGGGACTCGGTAAAAGGACGTACGACTACGTCCGTGATTTTCTAACGGACAGGACAGCGAGGATCACATTGGGAGAATTAGAGTCAGGAGAGATAGAGATGGGCAGCGCCGGCACTCCTCAGGGTTCGGTGATTTCGCCCTTGCTCTTTAACCTCGCACTCATAGGGTTACCAGCTAAATTAGAAGAGATTGACGGGCTCTCCCACAGTCTGTACGCAGACGACATTACTCTGTGGGTAACTCGGGGATGTGACGGCCAAATAGAACAGACGCTACAGCGAGCCATCGATACGGTTCAAAGATTCCTAGAGGGCACGGGCCTCACCTGCTCGGCTGAGAAATCGGAGCTACTGGTTTACAGACCTACGCGCAGAGGTCGAAAGCCCAAATACAGCGAACAAAGCGCAAATCACGCAGAGGAAGCGATACAGCTAACGACCTCGGAAGGCCACGTCATTCCCAAAGTAGACGTTATACGCGTGTTAGGCTTGTATATTGCAGCCAATGGCCACAATGGCGAAACTGTTCGCAGGTTGGAACACGCGGTAAATCAGACAATCCGACTTCTAAAACGAATTACGAACCGACATAGTGGTATGAAAGAAGGGAACACTATTAGACTTGTGCAAGCCTTTGTCCTCAGTAGAATCACGTACGTTGCCTCTTACTTGAATTGGCACGTCGCCGAGAAGATAAAATTAGATTGCTTAATCAGGAAAGTGTATAAGCAAGCTTATGCTTACCCATGAACACAAGCACAGTGAAATTATTAGAACTAGGCTTGCACAACACGCTTGACGAAATTAATAGAAGCGCACAACGTAGCACAGTATGAACGACTTTCTAAGACTAAACGGGCAGGGTACATCCTCGAAAAACTGGGAATCCACTATCACACGCAGCAAGGCGAAAAAGCCGACATAACCGTGATGGTGAGGGAAAAGATAGTGATTCCGCCGTTTGCCCAAAAATATGCACCCGGAACATCACACCGGCCGAAGAAACCAGAGAGCGCAGGACTTGCAGAGAAAATTCGGAAATTGCAAGGAAGCGGTATTCGTGGACGCGGCCAGATACGCGCGAAGGTGTGGTTACGTGGCCGCGGTGGTCGACGGTAAAGGGACATGCATGACGAGCGTTACGGTGCAAACGCCACTGACCGAGACGGCCGAGGAGGTGGCCATAGCAACTCGCGGTGGCGACCACTGAGGCCGAAGTAGTAATTAGTGACTCGCAAGCCGCGATACGCAACTATGCGAACGGTCGTGTCTCCCGAGAGGCGCTGCGAATCCTAATGACTAACGAAGACAAAATTCGGGAAAAAAATGACACTTTCGTCATATGGACCCCCGCACACACACAAACCCCCGCTGGCCGGCAACGAGGCGGCGCACGCGGCGGCTCGAGCACTCACGAACCGAGCCGTTGCGAACGCCGACGCCACCTCGGGCGAAGTTCCACACGGGGGGGAGTGGGAGTGGGGGGACCGCATGACTAGTTACCACGAAATAACGCAGCACTATAAGCTAGAAAGGCGAAAGTACCCTCCGCCACACAACAGGTTAAATAAAAAACAGGCAGTTGCGTGGCGACAACTGCAAACATATACTTATCCGAATCCAGTTCTCTTTAGTCTCTGTTACCCTGATCTGTATTTAACAGAAAAATGCAAGGTTTGCGATGAAAGGGCAACACTTTCACATATACTATGGGAATGCTCGAGTTTAGATGAAAGCAACGATGAAAACCACGAAGAGGCAGTTTCGGACCGCAGGACACGCTGGGAGGGGGCTCTGCTCAGCTCCTCATTCGAACAACAACTGTGGGCCGTCCAGCGAGCCGAGGAAGCCGCCCGAGCCCAAGGGCTCGTGGCCGACGCCTAGGCCCGCCCCAAATCAACTTCGCTGGACTTCATAAATAAAGTTATTCTTCTTCTTCTTCTTCTTCGGGAACGACTCTTCAGAAGAAATTACCACTCGCGTGCTTTTCTCGTGCTTCCCCCATTCTCTCCTTGCTGATGCACACGCGCCGCTACGAGCGTGCCTACCAGGGAACGAGTTCGGTGGCTTGGGACACGCAATTTTCAAAATCAATATCTTTGCGAGTACGAACGACACTACGGTTGTAATTGCCCCCATTGCTTCGCTTGTCCGCACGTTGCATTTCCTCTGAGGGATGTAAAAATTCATATCATGAGTGTATAATAGTGGTTGTGCAGCTGGTATGGGTGTAACGATAAAACGGAGTGTCGGGAACGAGTGCTTGGGACTTCACTCACTTTTTCAACAACGCATTCGTAAACAGCCTCGCACACAAAGGGGAGAGGGTGTGACAGAGAGTGATACACGAAGCAGAGAGAAAGTTAAACCAAGAATTTGTTTGGTTTCTTGTCGAGCATTCGGGGAGGTGAGATGTAGTGATAGAGTAGCAAAGGCAAAAGTTGAGAGAAAAAAAAGATGAATGTAACATAATGTGAACACATAAAATACGAGCGTGCATTGACATTTAACAAGCTTCAATGAAGTACAGTTACGTTTAGGAAGTTCGGAAACACAAGAGGGCTTTTGAGACTCTGTGCATGTATGAATGCGTAAGGCAAGGAACCTGGTACTTTTACTGCGAAAGTGGTAATTTAACAAGGCTGCGGAACTTAGCGTCGGGGAGCGAATATTTCGCTTTCAAAAAATAGATAGCGGCACATAAATGAGGGAAAATTCAGCTATTGTGATTTTTGTCATGAAGTGGTCGTCACGCTTCGCAAGAATGCGCTAAAACATTTTTAGATGTGGAAGCATCTTATACTCGCGCCTTGTAGTGCGCCGTCCGCGCCGTCCGCACCACTTCTCGAACATTCGACAGCTGACGCGCGTGCATGCGCCGTCGCGCCGTCGCCCACCATCTGTGCCGCGCGCGCTTCTCCTTCGAGAACATTCGACAGCTGACAGCGCATGCGCCGTCGCGCCGTCGCCATCTGTGCCGCGCGCGCGCTTCTCCTTCGAGAACATTCAACAGCTTACAGTGCATGCGCCGTCGTGCTGTATATATACTCAAGGTCGGCGCTCGCTCGCTCAGTTGCCGCTCGTCGGTTGGTTTGTACGGCGCGTCGACGTCCAAGGTCGCGGTGAAATGAATTCCAACGAATCCACAAACACAATGATCGACGTCCCTTCGACCAGCGCCGTCCTTTCGCATACGTGTGTACGTGTTCACTCATTTAACACCCCCTCCTACAACCACGTTAACCAATTTAGCCATCGACCCAAGTAAGTCGCAATTTAACACCCCATTTCACAACCACGTTAACCAATTTAGCCATCGACCCAAGTAAGTCGCACTTTAACACCCCGTTAACCAATTATATGCTCCGCATCCTCCTCAGTGTTCCCCCCGAGGGAAGCTGCGGGCAATTTTTTTTTTGTTCGGATACCAATAAGTTCATCCTTACGCGTGAACCCAGTGGCTTTATCAATAAAGACACACGAGTTTCTTGAAAATGCACTCTTAATAAATTGCTCTTTTAACGATAATCACACTCAGTTAACTTGCGTGAAACGTGCCTTGAGAAGAATTTTTTCAGTAGAATAATAAACCAGTACGTGAAATGAGAAAGAGACGGGGACGCTAATTGTTGCAGTATTCCTTTCTTTCTTTCTTTCTTTCTTTCTTTCTTTCTTTCTTCTTTCTTTCTTCTTTCTTTCTTTCTTTCTTTCTTTCTTTCTTCTCTCTTTCTTTCTTTCTTTTTTTTCTGCGATGAGGAGTCGTCGTAAATCATTCGAACACTCGCACTGAAATATTGCTGATGAAGACCCATAAAAGGGCGAAGGCTTGACCAAAACGAGGACGGAAACGTGCGATCTGGGCCCCGAGGTGTGGCAAAAAGGATTGCCAGCGCAGAGCATGACGTGTGAACGACCCCTTTGGGAATTCCCCTCCATGCAATGTACGCCCCCGCAGCGTCGACTTCTCCGCCTGGCACCCACAGTTTCGCCGTCCGCGTCGCTGGCACTTTGGTTGTTCTAAAACCAGGGCCGCGCTCGCTGAAAGTAGCCACGGTTGTTACACAATGACGTGACAAAGATCGCGCACTCCTCCATCACACGTGAAGTTACTTCCGCTCTGATTCCGAAGTGTCTCCCTCTAGGGAATAACTTGAAACAACGACTGAGGGCTTATCGTATTTCGAAATTTTGAATGTGGCCATATATAGCAGCGATAATTTACGGTGTGTCTTTGAGGAAGTTTTAATGTACGCGTTAGGAAGATATAGATGTCACAAAAGTATAGGCATCGACCGAAGAAAATGGCGCATTTGCAGGGTAGCACTGTTTGTGCAACACACAATCATGATCATTGCCAGCCTATGCAGTGGCCGATATAGACTAGACTAAAGTTACGTATATATAGTTTATGTGCATAACTGACAGGTAACTGTGCCTATTTTACCAGAACGGGGCACGTTGGATTCGCTGCGGTCATTCGTGCTGTACTCTTCTCTCCACTTTTTTCTTAATGCTGTCTGCTGTATGACGCCCATTTGCTGGGCCACTCACTTATTCATCATCACCATGACAATTCTGATCAGCAAGCCCCGCCGTGGTGGTATAGTGACTAAGGTACTCGGCTGCTGAACCGCAGGTCGCGGGATATAATCCCGGCGGCGCGGGCTGCATTTCCGATGGAGGCGGAAATGTAGGCCCGTGTGCTCACATTTGGGTGCATGTTAAAGAACCCCTCCCCATGGTGGTCGAAACTTCCGGAGCCTTCCACTACGGCTTCTCTCATAACCATATAAGGGTTTTGGAACGTTAAACCCCACATATCAATCAATCAATTCTGATCAGTGAGCACTCGATGGTACTACCCTTGTATCAAGAAGGCGCTCTTTGTGCTATACAAGCAAGTCGCTTAATATCGTTAGTACGTCTAATCATGCCACCCACCCGGTAATCTGTATTTTTTACGCATATTTCGTGGTTAATTAGTGCTGCTCATTGGCTGTACGCAATACGTCGCTGGACAAGCTCCGATTAGTTCTCATTTTCATTCCCACCAACAATCGCTTTGTCGTTATTGCAGCTACTATATTTTGCAGTCGAGCACAGGATTGAATATTTGAACCAATGAGTTATACGACCCCCATGCAAGCGAAATACGAAAGCATTTAGTCTTGTTTGGATGCAGGGACCTTTTCACTGCAAGGTGTGCACAGAATTATCAAATGAACCCTGCGGTCGTCACTGACCTTCGCGCAAAAGCTCGCCAATACCTGTCTGGCATCAGTCAATACTTATCCAGTTTGATTATTCTTCTATGATATTTGCGAGTGACAAAGTACGACCAGTAGGCCGATGTATGAAATTAACTGATCAGCTGTGTACGCAAAGCAACTGTTGTTTCTTAATTTCTTGCCCTTGGCTAATTGTATCCCTTTTTCTTCGTATGTACAGTAAAGCATGCCCTAATAATTAGCTTTACTTTATCAGTCTTTTTTGTTTTTTTCTTTCGGTACATATACATAGTGGACGAAAAGAGACTCAATATTGAGAATTGTTTATAACTTTAGAAATGTTTAACCAGTTTCAAAGCAACAAAACACATTTTGCTTCTTACAGTTGAAGAATTCTTATGCATTGGTATAGTATTCAGCGTAAGCGTCATTATTCAGTTTTTTTGTGTGTGTGTGTGAAAGACTGGAGGTGTTCGCGACAAACTTCTGCAGGCGTGCATGTAGCGCATTTGCAAAAACTTACTGACTTCGCTCCTAGAATTAATCGATACTCTTTTCGTGCTGTGCAACAAACTCTCTCTCCAGTACATGTCTACAAGAACAAATTGCTGGGTGTCAAGACTCCTTTCAGGCCGTCTTAGGGACATTGATATTCCAACCAGCTCCCTCGAAAACTTGTCCCAAATTATACCGTACGGATGTACCATGTCTGTAATCATTCTAATGAAATAGATGACATACGCGAAAATTTATTATACCTTGTTTTTATTTACGTTAGCAAACGCGAACGCTCTATAGTATGACGCCAGGAGCGACCAGCGTCCGTCGGCGCGGCCTGATGGCAACCGCGCGAAATGCGACATGCTGCATTACGCGCCGATGCCTTACCCAGACAACACTGCGTCTCCCTCTTTTCGTGACGGAGGGACGCCGGACGCACTGAAACATGCTTGCGTCAAAGCAACGCAGCGCGGCGCGCGCCTGCGAATACGTGGCAGGACCGGCGCCTGGCGTGGCAACGCCGGCGTGACGCGACGAAATGAACGCCGGCGAACACGGACACCGCGTCACGTCGAAATGTATTGGCGCCCTGACTGTGGCATGTAGTCATGTTCTCACATGACACGCATCTCATGAATCATGATTATCATGTTTTTACCAGTCACATACCTTCGTCATTCATTGGTGTCACGTAAAACCAAATTTGTCATATGTGAAGATAGCGAAGTGCCGCGAGCACATCATAAGTGTGGCATGTAGCCATGTTGTTACATGACACGCATCTCATGTTTTATCATGTTTGCGCCAGTATCATACCTTCGTCAGCCATTCACGTACTATAATACCAAAATTGGTATATGTGACGCTAGCGAAACGGCTGTGAGCGCATCATGAGCGTGGCATTTAGTCTTGTTGTTACATGACACGCATGTCATATTTTCATGTTAGGGTCTGTCGTTTCTGTTCGCCATGCACTCATGTCATACCATACCAGTTTTGCAACATGTCATTTGAACGTAACCACCGCAAGAGCTTCAGGATCGTGAAATGTAAATTATGACATTCATGAAATACATATCATAATTTTCCGGTTATGACTAGTCATATATGTGCTTCATACAGTCATGTTATGTCATACCAAGTTTGGTATTGATACCATTGTCAAAACGGCCAAAAGAGTTAAAAGTCGTAGGCGGCTAGATAGATAGATAGATAGATAGATAGATAGATAGATAGATAGATAGATAGATAGATAGATACCGTATTGACTCGCATGATCGGCGCACTCGTATAATAGGCGCACTCCTAGTTTTGTCGCGGAAAATTCGATTTTTTTAATTCCGCGCATAGTAGGCGCACCCCGAACTTGGCCATGATCAGAAACGATTCTACCCCCCAGCGGTACAGTTGGAACGCGGTCCCCGTACCCTGAAGAAAAAAAGAAGGCAAATCGACGAGCAAATAAAAAAATTCGAAGTGCAACGACCTAACCAACGTGTTTGTCGAAATAAAACTTGAAAAAAAAGCGTCCATGAGCGAAAAAAAAACGGCTGTTTCATCAATTACTGATACTCCCTAAATCGCTGCGCTTTTTGGAGGTCACGTGTACAACGCCGGGGGCTCGATCGCCATCACCACCATCAGAGAAAAAGAGAGAAACGCCATTTTGCAAGCGGTGTGCGCATGTTGTGGTCGTGTATTGAACTTTGGTTCCACCATGGGGAAGTACGCGAGTTACACGGCTGGGTTTAAACTGAAGGCAGTGCAGTACGCGCTGGAGCACGGCAACCGGGCTGCAAGCAGGCATTTCGGCGTTGGAGAAACCAGTATTCGGTACTGGAGGGACCAAGAAGAAAAGCTTAAGGCGACGAAGAAGACACGACGGGCTTTCGGCGGTGCCAAGACCGGCAGGTATCCGAACGTCGAAGAGCAACTGGTCCGGCATATACGGGAGCTACGACAAGATGGCTGTGCTGTGTCGTTGGTTATTGTGCAGACTGAGGCGCGCAGAATAGCCCGAGCGCAGGGCATCGAAGCAAAAGAGTTCAAAGCCAGCTCCGGATGGACAACTCGTTTCATGCGGCGCCATGGCCTCGCACTGCGAAGGCGGACCACCTTGTGCCAACGCTTGCCCGCAGCATATGAGGACAAAGTGGTGGACTCCCACAGTTTTGTTATAAAGCTCCGACAGCAGAAAGACTTCATTTCGTCCCAGATCGGCAACGCTGATCAGACCCCCCTTTGCTTTGATATGCCGTGGAACACGACAGTGGAGGAGAAAGGTGCACGGAGCGTCATCGTCAGAACGTCTGGCGCTGATAAACAACGATGCACCGTAATGCTGGCGGTGACAGCGGATGGGCGTAAGCTACCGCCTTACGTTATTTTTAAACGTAAGACGCTCCCAAAGGCAAAATTCCCTCAAGGCATCTACGTCAGAGTCCAGGAAAAAGGCTGGATGAGCGCGGAACTCATGGTGGATTGGGTGAAAACAGTCTGGGGTCGGCGGCCGGGTGGTCTGTTGTTGCCGTCCATGCTTGTCCTGGACAGTTTTCGTGGGCACCTAGTAGACCGCGTACGAGATGAGCTAAAGGAGCTGCGCACAGATCTGGCAGTGATTCCGGGCGGCCTCACATCGATACTGCAGCCTTTGGACGTGTCCTTGAATAAACCTTTCAAGGACAATGTTCGAAGGCTGTACACCACCTGGATGGCTGGAGGACAACATCAGCTGACTCCAGGTGGTAAGATTAAGAGGCCGCCTGTGGAAATGCTGTGCGCTTGGATCGTGGAAGCGTGGCAGGCGATCTCCGACGAAGTCGTCAGGAAAAGCTTCAAGAAGACGGGTATCTCGAACGCACTGGATGCGAGTGAGGATGACATGTTGTGGGGTGCGGATGATTCGGACACCGAAAACGAATCCCCGCTCGGCGAGGATCAATGTGTGATCTCCGACTCGGACTCCGAATAGGGAAAAGGAGGAACAGCTACGACTTTAGTGTAAATAAATTTTACGTGTGTGTGTGCAGTTGACGGCTCTCGCTTGTTCATTAAAAGGTACGTAGGTATGTTTGTTTTATGCTGAATTAATTGGTAAACAATAAAGTCACCTTTTACTTGACAAGTGTGCAGATTTAAAGCGCGAGAACCGAGTTGAAAAAATTTTCGAAAATTTTACCCCGCGTAATTGGCGCACCCCTAACTTCGAGCCACATTTTCTGAAAAAAAAGTGCGCCTATTATGCGAGTAAATACGGTAGATAGATAGATAGATAGATAGATAGATAGATATGCTCAATGTCGCCGAAGTTCACTAAGAAATGCTTCGCATTTAAAAGAAAAATTAATGTCCAAGCGCTCCGTACAAATGGTCAACCATCGAAAGCTGAAACGTGTGGCCCCGGTGTTAAGCGGTGGGTTCAACCCGACGCTGCACTGAAGCCGTTCACATCTATGGGTTACATCTTCGTGCTTCTTAATGAGTTTATTACACACGTTTGACTTGGGCATGCCAAAATAAACCCCACAGTGTTTATTTTGACATACCACACGTTGTGCCTCGAAGTATTACAGTCATAGAGGAGTGCAATGAGTGGTTAAGTGCATTTCGCAATGCGTCAATCACAGTGGTTGTTCTCGCAGCGCAGGCGGTCGCAGACATTGCAGCCGAAACCAAAGTGCCGCTGGAGAAACTCCCGCTGAATGCGGGCGTTCAACCCGACGAACGCGTCCCGCAATCAGGATGGTGGCGCTGTTGTGCGCGTTGTGTCTCTAACGCCGCTTGTTCGGCGCGGCGTTGGTGCGAACTCGGCGGTATGGTTTGGAGGGTCCGCCCGCCACCGGTGCTAGCATTCCCGTTCACGATTCAGGGTGGTTTGGAAGGCTGCCGGATCATCGGTACGCTGTTGCTGCTGGCACTCGGCCTCCCAGGCCTGCTTTTGTGCCCGAACTGTACAATCGGAGCGGCGAATGCGAAGTCTCTTACGTTTCCGCTGTCAGCGCTGTGCTAGAGTTGTCCGTGGCTTACCCAAGTGGAAGGTCTCTGTAGAAACTGATGCGCGCACGCATCCACGGAGGAAGCAAAGGTACCTTTCCTTCCTCCGTGGATGCGTGCGTGCTCGGTGCCATGGCTGTGATGCGATGGACAACGTCACTCACAACGCAGCCAAAGGCGCGCGTGAATGGGTATGACGTGGAGAACGACGTAGCGGATAGCACAGCCAATGGAGACCGCTTGTGACGCTGATGCTGAACGGTTTTGCGTTTCTCCTAGCCGTATATAGCTTTCGACGTAAAAAAAATTAAAATCCGACCAAGATGCATAATGACGAAATTCTTGAAGCATGAATTGTCCACCGTCTACTCAGCGTCGCCTATCTTCCGTCTCAGTGGAAAGATAAGCCTGTTGTTCGTCAAGTTTCTGTCTTCGCCGTTTTTCCAGCTTCACGGTAAACTACGCTGTGTTTTATGATTGGTTTCCGAGAGAAGAAAGAAAGAGAAAGAACGAGAGAGAGAGAAGAAGAAGAAAGAGAGAAAAAGAAAGAAAGAAAGGAAGAAAGAAAGAAAGAAAAAAAGAAAGAGAGAAAGAAATGAAGGAAGGAAGAAAGAAAGCGGGAGCTGATTGTGGCGCTCACCGCAGCGCAGTGCGCTATATATTCTCATCATCAGGATTAAGCTGTCACGAACGGCGTTATACGTCATCCAGTGGTTTTCTCGGCCCACTGGGTTCTTTACGCTGTTGGCATGGTTCTGAGAGGTTCTTCAGAGCTTGAAGTGCCTAGCTATCTTTTGATGTCTTGTTGACGCAGTGATAGCAGCAGATCTTGTTTCCCCGTTAGTGTGAACAATCTTTATCCATACATGCTAGCTCGTTCCTCCGAAGTGTACCGTATACAAGCTTTCCGAGCCACATTTGGTCTGTAAATTAGACTAAGCGTTGTAAGTAAACTAAGCCTTCAGTAAGTTCTCTTGGTGTCTTTTACCAGAGGCGCCTATGATCGAGAATAACTTTGGCGATAACTGCGCAACTTTCATTTGTTTTCTACTAACTTGTAACCATTCGGTCAATTAAGGTATACCATGTGCGGGTTGTGACACAGAGACCATAAGAAAGCTCCAGAACTGCCTGTGCTTACGGCCACTCAGGTATGTGTGGGCAGTTGTTGCGCAACCAATGGAACGCCGAGTCGAACGACACACGTGTCATTTGCGTTGGAGCTGGGCGGCCGATGCAATTAGAGGAAGTGCACTTGTGGGAGCGGTAGCTATAGGAAGGTCTTACTGTCGGCACACGCGTGTAGGCATATGTCACCACTGTTTGCGTAACAGACGAAGAAGCCGCCGTCGCCAGTCGATTCGCCGCATTGCGTAACAATTTCGACATGGCGCGGGTATTCTCAATGCATATATGTATCCATAGACAGGCAACCTCGCCTAGCAAGAATATGGTGATCCCGCCAGTTTTGATTTTGTGGCGCCGTTCACATCGGAATAAATACGGAACGCTCGCTTTACATACGCTGAACATGTTTTGAACTTTGGTATATAAACAGTGTGTAGCTATTGGAAGACAGATGCATTGAAGAACCCATTCATCTCCTAAAGTTGGAGTCGCAGCTCTCGGATCTTTGTACGCGTTCAGCATTTCTCTTAAAGGTCGCTACGTGGAGTAAATCCTCTCGAAGTGACGTGAATGCATATACGATGGCTGAATTTGTGTTGTGTGTTAGCAAAAGCATATGCATCGTGTTCCAGCGCACGTTATAAGCCTGCAAAGAGGAAGAAAGAGCCAAAGAAAGCCTGTATAGATCCAACGGGGTCGGAGTAGACAGTCGTCGTTGCATCAAGTGCAGAACTACAATTTTCTTGTTGTGCGAGTAAGTATACCATGTGCAAAACGCGGGAACAGCTTGAAAAGAAATGTGTTTGCGTATGTAAAAGAAAAACGCCTATAGCTGAAAGCTACGGAATGATGTGAATGAGGTCGTTCGATGGATGATCTGAGCTCTAATGATGATGGAACATGGACAATGGGGCCTCTTTCTTATTTTACGATTCTCGCTTTCCCAAAATGTGCCTGTAATGAGCTTAGAAGCGGAGGAAAGCATTAACGCGGAGGTAGTCAGGTTCACCGGGCATTTCATTTTCAAGGCGCACTTGGATCCGCTTGCAGGTATGCTTTGCTGAATGAAACCAATACTTTTTGCCCCTCTTTCTATATAGATTACGTGTCTAATATTATCACTCTTTTATTTAACAAACATATATACAAATGCTAGCTCTATGTTGTTGTTCTTGATTTTTATCTGTCAATAACCACTGCTTCTCGTTTGATACATTATACAATGGATATACGCTATACCAGAGCGGTGCACTTAGACGGCAACACTGCACTGGAACACGTGTGCAGAAACCACCTTTACCTAAAGCGTCCGTAAATTGGTTTTCATGGCGAAACATATGTTTAGCCAGTACATTTTGTTAATCTGCGACTCAACCCCATCCCGCTTCTAGTGAATTTGCGTCACAGGATGTTTTACTTAGGAAGCAGACCGCCTTGGTGTGGTGGTTACGGTTCCAGGCCGCTGACTCGCCGGTCGGGGGTTCGTACCCGGCTGTGACAGTTGCATTTCGATGAAGAGACCCCCTGCGTGATGTCAGTGCCCATAAAACAACACAAGATGCTCGAAATTTCTGGAGGCTGCCACTTCTGTATTCTTCGTAATCACATGGAGATTCCGACACAAACCCTTGCAGACATTATTATAATAATTAGTTAGAAAAGGATAGTGACAAAGTCCGAGCTTGTGTGTTCGCAATTAGCTTAGAAGGTGATTGAGACATATTGGTTGACCGCTACATCACACTTTTTTTTATAACAGGGGAGTTTCCTTTAAAAGAGGTCCTGTCTAGGGCTGATCTTCCACATCGTCCGCACGACACATCAGCATAAAGAGGGGCGCATGACTTGGTTTCTTCGAAGCGCCGATATGAATCCACACCATCTTTCGAGTAAACTTAGCAGAGCAAACCTCGAGGGCAGAAAATAATAAAAAGATCTCGTCGATAAATATGCGAAGAATTGATGGTGCGCAGCTGGGTCGTTAGTGAGCCCGCCGATGTTAGACAACCACTCGTTGATGCGATCGACAAGCGTAATACTTGAACAGGGCTCATGATATGCTAGCTTACTTTCATTTGCTTGCGCAGAGCTCTGCATTAAGTATAAGGGGGGACATTACCATTCTACTTCAGCTTCCTCCCCCCCACGCTTCTTTCCGTAGAGAATCTTGCAATCAGAACGTAGTGCATGAGATATAGTGCCAGAATGAGAGGAGATAACAAAGACGGAGGGAGATAACGGATGGTTAGCCTCTTCATAAGTGCGGTCCCGCGAAGGGCACTTGTCATTAAGTTTTCCTGTATGGTTTAGGTGCTTTTATGTGTAACACAAGTTGCAAAAAGTTTGCGTTGTTTGAACACCCACCTAAACGAATCGACTCTTTTAGTTATTAGATTGAGAAGATGGAGGTCTGTCGAAGTTGTATGAAATAATTTTATCCCAGTGGTGTTTCTTTTCGACGTTCATAGGTTCTTTAGGCAACTCTCAGCTCGCGCTATTAATGGAAGTGGTCGGTACTAATAGAATCTATGTAATGCAGGGAAGGTAATCTTTACAAATTATCATCCTTACTTAATATTACTGATTGTCACTGGTCTATCTGCAGATCCTCTCATTGTTTTATATTTTTGTGTTTTTCTTTGATTCAGTGAAAAAACGTATCAGTGCAACATGTTAGCGACAATTACTCCTTATGGAAGGTTCACGAACATCAATTTCATTAGTACGTGCTGTAAATATTCAGCTGACAAAAAACATTTGTCTCGAAGCTCAATACATTAAAGGGCCACTCACCATCCCCGCGTTTAATGACGAGGGGGAATTTTCCTCCTCTCCATCATACACACGATGCATCCTCCTCGCCCCTTAGTTCTTGAATGCACGTGAACAATATTAGCACTAAGCGCTGTTACCGCCGCTTGCGCAGTTGTAAACACACACAAAAAAGAAGATTGATGGGTTGATTGTGGGCGATATTCACGCGAGACAAAGAAGGGATGGGCAGTGCACGGCAGTGCAGTGCAGGAAATAAATCACATGTGATATTTTGCGCATATCAACGAATTGAGAGCATGTACGCTGTAGACGTCATGGGAACTACTGTCTACGTCACAGTTGTGCGCCAAGAAGGACGAAAAGTATCAGGAAAGAATATTGCGCTCTTTTTTTGTATTTCTGGAACCTGGTGAGTGGTCCTGGGTAGTTACTGCATTGACATGCATGCGATTACAGAAAACACTTCTCAACTAGTCCATGTAGACCTGTGTTTCTTTGGATGACACGGCTGTTCTAATCAACTCTCGGCAGTAGGGCACATATTAAGCACTTTTCCCTCTCCCTCCCTTCCTCTCCTCCCCCTATCACCACACCTCGAATGGAACGGCTGCCATTTCGTTCCAAAGCGCCATCACAAAGCCGTATCGTCTTGTTTCATCCATCTTCCACCATGACTTGTCCCTCCATCATTGCCTGCCCGTCTGGACAAGCGCCGTTCATTCCTTTAACCCGCGCGCCTTTTTTGTTTACGCGCATCGCTCCTGAACGTCCGGCACGTTCTTCTATATTTGGTACGCCTTCGCTCAGGTTGCCTCGTTACGCTTCGCGAGTCGCCCGGAGTCGTCGCAGGCCCCACACAAAGAAGGACGTGCGCTGAGGATTTTCGGCATGCGCGTTCGGGGACTTAGGCCGTACGTACCGTTGCCGCGGTTGCGTAACTAATACGAGGCCCAAGAGGGAGTGGGAGCGTGAGTACCGTGCCATTTTTCGGCAGCTCTCCCAACGAGATAGTGTAGCATACGTCTGTCATAAGCACGCGCGATGACGATCAGGCTTTGTTTGCGGGCAGCAGCTGTCGCTGCATGCCAAACTCATGCATCACTCCCTTCTCCCCTCCTCTCGATATTTTTTTTCTTTAGCACAACGTGAGCTAGCGTGTTCTCTCAAGCCTAACGGCGACGCCAAGAGGCGCCAGCTTCGCACGCATTGCGCAACGAGCTCGGGAAGTGAGCGCAGCTAGAAGAAAGCAGCGAAAGAGACAGGCTACAGCTACGAGCACCAAAAGATCGGGAGGTTCGCCGACGCTAAAGAGCCTTCTTGCTTCGCACTCGACTTCTAAATTTAGGCAACCACACTCGGAGGAGCCACCTCCATCCTTCCACCCCGCTCGTTCTTTCACAATGATTCCTCCGCCTGGCCCTCGTGCGAGACCCGCTTAAGGAGGCGCCTTGAGCTCTGCTCCCCGTCTCTTTATCCCTTTGCTTTTTCCTTCCTGCTGCGGCTTCTTTTGCTCGCGCATTCAAAAACAACACGCATGTATGCATGCTCGCTCGCGCGCCCGCGCGACCAGTGCGTGTGATTCACAGCTTCCTGTTCTCAGACTACCGACCGTCCGTTGCTGCGAGATTTGGCGCGGCGCAGCAGGCGAACCCCCCTGTCTCGGGATCCTCGGCTGCAGGCGCGAGTTCTTTTCGCACGCTTCTTCGGGTTTGGTGTTTCGTTCGCTGTGCGGTCTCAGCTGGGGAAGACACGTTTCACGGGGCTGCCTCCTGCCTTTGGCTCGCGTTGTAGCTTTGAAATGTTTTGTTATTGCTTTCTTATGCGCCCCCGTATAGCTGCGGCTGATTGCGGTGCGAAAGAACAATCTCATAGTTCATGGGCTAGTTTGCATTCCAAACTCTCTCTCAGAGTACCGGTTTTTATGTTTCTGCATTTAGGTTTTCTTTTGTTATCTTTTTTTTTGAAGAAGAGCTCTCTGTATAGCGAAGTTCGAATGTGGTTTGTGTCTTTATAAGGGCTGATCTTTTATTTTACCTGGCATAGCGTGAGTGCATATATAAAAATAAATAGATGAATAAAAAACGCCAAAGCGTGGCCAAAAGCAGTGTTATTGCAGACTTCACTATGCAGCTGCCATGCTTTGTAGTGGCTGTTTTGTCTTTCGTACGGGTACATAAAAATATGCTGCTGGAGTCACAGAAACACGTCCAATACCTATCCCCATTGCCCAGAACTAAAGAATGCTTTGATCATGGATGTATAGAACTTAACGGTCCAGAACCAAAGCATGATTATAAGTGACGCCGTGGTAGAAGACTCCAAAAATGTCAACCACCTGGAGTTCTTTAACGTGCACCGAAGTCTGAGCGCACGGACCTACAGCATTTTCACCTCCATCGAAAATGCAGCCACCGCAGCGGGGATTCAATTCCACGACCTGCGGGCCAGCAGCCGAGTACCTTAGACCACCGCGGTGGGGCAACTAAACAATGCTTAATGAAATCATTATTCATTACCTATCTTCATGAACTTTGCGGTTAGTGTATAACAACGCTTATCTGCAGTAAATGTTACGCTACATTTCTGTTCAATAGAACGCTGCTAAACTCCTTCATTGTGTGCGTCGTTCCACAATCGGGTGACGACTTTTGCTGCATGAGGGTGACAGACAATGCAGAACTTAAATGCGTTGAATGGACGAATATTCCCGCCCAGGGGTGTGAAAAATCAGCGTCTGATGTTGATCAATTTTTTTTGCCTATTTTAACTTTCGATTTTTTTTTTCGCACCTCTCTCTTTTGGACTTTGCCCATTTCCCTTTCCCCCACAGAGTTGCATGTTGGTGATTATTCTATGCCGGCTAAGTTACCCTACCCCAGCCTATCAATACTCTCTTTCTCTGAGGAACGCTGTAATTACAAGGCCGCTTGCAATAAAACAGCGCTCATCTCGACCGAGTCAGAATGGACGGCAAAACTAGCGAGGTTTTCGGAAAGAGAAAGTACAGAACAGCGGCAAAAGGCTGCGTGTGATAGTGGTAATCTTTACGCACCCACTGGCTTCTGTTTTTAACTCGTTCATCCTCCCCAAAAGCTGAGGCTAACTTTTTTTCTCGGTTTCTCAGTTCCAAGCATAGCAACAGAGTCCCATCTCTCTTAAAATTTGGTTCCATTTCTCACCACTTCGTTTTGAAAACAAGTCTACCCTTTTTTGTTACCTTCCTTCCACTTTCAACATGCGTTAACTTCTAGGCTTTGTCACAGAAAACAAGACAAACCCGCAGTGTCATTTTTTTTTGAAGAAATGCTCCTTTTTTTTAAACATGGAAAATAGAGCCATCAGGTGCCTTGCTTCAGTGATGTAAGTACTGCAGTCAACTTTGAGCTGCTTGTCCAAAGCGGCTACTACATCATAAAAGCTAAACAAAAAACAGTTTTCATAAAAAAAGAAAAAAAAGATGTTTAAGGATGCATGCAGCGCATGAACAGCTGCTTAACTTTCTTCATTATGTTGCCTCAGGCGCAGTGAAATGGCAAATGAACAACCCACGAGGAATGAGAGGCAGTGGGAAAGGGTTGCCGCCAAACTTGCCCAATATGCTCAGTTGCGAGTGGGGACGAGGACCATGAATTCCTTTAAAAACAAACGATGAACATAGCAGGCGAGACGTGAGTAAATAGCAGGTGAAAAATATAAGCGAGGCACGCGTATACTGTGTGTACTGCGCCTCAAAACTTTCTTACCCGTATGCGACGCTTGCGAGGGCTGGAAATTAAATGAGAGCTCCATAGCCTCGTAAAGTTTCGAGTGTTAGTAAAACCCGGCTCTACGTTACGCGGGGATAAACGTTGTAAACTTTCTTGCCAAGCTTTTTCGTATAGCGTTTCGTGCCTACGGCAGACTGAAGGGCTGTAATAAAAAAAGAAAAAAAACGATAACTCCTATGCTCAAAAAGAAGTGTGCTGATATGTGTAACAATAACAACGAGGACGTGCTCCACCAAGCAAGAGTCATTTAAGAGTGCTGCACACACGTGTTATGTACTTTAGACGCGCTGAGCATTTCCCGTTCAACTTTGTTTCGTTAATACTTCACAGGTGTTCTTAGCGAAGCGTGAATGTACTTTCACAGCACGTGCTTCGTATTTCTCAATATTTGTTTCGCTATGTTTACGCTCGTGTATCTGCGTACAAAAAAGAAAAAAAAACCGCTCGTGAAAAGGATCGTGTTGCGTGCACACCGGACTGTAGAAGCGCCCTCTACATGGCGTTTCAGTTACCGTAATTGCCTTGAGTCAAGGTTTTGGAGCCGAAATCAGGGATGGAAGATCGGAGTTTATGACGAAGTTCAACAACGTGTCTGAAGACGCCGTGAAGTTGTGCCATTCTTCCACTTAGTACGAACACTTTATAACAGCCTAGACTAGGTCAGAAATCGTCTTCATTGCTCCACCACACTCACATCATAGACACCCTCGCGTGATCAGTCATTCCGAAAAGCTTTTCATAATATATAGATCTGTGGGTCTTAACGTCCCAAAACCACCATATTCTGAGAGACGCTGTTGTGGAGGGCTTCGGAAATTCTGAACACTTGGAGTTACTCAACGTGCACCGAAATCGGAGCACACTGGCCTATAGCATTTTCACCTCCATCGAAAATTCAGCCGCCGCAGCTGGGATTCGATCCCGCGACTTGCGGGTCAGCAGCCGAGTACCTTAGCTACTAGACTGCCGCGGCGGGGCAAAGAAAAAAAAAAGCTTTTTGTAGTGAAGCTGTATATAGCTTGATTCTGGTAGATCGCGACCACGGACAAAGCCATGCGTAGAACTACAATCTTCGGCACCCCCTCACCCTTCGTTCTGCTCGCCCACACCGACATGACCTTCACAAGTGTCGCGATACGCTGCGGCTGCACGTCCGCCAATCGCAGTTCCACTTCACATCGTGACGTAGGGATCGCGGTTTCACTGTTGTCAGCAGTTGTCTTTTCGAACTGCAATAGAACGTAGACGTGTAGTTCGCTCCGAAGAACAGCGGGAATTGAAGGAGCACCAACGCACGCAGAAACAAATAGGCGCGAAAACGGCGTGAAGCCACTGGCTTCGCTGGCGTCCAACTTCACAGTTCTGTGAGGTCCCCGCATGTTTTATTCAATTCAATTTAATCGCAATGTGTGTCGTCAGCGTGAAGGCTTATTCGTCAGCACTGCGCCCAACTGTTATCGCGGCTAGCATTGTTGTCTTTTCAGAAATAGATGCATGGATGAAGGAACGTTATTATTGTTCAATATGTTGCGATAGTGTCTTAGCCCGAAGCGGTCCCCTCCAATGTTGGTACCGAAAGCCTTTCGGCCACTTCGCGGGCCCGTTGGACTACCCATGATTGTCCCTCTAATCTAGGACTGCGTAAAGCTACATTCCATTATTCTTCAGTATTTTTCTTGTCGCTGCGTAACGCGGAGCGACCCCAGAGCTTATGAGCGAGATTTATGATTTCATGTCATTTATCACACGCTGTGGAAACAGAGAACTTCGTATAAATCCTGTTAATTGACTGCGGGTTCGGGTAGATGATTGTCTGTAAGAGCGTTAGCTTAATGACATGAGCTCTGTTCAGTTTATTGTGTGAAGGGTGGACGACCCTGCTTCCTAGATATAAATGTTTCCTTAGCTCGTTGTACGAGAGGAGGTGGTCTTTGCATTTAGAAAAAAAAAGAGAGGTCATAATAAGGAGATAGGTGGGGAGGTTAACCGGGGCTGAGCCCCGGTAGGCTACCCTGCATTGGGGGATTCTTAAACCTCAGCATCTTCTTGCTTTGTGGCTGCATGATTGACAAGTCCTCGTGCAGCATTGTGGGCAGAATCATTGAGGTTCGTGGAAGCACAGTTGATTTCTACACTGCGAGTAGGAAACCAAATAATTGTGTGTGACTTGATTACATTTCCCATGAGCATTGCGTGAGTCAATCTAGACCTTAATCCTTTGGCAAATTCTCGAACGGCTGCCCTAGCATCGCCGTGAATCCTCGATTTATTTTGGTTTAAAGTGCCAATGCAGTGGCTACTTCCTCGGCAATGTTTTATTAGATGCGGAGCATCTAATACTCGAGGCTTGTAGTGCGGCGCCGTCGGCAAGCTTCCTCCTCCTTCTTCCACCATCTGTGCATCCCTTCCTCCTCTACACACCGCGCGCGCTTCACTCCTCCATCATCTGTGCACCCTTCCTCCTCTACACACCGCGTGCGCTTCTCCTCTTCACGAACATTCGCTAGCTGTATAATGTAGCGCGCATGCGCCGTCACGCTTCGAGAACATCGGCAGCTGACGCGCGCGCATGCGCCATCGCGCTTCGAGAACATCGGCAGCTGACGCGCGCGCATGCGCCGTTGCGCTTCTCCCCCTTCTCGAACATTCGACAGCTGACGCGCGCATGCACCGTCACCCACAATCTGTGCCGCGCGCGCTTCTCCCCTTCGAGAACATTCTACAATTCTCCCGATTCTCCAGTGGACGCGCATGCGCCATCGCGCTTCGAGAACATTCAACAGCTGACAGTGCATGCGCCGTCGCGCTGTATATATACTCAAGGTCGGCGCTCGCTCAGTTGCCGCTCGTCGGTTGGTTTGTACGGCGCGTCGACGTCCAAGGTCGCGGTGAAATGAATTCCAACGAATCCACAAACACAATGATCGACGTCCCTTCGACCAGCGCCGCCCTTTCGCATACGTGTGTACGTGTTCACTCATTTAACACCCCCTCCTACAACCACGTTAACCAATTTAGCCATCGACCCAAGTAAGTCGCAATTTAACACCCCATTTCACAACCACGTTAACCAATTTAGCCATCGACCCAAGTAAGTCGCACTTTAACACCCCGTTAACCAATTATATGCTCCGCATCCTCCTCAGTGTTCCCCCGAGGGAAGCTGCGGGCAATTTTTCTGTGGGGCAGGTGGGGGCCGAGTTGATTGGTTCACCTTTACCGTTGACAAGTACTGTTGCTAAAACTCGTTTATTGGACAGAAAAGCCACGTCGACAAACGAGCATTCCTCAGCCTGACTTTCAGATTTTTTTAGCAAGGCTTTGTGCTCTGGGTTAACTTCTGCTCACATTATTAATGGGGTGAACATTCCTTGGAACAGGCTTAACTGGGATGCTGTCCTTCAGAACGTTGGTGATTTATTTGTGGTTTCCATATATCGCTGTAATTGGTGTTCCAATTCGTTTGAGGTGAATTCGTGACTGCGTTGTTGCGAGCATAAAGAAGTGGGCTCTTTCTTGTGCCTCGGTGATTTCCTTTGATGTACTGTGCTTCCCAAGCTGCATGGTCTTTCAGTTTCTGTGTACATAAGTAGCCCAAGAGCTACTTTGATTGTCTTGCTCAGCAATGCAGTGAGTTTGTTCCGTTTGAATCTCTGCCACTCGCGCATGGTTGCTACGTAGTGAAGTGGCAAAACAAAGATTTATTTGATTCTTGCTCATCATTTTCTTATAAGCACATGAATAGGTGTGCTAGTTTTTTTTGTAATTCTTGATATACACAGTATCATCATACTCACATAAGCAAACTGAAAGTATGAGGCACATGTGCTTCCAACTTCTCTATCCGATTTCTCGTTAACCATGTAGCCTTCTGCATTCGCATGCCGATTCGGTGCTGAACTTGACACTTGAAGCTTAATTCAAAGCACGTGCTATCGGTGATAGTTTGGATACTTTTAGCACCGCTAGATTTAGGTTCATTTTTATTTGGGCTGAACTTGAACTTTATATTAGAACTGCTACTTTACAGCCCATGTTATTAACGCTGTTTTGATAGTTTCCGGTCGACTTTAGAAAAAATAGCAATACCAGCGTCGCTTTGCTGGACTAAGTGACCGCTTATAAGCGTGTAATGGACAAGGTCACATGTATCCCCACTGTGCTTTTCACCTCTACTCTCTTTCTTCTCTTTTAATCCTCTCCCCTGTTCCCCCAGTGCAGGGTGGAAAACCGGACGTGCGTCTGGTTGACATCCCTGCCTTACATTTCTTCCCTTCATTCTCTTTGATCGTTTCTAGTGCCACAAGCCTTGCTATATTTTCGCAGGTCTTTCATTTCTACAGGTTGGTAGTTACATTTTAATTTCCGTACCTTAATTTTTCACCTAGTTGTATTGTTCTTAAGATCATACGTCGTAATGCTTAACCAGACTTTTCTTTTGTGTTGCATGTTGTATTTACGCGTTGATGCTCTTGAACAAGTCATAGACGTGCTTAACACAGTGTCACAACTAAATGTACGATGCAGTAGTACGACTGCAAGTTCAGTGTAAAATATGACTTAGTCTGCATGCGAAGTAGCTACAGACCACAGTGCTACACAACTTGGGCGTTTTTTCTTCAGAACTGCCCACACAGCTACTTTCGCAATGATCCTGGCAAAGGAAGAAGCACCGGTGGGGCTCAGTATCAGAATATTGCGCTGGCACGCAGGTGACTCGTGTTCGATCCTGACAAAGCGAATATCACACATTTGTTTGTTATGCAGTGGATATCGGCATGTTGGTGCACAGTGAAAGCATATCGGGATTTTTTATTTATTATGCGTGCACCGTTGTGCCATGAAAACATGGTCGTTCATGGGCATTGCGCGTAAAAGAATTCTACTATAGGTTCATGTATACTTCACCTTCTATCACTGGACTCAGCGAGTAGCCTATACACTGCGTGTATTCCGCCTACGTACGACAACCATGGCAATAAAAGATGGCTTATTAAAAACAAAAGGAAAAAATGTTCTGCTTCACTGTACAGCTGACTTACTACCGTTTCGTAACAGCACTTGATTGTCGTACCCGATGACGAAATTACAGGGCTGCCTCCAGTGCGCTTTGATGCGAAAGCCGAATCACTCCGTCTTTGAGCAACAGGAAACACGAGGTGAAGCGTAGTTTTTTTTATGTTTATCACTCGTACAATTTGCGAGTTTTGCATAAGTGAATGAAGAAGAAATATATTTCTTTCATGTTTATCATTCGCCTAATTCGCAAGTTTGGCATGAGTGCATAAAAAAGAAATATATTCCGGATGGGTGGTCAAACGACTACAATTGTGGAGCACTTTAGGCGTCTCCTTGAATTGCTTCGGCGAAAGTGCATGAATGATCTTCCCTAAGCTCCTCTGCATTCCGGGTTGTTTCTTTCGGTTCTGGCAATAAAAGAGCATAATGAGTACTTCGGTGTTAAGCCTTAAACGTAGGAAAGGAAAGGTGACGAATAATATTTCTAAATTTGTAGTCTCTCACACGCCAACGTTTTTTTTTCAGCCTATCGGTGTTGGCGCTGTGCATTAGGTCGCTAATACGATGATAGATATATGGGCGAGCCCTAAGAAACATAAAGGTTGGTTGTGCGCGTACGTGTACTGCAAGCGTGATTGGAGACACGTTTACGAACCGCAGATGGCGTTAGGAATGTGTAAATAACGTCACCGGCACAAAAATGCTGCCCGAAGTGTAGATATTGCCTTCTACAGATTTAGAAGTTTTTTTTCAGTAATATTTTCCTGTAGCCATCAATAAACAGATGCCAGTAGTCGTTATGTGTTAAGAAAAAAATTGCCCGCAACTTCCCTCGGGGGAACACTGAGGAGGATGCGGAGCATATAATTGGTTAACGGGGTGTTAAAGTGCGACTTACTTGGGTCGATGGCTAAATTGGTTAACGTGGTTGTGAAATGGGGTGTTAAATTGCGACTTACTTGGGTCGATGGCTAAATTGGTTAACGTGGTTGTAGGAGGGGGTGTTAAATGAGTGAACACGTACACACGTATGCGAAAGGGCGGCGCTGGTCGAAGGGACGTCGATCATTGTGTTTGTGGATTCGTTGGAATTCATTTCACCGCGACCTTGGACGTCGGCGCGCCGTACAAACCAACCGACGAGCGGCAACTGAGCGAGCGAGCGCCGACCTTCAGTATATATACAGCACGACGGCGCATGCACTGTCAGCTGTTGAGTGTTCTCGAAGCGCGACGCCACATGCGCGTCCACTGGAGAATCAGGAGAATTGTAGATGTCGAACGCGGTGTGTAGAGGAGGAAGGGTGCACAGATGGTGGAGGAGTGAAGCGCGCGCGGTGTGTAGAGGAGGAAGGGATGCACAGATGGTGGAAGAGTGGGCGACGGCGCGACGGCGCATGCGCGCGCGTCAGCTGTCGAATGTTCGAGAAGCGGTGTGGACGGCGCGGACGGCGCGGACGGCGCGGACGGCGCACTACAAGGCGCGAGTATAAGATGCTCCGCATCTAAAAATGTTTAACGATTTAGAGTACTTCGTACTCAACTATGGAAGAGCACTGAGTCGTTTCGCTCCTAGATGGGTAGGGAGCGCAGATACTTTATGGCTGTCATGGGATCGGACCTGCCTTATTTGCAAGTGCATATGTGCTTAACTGGGTTGCGCGAAAAAATTTAGGTGCAAAAGGAAAGCGCACTACCGTGTGTCCAGGTGTCTTCCTTTCTTACTTCAATTTTTTCGCTCAACACATTTAAGATGAATTACCAACTCGCCCATGCATATTTGCATGGACTTTAGGTAATTCCCAGTATTTAGGTACTTGAAATTTCGTGTTGGATTTTCTGATACGGATAACTGAATCTTACGTTTATTTATTCAGCATTTTCATTTATACATCGTGGTATGTCCGCAGCTGCTACAAATATACATGTGGTGTACGAAATCGAAGATTACCAACAGACATGCTACGCTACAAGTGTTAACACTTTACTCCACACGTAATAGTTACAAGACTCTATGATGCAAGACTCTATGAGAACAAGTGAGAGCTGGTGGATCTTGCCATGCGAAGTGTCCTCGCTTGCACTTGTCGAGAAGCAAAGGAGCAAACGAAAAAAAAGGAAGGAAAAAGAAAGGTAGAATGAGGGAATTCAGTCAGCTTACTTCAGTCAGCCTGCCGAGCTGCTGTGGTTGCATTCACGACGCCTCGTGAAAGGCGATTATTTTACCGTTATTTGTTGTTGTTTTTTATTTTGGGAAACGCACATTGCTACCATATGCCAGCTCCGAGGCAGCGAATACGAGCCATATCTCATCGCTGGTGAGACTAGTAGAAATGTTGCTGCGGAAAGCACTCAGTGGGACGTCGTCCACATACCGGGCATTGCTCACTTGACAAATGCCACAACGAGCTTTCTCGCGCCGCAGAAGCTTGTCGTTCTAAATTCTGCTCTAGCGCTTTCTTCGTGGTCGCGTGTCCACTTTTATTGCCTGCGGCCGTGGATGGAGTGCAAAGATGCATTCAGGAATCCGGTGGTGCTTCTATTTACGTTGGTACTATGTGCAGTTGAACTAGTCCTTGGTGTTTTAGCGCACTGTAATTGAGACACACACCTTGGTGTCCGCAAAGAGCACTGTGCGTAGTGGCACTTAAATTGTGAAATAGCCAGAAAAAATAATAACAGGTGATCCATGGTGACAGAGATGACACGAAGGAAGATATTTTTGAGTTCGGTCGGCACGACATCCAGTTTTTTATCCTACCTTGAGAAGAATATTAACGACAAACTATAGTACTAGACTTTAGAAAAAAAAAAGAAGGTTACACGGCTTATACGCATTTGCCTAAGACAATTCGAAGGCCAAAACCATCTTCTTTTTTTGCCCTCAGTCGATTGTACTGATCCTCATCTCATCCTGTTATGTGGTGTATAGATTATCACACGTGAACACGTCATCACGGACTTTCACCTCGACAAGTGTTTTCTCATCCTTAAGCGGAGTACGCTGTCAGACGTGCAGGGGCGTCCGATCGCACATTGAACGCCACCCTGTACGTTCACCGCTCCGCGGAGCACGTTTCGCGGAGCGGAGCACGTTTCGCAGAGCGAAGCCCCTTTTGCGGTGCGAAGCCCATTTCTCTGAATCGCATGCAGAAAACCTGCTGTGCCACTGTCTCCGATTTGCTTCAGAGACACATGCAGTTGCCAACGCATTGCGGCGACTAGATAGATGATCAGCCACTTTCTGGGCAGGTGCTATTACAGTGCACCATCCACATCTCTTGACAGCCTGCGAGTCAGTAAAAGCCCTCTTGTGTTTTTTTGAAGACGACGAGTTTGTGTTAATGCCTCTGATCTTCGGGGGAGTTCTGCATGCTGCAGGGAATTTGCTGTCTCTCTCTATCTTCTTCTGTTTCTTCTATTTTCTCTTCACTCTTTCTTTTCCTTTTGCCCAATCCTCCTGTGTAGGGTAGCCAACCGGATGACTGTCTGGTTTACCTCCCTGCCTTCCCCCATTTGTTGCTTCCTTCCTTCCTTCTGCAAGCCATCTCACAATAAACCTTGGCTCCTGCATGCGTAAAATCTCGATGACACGCTGGCGTTCCCGCAACTAGCTTAGCTGTTTTCGGCTAACCAGAACGTTGTGGCGACTGTCATGATTGTCTTTGATTTGATTTGTGGAGTTTAACGTCCCAAAACCACTATATGATTATGAGAGACGCCGTAGTGGAGGGCTTCGGAAATTTTGATTACCTGGGATTATCTGCACCCAAATCTGAGTACAAGGGCCTACAACATTTCCGCCTCCATCGGAAATGCAGCCGCCACAGCCGGGACATGATTGTCTTCATCAGCTCGAAGTTTGCACCTAATGTCGGCAATGATATGAAGGTAAGTTTGGATATGCTTTGACTTGAAGAAACAAAGAAAAACTGTCCGTGTCGAGATAAAGTTTAGAGCCATGAAAGATAAAAAAGGTAATACGGGGGGGGGGGCATTGGGTGTATTAGCGATAAAAAGGGAGTGAGGCCTAATTCACTGACTGCGAACCGAAGTAAACATTTCACAGTGGTCGGTTTTAGGTTCGCTGATTGCTGTAAACTCCATTTAAATACTTTTTAATTTTCCTGGAAGAATGATACGAAGCTCGGCTGTGAATGAATAAAAGATTGGGCGACGTGTTGGCGACTTATAGGTTAGCGCATAAAGGCAACGGTGCTGTTAACACCCGATTGGTACGACACTTCTCTGAAATGGTGAAACCTGCCCACATCCTTTTGTTTTCAAGCGAATAAAAACTGAAACATTTCCCACATATAAAGCTGGAATGCAAGATCTGACCATGCATTCATCGCCAATTTTGTGGCGCCTAACCTTTAGGCTGCTCTAAATTATCGCATGAGCAGCAGGAACACTGTTACAAGGGGGCACAAAGCAACTAAGAGGTGGTGTAGCCAAGCAGTGGCAAATCGGGCCGATGTACTCCTTCATCTCCTCTCGAATTTACTGAGCGTAAAACGACCATTTGTCTGCTTGGCCGCATTCGAGATTAAAATGGTGACCTCTCCCTCTTAAAAAAAATTGTGTATTCTCCTGCAAATGAGTTGCTTAATTAAGAAAAAAAAAAGATGAAGTGTAGAAGTTCAGAAGCACAAAGAAAAGTCGCTGCGCTAGCGTGCCGCATTAGTGATTTGCATGGGCATAGCAAGAGTGAAGTTACCTTCACAGCAAAACAAGCGTGGTTCGGTAGTGTTGCCGCACTTTATAGCAGATGGTGTAGCGAAGGCTTTACCTGTACTACTACGCTTGCGCGTCGGTTCAGCCAGTGTCCACGGGAGGCGCTCCGCGGAGCTTTGGACTTCACCTTGGTCAATACATTGACCGCACGGTGCGGTGTTCAAAGTGGAAATGGAAACCTCTGTATATGAGCTGCTGGTAAGACGAACTATGCATTGCCACTCATATGCACTATGCAGTCTTGGTAAACTAGCTTTTAAGTATTGTGCCGTCTGTCCAAAAAATACTTGTTGCTTTTTGCTCTTGATCATTAAAACGCAATATATTTCAAGATGATATCTCGTAAAACCTATCATTAACTCGAACGTGTATATCTATATCCTTTCAGAACAAAAACAGCAGCAATAAATCCCACGGAGTCTTTGTGTTATAATAATTCGTCGCACGTGTAGACATCGTGGGCGCACTTAGAATGACAAAAAAAAAAAAAACTTCTGATATCACGTCAGATCTGAAGCTCAGATTCCAAGGAAATGAAGAAGCTGCTTCTTTGAAACAGCGTCTTACGACTATCCTATTTTCGTGTGCCATAGTTTAGCGTACTCAATTGTAGTCCCTGTGATTCCGCTGAGCATCGTAAATGTAACGAATCCGCGCAGGTTTGTCTCCCATTTCAGATTCACCGAGAATCTCACTTTCTTGACGGGAGTCGCTTTTATTGCTTGATTGCCGGTGAGATGGAGCGGAGACTCGGTAACATTATCTTGTATATATAGTTTCCAAACGACGCATCACGGCTGAGCCTACTTCGCCGTATCTATAAAACCGCTACAGTGAGAAGCGAGCTTCTCCGGGCGCACAGCCATTTCGTGGGGATTCAGCAAATGATCGTGTCACCTCCCAGAGAATGGCTGCTTCGCTGCTCCTCCAAGAAATGTGGTCTCTCCCTTTTTCCCCACCCTTTTCCCCAAAATGTATTCCCTCATTAAAACTGTGCAGCATAGCGGTACCACGAAGCAGCCTTCAGACGGGTGTACCTATTAGTTTGTATAAGAAATGGCTCGTGACGTGCGCGCGCCTCTGCGTTGGTTTCATAGTCGGCGACTAATAACGAGCTTCCCCGTTAGGACTTACGAGCGGATCGGCAAACTCGGAACCTGATTGGCTGTCCAAGGTGCCCTGCTTTCTCAAGACTGCGTGATTTTGATACGAAACGGAATCTACGAAAAGTAAGAAAAGGAGAAATTCGCGATGCCCTGCAAACGACAGGCTTTATTGCACTCGCTAGCATTTCGTAGCCCGGGATTTGATTCTCTCGGTCCTAATCCGAAGCTTCATTTTCGTGTTTTAGTGAAGCGGAGCGTGAGTGTGTATCTAACTCGTGTCGTGGCCCACTGCAGGGAAGAAGGGGAGTCTGGGGGCGCGGCGAGAAAAAAAAAGCGATAGCGAATCTTTTTTTCTTTCGTCCTCTAATTTCGTTCCTGCTCCAAACACTTTCGAGAATGACCCAGTTTTTAGAGTGAAAAATGTCCTCGAAAAATGAGAGAGGTGTAGGAGAGACCACGCTTGTATATATCCTGACGTAAAATAGAATGCTTTAAAAGAAACCCCTCAAGAAAAAAAAAACATTGGGGGGGGGGACGTGCACGATTTGTCTTCCGCAGCCGACGCACACAGTCGCCGCGTTGGACGGAACATAAAGAGCAGTCAACAACGAGGATTGTGTACTGGAGATGAACGTGGGCGGAATACAAAGGAATGGCGTTGCAACTTTCAGGAGCCTTGAAAGAGGGCGGAGGAGGCGAGTCGGGAAAAAGGTGGGAAGGGAGAGACAGGAGAAACGAACGCGAGAGCTGGAGCGTGTAAGGAGAGGGGATACACCCGGCTTCACCGATAGCTGCACCAATGAAGAACGGATCCGAGTAAGGTTGAGGACTAAAAACAAATAAGCGTTCGTTCGGTCCGAAGCATGGTCCTGCAGGTCGTCTTTGTATTCCGCTGTTCCGAGTCTCTCGTCTTCGCTGTGTCGTTTCTCCTTCACTCTCGTCTTTTCTTCGCCTCCATATTTCATCTGTTTATTACTTTCGTGCATCATGCGATCGAAATTGGACGGGAAATGAAATTCATGAGAGCCAGTACCAGAAGCAACGGGTGTGTGTGCCGTAAGATAGGAAGAGCTTGAAAGAAAGGAGAAGAAAATAACAAGGCGCATCATACACAACTGAGACAGATGCAAGAAGCATCCTTCCTCGTTCGACCGTTGTTTCTTCTTTCTTCTTTTTTTCTTCTTCTATCTGTCGCCTTAGTGCCACGCACGTTTCGCTGGTTGATGGATAGTCGTCTTGGCCGTGTGTCGCACGATCACGGAGTGTGTGGGCCTTTCCCGTCTAGCGCCTCTCTTCTCGCGTCTACAGAGCCCCAACAGCGAGAGCTGCAGGGTATTCTCGAAGGCGACGACTACTCCGAAAGCGGAAATACATAAGCAACGCCTGACAATTCGTAACTCCCTAGCGTGTTTCGCTGATTTATTTCGCGCCTTTTTTGTTGTTGTTGTGCCAGGGCATCCTCATGAGACAGAACCTTTGTCGATGGAAGTATTGCAAGCTGGTGCATTGAACATGCAGCGAGGTTTTCGATTGAATTCATTGTCTAGGTGGTGTTGGTTTGTTTATACGGCGGTACATTATGCTGACCACGCGACAATCTTCGGGAAATCAATATTCGGCGTTACATATTTGGTTTTCGCATCTTCCCCTTATATATGGTTCCTTCTTGTGGGTTGTTCCCAACATTAACCTGGATCTCTTCCACAGTAAGGTCGTGCACGGCAGCGTCTTTCTCACGCCTTTTGTGCTTGTCAACAATAGCTCCTCCGAATGTCGAGTCTTGAGGTTGTTTGTGTTTGTGGGCAGTTTGTATGGATCCCGTTTCTAACGGACCATTTCCCTCCTAGGATTGTTGTTAACCTTTTTTCCCCTATTAAGCGGAGATCTGGAGAGGCACTCCATGGTAAATGAAGGAGGAAATAGGAAGGGTATATATGGCTGACCACCATGCACAGAATCGTGAACCTTGTGCTCATAGATGAAAGCATTTATCGTGCTCACGTCCGCAAACAGCTTGCTACTCCTGCCATCGATTTACCGTTCACGCGTGCTCTCATCCTGCGGATGCCGGCATAGTTGGACCGCTTTTCCTTTCTCCAGCCGGTCTTACCGGCAAGGCAGCGTTGATTCCTGGGTGGTCTACCTTTGCGGAGGCATGAGAGCAGTTTGTTCGTTTATCCTAAGTGCCACGCAGGAAGCCACATCAATATCACATATTTACTTCGTCTCTACTTGCAAAGTAGCAGGCTCTCTTAAACATACATTCAGACACTGATCAGAAGACGTTTCTGTACCTTTACGAAAGTATTCTTCGGAAGATTTGTAAAACCGCATGAAAGTACGGCGCACACCATGACAACCGAAATCATCGGAAATACTGAAATACAACTTGTTTAAGGGGCCTGCCTCACGGTGGATTCCGTATTGATTGCTGCAAATTACGAAGGTAAGTAAAAGGGCCCCATTAATTAGGATCCAGGCAATCTGTTCAAATGGCCAAAAAGAGCACAGTAGAAGATATTTGAGAAACAGAGGGGACATCTAACTAATAGCAAAGTAATCCGAAATTAAGATGGGAGCCGACAGATCGAAACAACGTAGTGGGATAATCAAGGTGAACAGTGGAAGTGCCTTAGACAGACTGGCTAACGTTTCGACAGTAGGACCTATGCCTTTGAGAAAGATAGGTCTTCTTATCGAAACGTCGGCCAGCCTGTCTGAGGCACTTCCACTGGTCACCCTGATTATCCCACTAATATCAGAGTAACAGACACAGTGTGTACACACCTAAACAAAAGCAGTGTTCGTTGCGTCGGCCAGGATCCTTTTGCTATATTACTACACCTTAATCATAAATTAGGGAGACTCATTTCATTGAGCTACTGTAAAGTAATGATTATCCATAACTCTAGATCGCAGTTCCAACGTATCATGGAGTACGTTACATCGACACTGATCAGTGAGCAGGTGAGCATTTAGACTTGATTGACGCCGATTGCCCTGTTGGCTGATTAGCCATGAAGGGCAAGTAGGTTAACTACGTCGTGTCAATAAAAAAATGAAACAGGGTGCTTATATCACTCTTATATCGAAAGCTGTTATAGTGTCAGAACAAGCGTCACGTGTAGTTGTTCGCTACCTTCGCCGGTGTCCTTAACCACAGTCGTGAGAAATGAAAAAAAAACTCTACATGCAAAATAAAAAGAACACAATGGGATTCAAACCCGCGTCTCCTGCGTGCCAGCTGAGTATGCTACCACAGAGCCACACCTGTTTTTTTTTCTTCATTGCCTTCCTAACTACAGGTCAGGGTAATGTAACAATCAAGCATCATACCCGTTTCATGTGCGTTAGTGCATGAAACATAGATATCACATTTTCAACAAAGTGTGACACAAATCTCACGCTTTGTTAACAACTTCCAGAAAACACCCATGAACAGATAAAATTTTAACATCTCTGTGTCTGTATGGTACCATGCTACGCCATACCGAATGGAGACCAAGTACAAAAATACAATCCAAATGTTGAACAGAACTTTCAGAACGCAAAAACGAATTATGTGTGGAGTAAGAGGTAAATATATTTTTAAAGTGCTCTGTAAAATGTCCCAAAAGAAAATGGCAGTGTTACAACGAATAAGTACAGGTTCAATGGTTTCAGGTTTATTACACAGGAGACAGCCTTTTCCCCATGGTACATACATTCCTTTCTCTTCAAGCCACGTTGTGCTTGAAACTCCGTTGCGAAATGGCCTTAGGCATGCTTGATGTCTGGAAATGAATCAAGCAGCCACCATACAATCTGAATTGCGTAACGAGTAGGTCATCGAATGCTCCAACCCCACTACAAAAGTTTCAAGCAGAGTTCTTCATCTTAGGGAGCACCGGCACAAAAGATTTCACATTTTTTTTTGCAAATATGTAGCTGGCACCACGCTTCTTCGAAGAATGACGCAGGATGGCATAGTGAATGCCTCCGTACTACATAAAAATTATGACTTATGCCTAGCACCTAGCCTGAAAGTGCTCTTGTAGCACTACGAAAAGAGTGTTTAACAAAGGCTATCAAATGCCACACGTCTTGGTTTCGCTGTGACTGTACCGTGCGTTCGCACAGCCTTGGCAGTTTTTTTTCTTCTCATCTTACTTGTTGCACAAATAATGGGTCATGCGTGCGTTACAACAAATGTCGTTTCGACGCTGTCATCAACTCTGTCGGATACGTTGCGTGCTGCCACGGCGCCTCCCTTTCAGCACTCTGCGGGCGTCACTATTTGTTGTTGTGTTCTTCCCTCTTTTCAATCCTCAAATACGATGTATTTTATGGCGAGCTTCATGCCGATAAGCATCATCAGATGAATGCAGTGAAGCTTCCTTGTTTCATTCTTCTTTCCATCGTGGTAAACCTTAACGCATTACTGCTTATCTCATTTCCAGTTGTGGCAACTTTCCAGTTATTGCGTTGTAGCATCCTTTAGTCCTGCTGCTTAACGGTGGCCTAACCTCTATATCCAGACACGAAAATCCATCGACGGTTTTCATTTACAGCTCATTCGTTCCGCATATTTAACGATGTGGCTGGTTGTGAAGGCCTTCGTCAGATGAGTATGGCATCGGTATGGAAAATTGCGAGCGCAGCGTCTAAGTGTCTCTTACAATGCAACGAAACCAAATGTCCACGCAATAATTTCTCTTACAATTTTTTAGATGCGGAGCATCTAATACTCGAGGCTTGTAGTGCGGCGCCGTCCGCAAGCTTCCTCCTCCTTCTTCCACCATCTGTGCATCCCTTCCTCCTCTACACACCGCGCGCGCTTCACTCCTCCACCATCTGTGCACCCTTCCTCCTCTACACACCGCGTTCGACATCTACAATTCTCCTGATTCTCCAGTGGACGCGTATGCGCCGTCGCGCTTCGAGAACATTCAACAGCTGACAGTGCATGCGCCGTCGCGCTGTATATATACCCAAGGTCGGCGCTCGCTCGCTCAGTTGCCGCTCGTCGGTTGGTTTGTACGGCGCGTCGACGTCCAAGGTCGCGGTGAAATGAATTCCAACGAATCCACAAACACAATGATCGACGTCCCTTCGACCAGCGCCGCCCTTTCGCATACGTGTGTACGTGTTCACTCATTTAACACCCCCTCCTACAACCACGTTAACCAATTTAGCCATCGACCCAAGTAAGTCGCAATTTAACACCCTATTTCACAACCACGTTAACCAATTTAGCCATCGACCCAAGTAAGTCGCACTTTAACACCCCGTTAACCAATTATATGCTCCGCATCCTCCTCAGTGTTCCCCCGAGGGAAGCTGCGGGCAATTTTTTTTTCTGACAGAACGGCCGGTGTTTGACGATGCACCGCCAAGCCAGGTCGGCGTCCCCGCCTGGAAAGTTCTGGCTACGGGCCAAGAATTTCGGCCGCTGCGTTAAAAAAAAAGAAAAGCGTTGGAAGAAGAAGCGAGAAGAGGGAGAGAGGAAGAGGAGGATGCTATGTAAGGGAAGGGGGGGGGGGGAGGCACAACAGCGTGGCGAACGCGCATTTTCTGGCAGCTCAAGACGCATTCCGCGGGAACCTCCTAACAGGAGCGTGCGGTGCCCGCCATCGCTGATGTTTCCCGCGCACCGCTCCTCGGCTAGCTCTCTGTTAGTGCATGCGCTGATGTTTAGCCGCTTGCAACGGAAAGAAGCGCTGCGGTGATTGTCCTTCGAAAGTGACGTCGGCATTCCTCAGTTTGTCAAAGTCGCTAGCTATTCGCGTCTTGCGCGTTTGAAGGATCTCTTGCAATTCGGGCTTGTCAGTTGTTCCAATTTTTTATTTTTGTTAGCCTGTCTGCCGTTTAAGTAGTTATTTGCTCTTAGTGGTGCTTTGCTGTTGCAGCATGTGTCCACGTAGAGGCAAGTGCAGCTTCGGTGTCCGTCGCCGTGTCCGATTTCTCGACCCGCAGTTTTGAGTGGCAAATGTGAAAATTTTGCGATAGTCTTCAAAATGTTTTTCGTATTAGGGAGCAAATTCTGTAGTGACAGGAAATGTACTTCTGTCATACTTTATTTCATCTAGGGCAACGCTGTCGTAGTAATCGGTGACGAGAAACTTTTTTGTCATTGTCTAATGACCTCTCTGTCTGTTCCGTGAATTGATAGGACTAGTTTCCAGACTCGTTACTTGCCGTTAACTAACGCTTGTACTGGAAGAAACGTTAGAGATTGGCAGCGGCGAAGGTGCCACTTTTATATATATATATATATATATATATATATATATATATATATATATATATATATATATATATATATATTATTCATACGCTTATTTATTTATTTATTATTTATTAGTTTATTTATACGCTCTTTGTGCGTAGTCCCGTAGTCCCGGCTAATTAAGCAGTGCAGACACTTTCTGCCATGGCCAAATGCATAAAAAGAAAAATGTAAAGTATGCTGTCAGAATGTCGTCATGGCGCTGCACGAAAATAGCATAACCCAATTTGAGAACCGCGTTCCCACATAAATGTTGCAGCCGGCCTACCACGACGACGCGTCAGAGCCATTGAGCCTCAGGCGTGTGGTATTACAGCTAACAAAACCTTCGGTGGTCTATCAAAACAACTCTTCCTTGCCGAGCGGCCATGCTTCATTTCTTTTCTCGTTCTTCGTAAAGTTAAAAAGCGTTCCTGTTTTTCAGCAAACCAACCGCATGACTTACAAGATCACCGCTGTCACCCTGTCACTGCTTACAATGTCTACGCCGTATAATTATTCTGGGCCGAGCATGTCGTTGCCAAGAACGTCTTTCTTCGGGAGAGGACATTCGCTTCATGGAACCATTGCCAAGAGCAGAAGTTCAAGCTGTCCTGCTGTTGGCATCAGCAGAGTTTGTTTATTTATTTTTCTCTTTTTATCGCATTGTCGTTTGTTCCCTTTCTTTGGCTCAACGCCCCAACACGAGCCAATCTCGTGTCTGACCCAGCAGCGTGGGCGATGCTCCCCACACACGACGACAGCCGTTGAGGGGCTTTGTTCGCGTTGAAATATGGCTCAAGGCGCGTAATAATCACTGCTTTCACGGAGATATATGAGCACCGCGAGTGCACTTCGAGCACGTCTCTCGATTCACTCGAAGCTTTCTTCGGTCATCGTAGCAATGGGCTTTGCAGCAGTGCTTTTGTGTCAAACCAAAAAGCACTCTTTCAAGGCGGGTACCGAATCATTGCGACTCGAGGGAGTCTTCGCATTTAAATGAAATCCACTGAACCGGCAGTTCATATTAAGGAAAAAGTGAAAGGCACTATTACACTCAGTGATGATAGACGTGTAGAGCGTCAATTAAGGAGCGATAGATAGATGTAATTCCTGCACATTTTTCCTCTGCTTCCACATTGTTACTGTATGGTATTGCTACTTATTTCAATGTGACGTTGCTTCAAATTTCCCGCCTTTGACTCTGTAAGAAACACAGCAGGCAGGAAAGCAAAGAAGAGCTAAGAGCTAAAAGCACATGCCAGGAAGCTGAACGTCATATTGTTGTTGAAATTTCAAGTCTAGGAAGTGTTGTGTAATATATACATATATCTCACACCGTGGTCTACACAGAGCTGCACGGCTACTCTGTGAGTGCAACTTTTCTGATGGCGACTATACGCTACTGCGCATTCATATCTGCTGCGCCTCTTTTGATAGCGACATAGACTTATTGCGCGTGGCGGTGACTAGACGAGCAAATACTTACAGGAAACGTATTGGCAACACGCATTCAGCTGACGTCATCGAGAAAGAAAGAGAAGTAGGAAAGAAGGAAGCAGGCAGAGGGAGAAGGGAGCAAGGTTATTCAGAAAGAGAGAGAGAGAGAGAGAGAGAGCCCTACTTCACCTTGGTTGTAGATGCCATCGTAGTGTTTTCTTATTTCAGAAAAGATCTCGCTTTTTTTTTTCAGAGCACACAGCACGCAAATATTGTTTTTCAAAACACTTCTGTGTTTTCTACGCATATGCGAAATGAAACAGCGGCAGATGAACTGCCTCTAACCTGACCCCTTCGGCTTCGTGTAACCTTACGTACAATAATCAATATGATAATTACAATTATTACCAGTAGTAGCTGATACTACTTCTGGTGACAATGAAGGGCACCTCATAAACAAGATCTGCGATGAAGAACTCCCACACACGAAGGAAGCCTTTGTATGTGTTTTGGGGTGCCGTGAGTGTTGGTCAGTGCATTGCTAATTGCGGAGTCTCGTTAACCGACTTTCCATGCTTTGAGATTTACGGAAAATTGTTGGCATTGTCTTCGGTTGGCAACTCAAGACGCAAATCATCCCCTATACCCAGCTATTCAGGAGAGATCAGTTGCACGAATGCATAAAACTATAGTAGAATGCAAGAGTTTACTGCCTACGCACGAATACTGGGCTCCATGTGCTTCCCGCCCACCACGGCGACTCTCTATCCCAGATATTACAACTTCTATTCCGGGATTAACTTTTAAGAATCATATGCCTATAATTGGAATAAAGCAGTTCACTTCAACACAATTTTATACCAAATATGAAGACTGTGTTCACGTGTACGTCGATGAATCATATCTGAATCAAAGCTCTGTGTTGGCATTTTTTGTACCTGCATACCAAGCCAAAAAAGCTTTTAAGTTCAGCCACTTCACAACATCCACAATGGCATAGCTTTATGCAGTACTATGTGTTCAACGTTTCATATGTTTACAGCCAGGTCCTGCACTTCGCTGTGTAGCTATCAGTGACTGACAGTACTCATTAGTTTGTTCAAAAAGAATCAGCTTGCGCAACGAAGCTAGTGTGTTCGCATATGAAATACAGAGAACTTACGCTTTAGCAAAAACTTTAAACCACACCATAATTTTACAGTGGGTACCAAGCCCCTGTGAAATCATAGGAAACGATATAGCTGATCGCATGGCACTTGCAGCGCCCAGGAGAATAATTTATAACTGTTACCTTTACCGATGATGATGCACGATGTCTAAGTAATAAGCTCAGGAGCTGTCAATTGACTATGGAAACCTGATTCGAAAATGGTGCGCGTTGATCCCGGTATAAAATTTGATATTCTGTGAAAGGGTAGCCGATCGGTAGAAACATTCATTCATAGGCTTCAACTTGGTACGGCCTACACGAAAACCTTCCTGTATAGAATAATGAAAGCTGGCAGTCCTACCTGCTCATGTGAAGAAGCTCAAGAAGATGATGAGCACACTCTTTTACAATGTAAAAATTATGACAGACATCGACAGAAACTTTTACAAAAGTATATTTATTGGATAAGCGACCTCCATCAATTGCCAAAAATCTTGGGTTCATGGCCAAAAGGAAAGCTACAAGGCACTGCAGCGCGTGCAGTCGTTCACTTTTTGGAGGAATCAGAAATATCTCAAAAATATTAAACGAAAAAACAAAAAAGTGTATTATCGTCATTGTTAACCACTATGTTTCATAACAACATTTTCGTGTTTCACTGCGATGTCTTTGTGAAAACCTTTCTGAAAAACGTTCAGTACGTAAGAGACCAGTTCACCTTAGACATTTTATTGAACTTTCATGTTTTGTGTGGACACTTAAATCGGCGGGAGAACTTGTGTTTTTAAAAACTTTGTGTGGTGTGGACACATTTCTATGCGGTATGGGCACATTTCTGCGCGGTGTGGACACTCAGTATTGAAAAATCTGGATTCATTGCGTAAGTGTGGTGCTATGTACATATGTATAGCCTTTTGTTTGCTACAAAATATGCGATGTCGACTTTTATGCAAGAGAAGAAGAGTAGCCGGCGCCACGCCTTGGCACCAACTTCTCCTTATATACATTTATTTGAAAAAAAAACAACTCAAATATGGCCACATTTCTATCAAGTTGACCACTCCATTTATTTTCAACTTATTTTAATTGCCCTTGTATGACGCTCACCTTGTAAAAGAGGACGAGAGGCGATGAAGCGTGCGTACAGGCGTCCCTTCTGCACAGCTAGGCTATTTTTTAATGAAAATCGCTGTCTTCAACAGAAAGTTTCAAGGGGACGTCGTAAACTTGAATGAAGTTTGCGTACGAGCTCGGAACTGTCCTCGAAGTGACAACAACTAACCCATGCGTTAGCTGTGCGACAGTATTCTTAACCGATAAGGAGTTTCCATATCTACTTGGGACGTATTGACGTAAAATGACATGTCTGAATTTCTCTTAACGCGCATGGCTGCCATCTGCGGCTTCGTTTTGCTGGATGTTTTTCTTCAAATAAATATTTTGGGTTCGACACAGCGCTCGCCCTGTGGGCCATATTTTAAGTCTTCGTGTTCTATCGCTGCCTCAATGATTACGAATGGTGAAGGAACACACCCATAAAAACGTACTCCTGTACACACTCTAGGGAAAACAAGCGAACCACGAGACATCTACGCTACACACGGCTCAATCCAGGCACCCCTTACGGGGAGCCAGAAAAGTCCATGCGTTGCAACGTTCAGACAATGTCTTTTTGACTGTCAACATGTCTATTCGTCTGACTGTAGAGACTTTTCTCCTGTCTCTCTAGCTGTGTATTCAGGCATGTGGGACGGCTTTAAGCTCTCCCCTAGTAGAGTACCCTGTGCTCTAAATCGTTACCCCTTTTTCTAACCCCCCCCCCCCCCCCCTGTGTCTAACTCTGTTACCAGCCACTAAACTGTTTTAGCGGGACGGCTCAGTGCTCTCCCATAGTTGAGTACGAAGTACTCAAAATCGTTCAACATATTAGATGCGGAAGCATCTTATACTCGCGCCTTGTAGTGCGCCGTCCGCGCCGTCCGCACCGCTTCTCGAACATTCGACAGCTGACGCGCGCGCATGCGCCGTCGCGCCGTCGCCCACCATCTGTGCCGCGCGCGCTTCTCCTTCGAGAACATTCGACAGCTGACAGCGCATGCGCCGTCGCGCCGTCGCCATCTGTGCCGCGCGCGCGCTTCTCCTTCGAGAACATTCGACAGCTGACAGCGCATGCACCGTCGCGCTGTATATATACTCAAGGTCGGCGCTCGCTCGCTCAGTTGCCGCTCGTCCGTTGGTTCGTCGCAATAAATAAAACACCACCCTTTCGCATACGTGCCGTACGTGTTCACTCATTTAACACCCCATTTCACAACCACGTTAACCAATTTAGCCATCGACCCAAGTAAGTCGCAATTTAACACCCGTTAACCAATTACATGCTTCCGCATCCTCCTCAGTGTTCCCCCGAGGGAAGCTGCGGGCAATTTTTTTCACAATATTTTCTTTTGCTCGAAATCGTTTCGTGTGGGGCATGCGAATAATAAGAGAAAGTAACGTCGTGGCCTGCCGAGGGTCCAATGTTGATAAATAATGTTTTGTTCTACACTAACTCGCTCACTGTGAAGAAGATGAGATTTATACCAACTTGTCTATGCCATTTCCGAGTATAAGTCTTTGGGCGAAAACAAAAACAACTTACCCGATACGGAAAATTGCAAAAGTTGCATGCAATGAAAAAAAATACATATAGCAAACTGAGACAAATAGGGTTCATTTCAATGGGTTCACCCTAAAGCATAACTTTCATGAGCACACATAGAGGCCCAAATTATACCCACAGTACACAAACCTGTATGTTTAGAAAAAGTGTTGAACAATTTCGAGTACTTCGTACTCAACTACGGTAGAGTAGTGAGCCGTCCCGATTACAGGCACGCAAAACGACATAGAGGCTCACATGTCAACTCGTACACAGCTACACATTGGATGGATGGAAGGACGGATGGACGGGTGGACGGTTGGACGGATGGACGGACGGACGGACGGATGGACCCGGCTGGCTCACACCACCTAGCCATAAAATTAAGTACTATCGCTGTGTGTTTAAATTGAATTTCACTCGCGCCTCGATTGCAGCCATCAATCAGTTAGCCTCCTCCTGGTTATTTCTACTCATTTAAAGTCTATTTCACCTTCACTGTCCTTAAACTTGCTTTGAAAAGTTTGGCGCCATTATATTTGACTATAAGACGGAGCCTTTTACAGAACATTATCAAATGTTCAGCCGTTTTCTCCTCCTCTCCACACGCACTACATACCATGTCTGTGCCTCCGTATTTTGCTCGGTACGTCTTGGTCCGCAATACTCCCGTTCTAGCCTCAAAAAGCAGAGAGCTACCCCGAGAACTATCGTAGATCTTTTCCCTTGAAGTTTCCTGCTTAAAAGTTCGGTAGGTCTCCAGTGATGATTTCGTAGGCATTCCAATCTTCCACATGTCCCTCTCTGTTTCCTTCACCTTCTTCTTAACCGATGTTTTCTTTTGGCTTGGTATTCTGCTGTTGTTTAAATACTTGCTTGACAATTTTCGAGTTCGCTTCCTCCATTTAATATCAACATTCTTGATGCACAAGTAGTTGAAAACTTTTCTTAATCGTTCCTCAAATTATATCTTGCTGCTAGCTTCCCGGCACTCAAACGATGTCCATACCATGTCACTCTGTACCCCCGGATTTGGGGTATTCCCGTGTGCTCTCAAAGCATGTCTACCTATGCCACGTTGTTTAATTTCCAATATTGCTGCTGATCACATGCGCCCTCTTGTATCCGCTAAGAATTTTAAGAGGCTCAACTTTTGCTGAAGTTGCTTTTCGGGTAGCACAGTGCCCTTATAGTAGCATATGTTATGTTGTTTAGTGTCAGACAATGTCATTATTCATACTCTTCATGTTCTCACCTGTAAACAATCACCATCTGGCTCTGACTCGAGCTGGAATAAATAACAGAGTGAATTCCGCTGAGTACAGATACAATTCTCGGAGTCCTTGTACCCCAATAAGAATAAAATTCAGCAATTGTGTTTCATTATAAATTCAAGTAAGAATTCCTGTTTTTAAGATGTGTTTTGAATAGAAAGTTTGTGAAGCATGCAAAGAAATAAAAGAAAAAATAACGAAACAAATAAATAAATAAATAAATTAGGAAAGAAAGTAAGAAAGAAAGAAAGAAGAAAAAAAGAAAGAAAGAAAAATGGGTTCTTGGTTCTGCAAGCCGCGTTTGGCACCTTTGTCTACACTCTTCCTGTGGTCATCCTATGTAAACAAAGTATTCCGAAACTGCGCCAAGGTGACAGTTTCTGCCCTGGCAGCGGGCATCCTGAGCGCTCAACGACATCGGGCGCGTGCGGCGAGCGATCTGATCTACCGTCCTTGGGTGAGCACTTTAAAAAAAAAGGCACACTGTACGCAGGTACTCTACACAGTACCCACTAGGACTGCATTCTTCGTATCGTTAGAAGGAAGGAAAACAGCGCGAGATCTACCGTCGGTGCGCCGTGCCATTCGGTGTCGTGTACGTATACGTCGGTGCGCTCTGAATTGAGCGGCGAAGTGGTGCAAGCGACAAGGAGGAACAAAGGGATCTCTGGCGTAATACAGGCCCCCCGTTGTTTCGGTCGAGACGGGAACAAGGCGACGCCTGTCTGTTATTCCTACGGACGCGGTGATCCCGCTGCGACGGACGCGAAGGAACACTGTCGGCACTTGATTAATTGCCGGAGGGCCTCGAGCCGGAGGGCCATGCGGCGGGATCAGCGCGTCACGCGGGGCGGTTCTCCTGCGGCGTGACGAATGGACGACGAGAGCTGGCCAGCCGAGGCGCGCACCGAAAGTACCGAAAGTACCGAAAGTATATAAAAACGGCCCACATCGAGGGTCCTGCCATCCGTCCTCTGGCGCGCGCAGCGTTGCGACGTCCTATAGATCTGCGCTGGTTATATATCACAAGATACCGAGCATATTACCAAACTAGCTGCCGACGCCTCAAAAACACTTGGCTATCTTAGGAGATCATTGTCATTATCACCTGCAAGCCTTCGCAAATTGGCTTTTGAAACTTTTGTTCGTACTAAAATGGAATACGCATCTGCAATTTGGAGCCCTCATCAGATATACCTAATTAACATTCTTGAATCCGTCCAAAATCGTGCCGGCAGATTCATCTCCGCAAATTATGACAAACGAGCAAGCATCAGTCAAATCAAATCATCCCTCGGTCTCCCTGTTTTGTCAGCTCGACGCAAAATTTCACGTCTCTGTCTTTTTCACAAACTTTACTACAGCTTTCCTCACCTACATGGTTCACTTTTACTTCCGCCTGTCCGAACATCTCGTCGCCTATTTAATTCCATGAGTATCCAACGTCTGTTTGGTTCTACTAACGCTTTTAATAAATCATTTCTTCCTACGGCTATCGATGAGTGGAACGGTTTGACGGATGCTATTGTCAGCGAACAAGTTGCTGTTAAATTTAGAGATTTGTTACTAGCTACCCTTGACTCTTAATCGCTGTTTGTCCTTTTTTTGTTGTTTGTTCTCTGCCGCCTGTATATTTTTGACCGCGAATTGACTGTTGAATATTTCGTTTGACATGCTCTGTTTTCTTTTTGTTTTTTGTTGCTACCTGTATGTTTTAGTAATTCAAAAACTGTAACCATGAACTGCATTTTCATTGAAATTTGTACTTAAATTGTTCCCCCCCCCCCTTATGTAATGCCCCGAGAGAGGCCCTTAAGGGTAAAATAAATGATGATGATGATAACAACGACAGCCTAAACACATCCTTTATTTTCCTATTGCTTTTTGCCCCCCCGAGAGAAATGTTTTGTCAAAACCAATCGACTTCTGAAATGTCGCGCTGTCAGCAACTGCGTATTACATGCTTAAATTTGATTTCGCTCCTATTTGTTATGGAAGATAAGTTTTCAGAGGAGAACTGTACTATTGTGAGACGTCATTAGTGAGATTGGGCAGAAGCACGGTAACACGCGTGCATTTTGAATTTTGTTAGCATTGCATTGCACAAATCAGCCTGCAGTAGCCAACAGACAGCCAACAATAGTCAGCGCTGACATATATTTGCCCATGTTTCTCGTCGAGATGATGCTGGTATTATGCGAGTAAAAAAAAAAAGGCCTCGAACATGCTATACACGTACTGTACACTTGTTTCCGTGCAAATTGTCGTTGTAATGAGTATTACAGTTTTATTATACAACATGTACCAGCTTACACCCCTGAACTCTTCTGTCCTGATACTCGCTTATAGCTTGTGTGCGTGTGTGGGTGAGCTACAAAGAAACTGCTTCTGGAACACTCATTCACGTTGTACAAAACGCTGAGCCCTAGCAATACTGTGTACGCAGTCAGTGCAGCGTACAGTGTCAGTGCCGAGTTCATTTCCTTTCACTGAACGTGAGAACTTGGAAAAAGTTGCGAGAGGACGTCTTGAACAAGTAGGAATTGCCGTGTCTAGTTCTTTCATTTAGCTTTTTCAAGTTATGCCAACTTTTTAAACGCATGCTTAAGACTAAGGTGCTAGCGTCAGGCATGTGTTGGACAACAAATGACTCCCAAAGCATCCAAGTTAGCCATACGATAAAGACGAGATGCTATAGCTAACACGTATATTACAAAGCCTCTCTATATATTACAATTCCATCAGTCCTGACTGTTCAAGCTTATTCAGGCTGTTTTGATTCGTGCCAAACTATCAGCTTTTCTATCCGATGACTGTATCCTGCTTGTGAAAATGCAGTTCCTAGAACCATCACCGCCATGGTATCCACTACATGATATTCCTGCCTTTCTATGTTTTCCTCAGGAGGAGGAAAGCCCGAGGGAGACCTCGACGAAACAGTGCCAGATGACGTCATCGGCGGCAGTTCCCCCCTTCTGGAGGAGCGATCAACGTGGCTTCCCGCCCACAAATCACCAGGCGAGTGTGGCATGCTGCCCTTCTTCTCCTTGACCTCCTTGGTTGTCAATCCGTTTCCCTTCTCTGACTTTTACTTCCGGAACGGCGCCATCTTCCGGTCGGAGCTGGTGGGCTATTATGAGCCCGCCGGGTGGTCGGCTGCCTGCCCGGCGGGTCCGAAGAGTTTACGACTGGCGCTGGCTCCTTCGATTGCCCCATACGTGGACGGGCGTCAGCTGCACTATGTGTGCTCCGACTGACGCGGGGGTCACGCGCCCTGCCCAGCCATGGCGCCGCCGTTTCGCGACCAAAACAGCGCCGTCATCGACGCCACGTGGTGGTGTCACCGACACACGGCTGTTACCCTTCGCCGCCACCCCGCTGCGCAAGGCGCTTTCACCATTCCTTTATTGCGCCCTATCTGGCGATGAAAGAAAAAAAAAGGAGTCTTCGATAGTAGCAGCGAAGGCACGTAACGTGTGGTGCTGAAGTGTCGCAGTTTGGGCCATATACCAGTGAACGCACGTCTTTCTGCTTCTGGGACAGTATATGGCTCGACAATGATACGCACGCGCTGGAGCAGAGTGCGTTATGTAAAGTTCGGAGAAGGAAGCATTGTGAAGTAGGAGTCGGATATTGTATACAGCGATGACGGAGAGGTATTTCTAAACGTTATTTGTTTTGTTCTTTGGGTCTCTGGAGGGGGGGGGGTCGAAGCTAACCACACACAGATTTGAGCGGTGTATTTCCTGCTTAGACTTCGTGATGTTTCTTGAAATATAAGAGCGCTACTATACACAGGGACACAAAAAGGCAGATAACGTGAGACGTGGAACACTACAAGCAGTCCCTGTTTTCTTGTACCCCTGTGTAGTTACGCGATTGTATTTCAACTATCAAGAAGATTTAAGGTCATGCTAGCAGTACAAAAAAGTAACAACGCTAACATAATTACCTAATTTTCTCGGAAGATATGCTCCATAGAAAAGCTTTTTTTTTCTGTTCGTGGAATAACAGAGATATAGGAGCTCATGAATAGTTCTAATTCCATGTTACCTGCTAGTAAAGTTACGTCTATGTTGGAGAGAAATACAAGATCAAACAGAGCGATAATTCGTTGCAGGCTTATATATTGATTGGTTCACAAGAGGGAGAGAGAGAGAGATCTTGCATTTTATCTGTGTTTCCAATGGCGCTTTCAAACCTTCCTTAGTCATTGTTGTCAACAAAAACATCGCAACTGCTTCAACCGCAAACAGCCGAACGTCCTCAGCGCACTGCTTCTTCCATTCATATGTACGTCAGCTCTGGCAGTGTGAATACTTTACGCTCTTTACTTGCCACAGGCAAGGCGCAGCCTATAGGCGTTTGACTTTCGCCTGACGTTTTCTTATCGTGTCGCTTACGCAACTTGTACTACCCGGAAGGGAACGACCACCGCACTTCAGGCGCAGCGCACACTCCCGTGCCCGTGTTCTCGCCACCGCTGAAGGGTCCACGTCTCGCGTATAGCTTTACTTTAGCGACGATGCCGCCGCACTGGAATCCTAATCACGCGTCACAGCCGCGGACCGTGGTGCAATGCGGCGCAGCGATGGCTTCGTGCTCGAGCGCGTCTCGTCGTCCGCTTGCCCAGCCCTGGGGCGACGTGCTTCGCATGGGACACCGCCGCTTTCGCGTAGTGCGCGCGTGGCTATCGCGCATTGTGTGTGTGTGTGGTTAGCGAGCTCACGCGCGTGTATACCGATACGGCTCAGGTCAGCCGCGGCACGTTCGAACCGTCCCCGTGCCTGTACTCGGGCGGCAGACCTTCGGAAGGACGAAATACCTCGACTGCGTCTCGAAACCGCTCGTTGCCTCACGACCAGCAGTCGTCGAAAAGGCGCGCGTTTCTGTGCGACCCAATTAGAGTGGGGCGCATGATTAGTTCTCTCCGCTCGGTTTTTTTTTGTAGATGCGTAGTTTGTGAAGGATTAATAAAATGATTAGTGACGGGATGAAGAGGTATTTCAACACAACACCCTAGACTTATCTCACATGCCATTTGTAATTGATGATTATCAGGTTCACCAGCCCACTCAATACGTATTTTGATCCATTCTTTCTGATTGTTTCTCACAACACCTGCAATTTTTTTATTCCACTTTCCATCTCTATAAAGAGTAGCATGGCAGGGGTTACATACGTACCGGCAAAAATACGTGTTTTTTTTTCATTAAAGCGTCTTTATCTCTATTCCTCTCTGAGCCACAATCTTCAACTCCCCATCTTCAATATAAATAAGTTCTCGTTATCGAGAGAGAGAGAAGCTTCAAGAAAGAAGAAAATAAATAAATAAACAAATAAATAAATAAATGAATAGAAAGATGAGTGAAAGAAAAGAAGAAAGAAATAAAGAAAGAAATGTATAGCAGCACTGCCACCTCCAAGTTTTTTGTGATAAGCTGAACATTACGTCATGAGTATTGATTACTTCTACTTCAGTCACACAACATTTGTATTTTCTTATCGTTGAACGTGGAATAGATTTCGTGTTTAGTGAGCAATAGATGGAATAGTGCGAATATTATTAAAACGCTTTTCGTGGATCACAACGGGGTTTCGTAGAGTCGGAAAGACCCGGAACGCTGCTCGTGATACGGTTCATGACTGTAATTGATTGATTACCGCGATAATAATGGAGATAGGTTTAAAGATGCCTTATCAGTTGAAAGAGTGAGGGGGAATTTCGAGGGCTCGACGCTTTGTTTGGCACAACCCTAGGGAAAATCGAGCAAGTTATGAAGCCATGAAAAGTATGGGGGCCGTGAATTTGTACTCCTTTATTGTATTGTGGTAATTAAGATAGACTTGGGAATAAAAGTAAATTGGACAAAAAGTAATGCGGCCAACTTGCGTCTGGCAAGGACCAAACCTGCAAACTTCGAATCCGAAGGTTTTGTCAGGTTCATCCAGGTTCACTTCCTTAAGTGACGAACAGGAACCATTTCTGGTTGAATGGATGGATGGACAAAACATTTTATAATGGTCCTTCGGTGCGTGCGTTTAGCGTGCAGCGAGCCGCTCACACGTCGGGACAAAGAGAAGTAATGTAAATAAATCCTTATTACTCTTCGCCACTAGTACAATCCAACATATACTTGATGCCGTAGTCGTTTAAACTGTTTTACACCGATTTCTAAGTTGCTCGTTTTAGAAAAAATTGCTTTCTCGATTTTCAAAAAAAACATGGCTTTTTTTTTCTTTGGCATATGGGGCCTGAGAAGGATCCGTATGTACGACACTGGCAGCAGGTGGGAGGAGAAAAAAAAATAAGAAGAGCGGCAAGAGTAGTTGTACTCCACAAATCGGCCATGGTGGTCTATAGCGGTCACGGTGCTAGACTGCTGAGCCGCTAGCCGAGAGACCCGATTCCAGACGCGTTAGTCGTATCTTCGAAGAAGGTTGAAATACAAACCATCGCTCCCGGCTGCGGCGGCTGCATTTCCGATGGAGGCGGAAATGTTGTAGGCCCGTGTGCTCAGATTTGGGTGCACGTTAAAGAACCCCAGGTGGTCGAAATTTCCGGAGCCCTCCACTACGGCGTCTCTCATAATCATGTAGTGGTTTTGGGACGTTAAACCCCACATATCAATCAATCAATACAAACCATCGCGAAGGCGCGGCCATTCACAACACACAGAAAGAGACAGACAAGGACGGGCGCGATTCTCGTCTACGTGTTGTGTATAGTTGCACCCTCGGGATGGTTTCTATGTCAAAGCACCAAATTGCCCAACAGCCAACTCTTTTGAAAGTTGAAATGTTGGAGGCTTGTGTTCTTATATTTGAGTGCCCGTAAAGGGTAGTACAAATCTCCGGAGCCCCCCACCATGGTGGCTTTCATAATTGCGTCACAGTTTTAAGACGTTAAATCCCAGCTATTGTTAAATATTATGGCTACTTCATGAATCGGAAAAATGGTATAGCGGAGAAGAGTCGAACCAAAAAAAAAGAATCCTTGAAATAATTAGCAAAATATCTGAAAACTATAATTCAGCATTCACCGATCGCAAAAATAAAACTTAAACAAAACAGTTGTCCAGCAGTTAATACTCTACAAAAGGTCGGCTGAGACTCACAGCTTGGAAGGTGGAGTACGAGGAAGGTCAGAAAGTGGAAACGCATTCTGCGTCAACGTTTGAAAACGGCGAAAGGCATATGCAGTCGTCCCATTTATTTTCTGCCCATTGGCCCAGTATCATCCAACGCGATGTAATAAGGAACACGTGAGAATATATCAGCTGCACCAATTACATGGAAACAGTGCCTGCCCACACACGCTGCGCATTCACACCATGTAAGTTCGTACGCACGCAAGCAATCTGTCGTGCCGTATTTTGTTTTAGTTTCTGCTCTATGAAGACAAAATAAAGCAACTCCGCAAGGGCTGTGCCAGAATATAAAGGCGCGCGCGTATATACGACGACAGCTATATGCGACACCATAAGCGTCAAAAGCGCCAGCTCACGGGCGACGTCGCTGGGGCTGCAGCTGTCACCGCCACGCTGACACGTGTGACAACGACAGCTGTAGCCGCACACACACACACTCACATACATACATACACGCATGCACACACACACACGCACACTATACAATTCGCGGCCGCAAGATGTAGGGAATCGCAGAGATGGCATCACACAACGGTGCAGCTGTTTCCTTCTTTATTCTTTGCCTTTCTTGCTGACGCAAGCATGAGGCGTGAAACCGCGTTCGAGGGCTTACATAGGGGCTGGCTATGTGGGCCTTGTAGGCGCTTATTTTTCTTGGCCCGTTGTCTCGAAGTGTTCGGTACCTTTCGCTCGCGCGTAAGTTAAGCATAGCGCTTATGCCTATTCTATTCTGTGGATGCCTTCTTCTTTTTTTTTTTTTGGTGTTCAAGAATAGACCCACACTTCGGCGGGACCCGTGACGTTCATTTATTTTTTTTCACGTATTCACAACCGAGAAACACAGCATCTCATTTTCTATATTCTTTTTCTTTAACACTTTCGCGCTCACCAACCAGCATTTGGCGGCCTGCATTCTCCCATATACGGTCCCCCGTACTGACACCTGCTTGGCTTCTGAAGTTCCGTGTGTCACGTCCCTCACGAGCTGAATATGCTTGTACTATGTGTTGTATCTTCTGTGAATCACATCTGTATCGTCGTTTTTGTGTTGTTTGAAATCTCGAATTTGGGCACCATAGTTGAAGGTCCTCGCATATGATTGTAGCCGTGAATCAGTAAAATCAGGTCGCAAACGAGTTCAGGCTTTCATAGCACGTTCTTGCTTTCGCGATATCATATTTTTTCATTCGTATGTTCATCTTTGTTAGTTCACTTAAGGTCAGTTTTCAGCCTATATAATGTCCTCGTGCTTTTCCGGTGACGTTTGCATACCTAGACAGAAAGTGACACACAAAGAGAAATGAAGAAAAAAAAAGAGACAGTGACCATGGGTAAAGCACCGTTGCCGTCGAACGCCCTGACTGAAAAAGCCAGCTGTCTGCAAAAATAAGCACGAAAGTGCCTTTCCTGTCTTGTGTACCCATAGTCGATGCACACAACGCTGTACCAGCTTCTGTTTATTCACTGCGAGATCATCTATTCCGATGATCGTGTGCACGTTATAGCTGTCTGACCCATGTGCACACGTGAACGGGAATCGCCTGTATAAGTTGACTTATAGACAAAAGGTAAAGTAGGTTGTTCTTGCGGCCACAGACGTGCGTCATGCGTGACTGTCAGTAATTGAAATTATAGATGCATGGCTGTACATGAAAAGAAGGAAGAGAGTGAATTCATTAGCAGGCAGAGAGGTCTCAACGAAAAGAAGGCCTAATCACAAAATGGCTGATGAGACGCCTCACGGCAGTGGTGGCCTCCTGAGCGCAGGATCAAGCCCCGTGCCGTTTGGGAGGGGTGAACCTATAGTTTCTAAAGCGAATCGAATATCGTGCACTCTTGAATAGTTTTTCATTATTAACAGCCTTTTTAATAACCAATGTAAAATCTTGTTTGCATTCTAGTATTCAAACTCTTAACGCTAAAAGTACTAATGTCAAAGTCCAAGTTTATTTCACTAGAAAATTCTGGATAGTCTTCAGGGCTAAAAGCTGCTCAAGGCAGCTTGACTTGGTCCCTGAAAACCGTTACGTTGGCAGTATACGTGGTTTGCAATACAAATGGGTATTTAAGGTTATACTTAAACATATGAGCGTTATACTGCAGGAGTTTTAGTAAGGATTACATCAGTTGTTAGAAACAGCCTGCAAGTGTAGCAGTAAAATTCGCGTTGAAATTTTTATTACAGCATGAAGAATTCATAATAGAAAAAAGATACTGTAATTCCAAGATAAAAATTAAGTAAGTATGAAACAGAATTTTGTAAACCTGGGAGATTTAGTGAAAGTACGAAATTTCAGAGAATAACATATCACTTGAAGATGACGAGAGAGAAAATGAAGAGAGAGAGAGAGAGATAAATAGAGAGGAAAGGCAGGGAGGTTAACCAAGCTTGGCTCGGTTGGCTACCCTACACTTGGGGTGGGGGAAAAGGGGAATAATAGAACGAAAAGAGACAGAAAAGAAGAGGAGTAAGAAAGAGAAAAATTTCATAAACAATATAGGCGAAAGTGTGCAAAAGCAAGGCATATGAACGCAAAAGCTATGAAGCAGACGCGAAAGGGGAACATTAGTAGCATTGGGGACAAATAACTAAGCAATTGTGGTTTTTAATGAAGACAGAAATGCTAAGTACTAGTTATGGCTTTATTTTACACAGCTTCATCATTTGGCACTGGCGTCGACGCATAGTTAAGCATATTGCATTTACTAAGCAGTGCGCTTCAGTTGTCGAAGGCTCGCTTCCTGCCTTAGCGCGTGCAAGCGAAAGCAGAACGAAATGGACGCCGAGTGGGAAGCAGACATGAAAGCGAACGTCGCGTCGTTGTTCATCTTTCCTTTGCATCGCTTCGCGAGTTGCGCCTCGTGTCTACTAAACCGGAAACCCCGGATGTCAGCTACGTCCGACCTTGCTCGCTTCATTAAGGTACAGCGAGGAAGTCATTATTTTGGTGTCGTACCGCGTCTGTGCTTTTTTTTTACAGCTAGATTTCGCTACCTTCTGTAAGGGCACCTTCAAATATTATACATTAAGCCTCATGAGCTCTTGGCAGTGTTTCTTTGTGCGTGTGTGCTCCGAAGTTCTTCTCGGCATCCCGGGCTTAATTATGAGTTTTCTCTAACGAAGCACCCCTGCCGCTTATTCTTTCGTGCCCCATCCAGCCAAGCGTGTTATCGTTCGTTGCTTTCGTTTCGCATTTTTTTCCAACTTCTTTCGGATGCTCCTCTAGTTAGTGTACTTTATTTCAATATTCTGCCATTATCAACTTCTCCATGTACCAGCTTTGTCTTAACACAAAGACTCGCGGGAGCTGTCTAATATATCCTTCTTGCTTCGCGCGATAAACTGGCTCGCATCTGTTTAACACGCATGTAGCGAGAAATGAATGAGGGCAACGGAATCACTGAAAACGTCAGGCCAGTTTTACAAAACTGAGAAACATTGAATAACGCACAAGTGCAGATAAGAGCGCGACGGTGTAGGTGTAGGTATTCCATCTGTATCGTTCGCTCTGTTTCAGAAATTTCGCCTTTTTTTGTTGTTAACTTTCCTGGCGCTTATCCGCGGCGAAAATGTTTAACGCGAGTTGCGAGGACACACACAAACACACAAAAAAGAGAGAACGTCTTGTATTATCGATTCAAGAACATATAAACTCGCACAAGCTGATAAATTTCCTTCCGCTGCACTGCACCTTCTACGTCACAAATATTGCGATGGCAATGTTTTTTTTTTCTTTTTTGTCTTTAGCTCGGCGTTACAAAGATGAAACAGCCGACAGCCAGACAGCTTTTCCTCAAGGCATAGTGGACGAACACTCGTTCCTGGGTGAGCGGTTGGATAAGAATATGTTTTATTCTCGGCCACATATATTATTATTCATTCTTGCTCGATCTATTTTCAGTTGTAATTGTTGTCGCTGATAAAATATCACGGAACTATTGGAACGGACAACACGAGTGCCTCACCGTCGGTGCTTTTCTCGCGTTTTGTATTGTTCAATTATTTATTTCCCGTTCTGAGCTATAACTACACGTACCCTACTGCGACTATCCTCAACTTTAATCGATTTAAGTTCGATTGTGACTCGCTGTTTTGTGCTTCCTATCCAAAGCCGAGCAGATCTACGTTCTTGTAGTGGTGCTGTATACCGTTCAATTCGATGCCACTTTTCATCATTCTCTACTGATGCATGACCTGGTTATTCCACTAATAATGTATACATGCTGAGACGCGTTGACCCGACACACAAGAAAAAAAGAAAATAAAACAGCATCGGAAAGCGCACCGCTGCCCAGCCGCTCATCTCGCTGCGCTGCCCTAAAAAAGGAAGGGTGCCTGCAACGCAACTACGGTCGAATATCGACGTTGAGACAAAAAAAAAATACTTACGATGGACGAGATACGCCGTGACCTTAGATGCTAAAACACAACTTAGGTCACCGTAAGGACGTCTGCGAAATACATTTCGGGGGGTGTGTTATCTGTGGCTCTGTTTGTGGGCAAAGTACGAGGAATGTCACGATGGTGACATGCACGGAAGCGTGTACTCAGTGATTGTTCCTCCTTCCACTGTGTATCCTGATTAAGTATACAGTTTCATGCAAGAGATTTCAGCTTCCTTTCGTTCGTTTTGTCGAAGTTATTAGCAGTCACTATTCTGCGCAGAGAATTCAAAAATATATGGCGTACAACGGGTGAGCGAGCGTGGCTATTAAATATGCGTGTCGTAGATGAGCTGCACGGAATAGACCAATCCTGTACGTGAAACGTTTCGATAAACGTTCTGCAGAAGGACTTGTTTTTGGGCTAGTTGGTGCTTGCTGGAAATGTAGCGTAAAAAAGACACGCTTGACACTCAGAACCACACACCACGAACGCCATGGTTCAGAATGCGTGCACCCAGAATACGTTTGCAACGCTTGTGGTGTGTGGTTCTGTGTGTCCGTTGCGTCCTTTTTGCGCTATACATCACGACTTTTCAATGTACGGATAGTTCTGTCATTAATATCATGTAGTTGTTTTTTTGTTTTTGTAGCACGCGGCACATATATCTTTTTCTGTTTTCTAACTCAATATTCATGCAATTGATCTGCGAAATCACTTATAGTCATCAAAGGCACCTGTCACCGAAAATGTAATCTTATTGTCTTATGGTAAACAGGCCCGTATAAATGGCCCGCCACGGTGGTCCAGGGGGTATACAGACTGCTGACGCGCAAGTCGCGGGATCGCATCTCGGCAGTGACGGCCACGGTTTCGATTGAGACTATAATGCTCGAAGCTCGTGAACTTGTAGATTCTGGTGCACGTTAAAGAACACCAGGTGGTCGAAATTTCCGAAGCCCTCCACTATATACGTGCTGTCGAAGTTGTTCATGTCTTAATTCATGTCTTAATTTTGGGACGTTAAAAGTTAAAGCTGATAAATTATTATTTTATTATTATTATGAACCTCTGCGATGCAATGTTGACGAGCTTCAACGTAGGTTATCTTTTCATAATTAGTTACTAGTGTGGTGGCGCGCTTCGAAGAACAAAAACAAAAGAAACACGAAAAAAAAAACTTGTTGTTGGGCTAGTTGGTAGAACGTTTCAAAAAACTAATTTGTGAGCTACATAGTGGGTGCGTGCGTGTGTGCGTGCGTGCGCGCACGCATGCACGCACACGCACACGCACGCGCAAACATACACATACACACACACACACGCACACACACGCGCGCGTGCACGCACGCACGCACGCACACAAGCGCACACACACACACACACAAAAAGAGAGAGAGACAGACAGACACACACACACAGAGAGAGAGAGAGAGTCAGACAGAGAGAGAGAGAAGCACTGTGTGTATTTGGTGCCTTAGTGTGTCTGCGTGAATGTGTTTTGCGCTCATATCAGTTTTTTAAAAAAGAAATATGTTCTCCTTGATGCCAATCCTGATATCACCCTCATGTCGCGCCATGTAACATTGTGTAAGTTTGCGTGTGAGTACTCTCTTCTATTTCTCTTCATCTTTAAAACTCCCTCATCCCTTTCCCAATTGTATAGGGTAGCATACCGGTCCTTCTAGACTGGTTAAAATTCCCGCCTTTCCTTTCTCTCCTGTTCCTGCCTATGTGCTAGGCGTATCGGCGCGACCAACCCAAGCTACTGCGTGGTCATGATGTGCAAACTGTCTACAATGACGTGTATTTTCTTCTGTTAATTTTCGCACCTACTATTGGTTCTTGAGTATTTGTGCACCTCTTTCTTATTTATGGTGTCACTCTCCCATCCCATCCCCGCTGTAGGGTAGCAAACCGTATGCTTGTTCTCGTTATCTGCTTTTTTTTCCTTTTGTCTCCCTTAATTTCTCCCAACTCGGAAGAAAAAGGACTAACGTAGAGCATGTGGATGCACATTATCTGTAGAATTCTCTACCAAAAATCCCTTAGCCTGAGACAAATGGAAATGCCAGGAGAGGCGTATGTTACACTCGGCTTTCCTTCCGGTAACGAGGGACACGCAGGAGAAGCTGGTAAATAGCATCAATTTTACTGCTACAGTTCCTTCGATCTATCTGTCGGTTCGAAAATGAAGGGACGGTTTTAAACAGCTCGTCGAAGACTGCGCCCGTGAGATCAGAGCGAACGAGTTCATCGTATAGCTTTAGATAGCAACGTTTTGATCGCCGATTCGGTTCGAAGGCCTGTACACTAGATCTCTGAAGCCCGTTGCGGAATAAAGATGACGGTGAAGCTGCCACCCACTGACAGAACTGTTCTTACGGAATGGAAGATACTTGTAGCGTTGGCAACATCGTTCGGAGATGTATTATAGCTATAGCCACTGTATATCGACGAACGACATGTACTAACCTGCATCAATGTGCGTATGTATGTGCGTACTGCCTTGCGCGAATAGACATCGGAAAGAGATGTGATGGAGATCGATCAGATGTATCCTTCAGTTTGTTTGGTTCTCTTCGGGTGCTCGTCGAAAAGGCCCCATTGAGAGGCTGTCTGAAAAGCATGTTTACGCTTCCTTTACCCAGCGCGCCGGCCTGCTTACGCGCTGAGCCGATGAAGCGGCATATCAGCATCGTATCGACTGTTGTGACGGAGACGTTGATGACTGTCATCATTTCTGCAAGAGATCGATATCGCTTCGATCATTACGATGCAAGAGCCTGTCATGGCCTCGAACGATGCGCGCTGTCGAAAGCTGCACTTGAGAAATAACAAGGCCTCCTTTACTATACTTAAAGGAGGCATCAGCTTTACCATATATAATACTAGAGACAAAAAAAGCAAACAAGAAATGATACCCTAACGAGACCGGGTTTGCTAGCTTAAGGTGGTGTGAGCACAGTGCCTCACGAAACGTAAGAAAGAAGCGGCGCGATAACAGCGTAGTGCACTGAAGTTTGAGAATCATTCTCAGCGATGTTTAGAACTGAGAGATTGCACTGTGAGTGCAACTAGTAGGAAGCACTATAAACGTTCTTGATTATATTTGTAAAGAGGTGATCAAATTTCGTTTGAACAACAGCGAACGCGACGACTCGGGAATGTGCCATTACGAAAATAACCGGACATGTTGTAAAGAACATTGCAGAAATGTAAAGTCGGGAAAGTGCCTGGTGGTGTCTGTTGGCAATGGTCCGAGGTTATGGTGTCAATTTGTTTTGTCTGGAAAGATTTTCGGGACAAAGTGGGCCAAATGAACTCGTTTTTATAGGAGCCGGGTGCGTGAAGCCCTCACTACCCAGGGCATCCGAAAAAAGAGGCAATAGTTTTTTTTTTCGTTCTTTCTTCATTGCGTGTTTCGCTCGGGTCGAGAGTCTGAAAATTGGAGCTGCAAATTCGAGCGCCAGTTACCAAACTTACAATAACGTTACTAGTATTAGTCATCGTCATCAGCGGTTCAGGCAACGGTACAAACGTGCGTCGGCTTTAATAAATATTTTTTTGGAGTTTTCGCAGGTTTCGCTTTGACGCTTGTCGGCAGCACTGAATGTCAGTGGCTGCTCGCAACAAGAGTTTAAAATGTCAATGATGACGTCATGCTGTGGCACACTGACGTCTCAGATCGCAAAATGTGACGTGACGGGAACCTTTTGCGATGACATCGCGTATTACGTCATTACATGGCGTGGTCGATTGGTCGATTGTGTGCAGATCCTGGATGTTATGTAATACCTCTTGAGGTGGGGTAAGCTTCGGGCATTCTGCGATTCCCTGCCTAGAACGTGCCGATAATTAAGGGCTGTCTCTCACCACGCGGCTCGTTGTGCCTTGCAAGAACTCTCGTTCCCGGCTGTACAACTATAGATGCATTACCAAGTGGGAAACCGTCAAGTTTTACAGAGTGTGTAATATGCTAGCGAACTTTTCGCAGGCGTGTTACACAATTAAAATGACTTAACAGGCATGATCAGGTGCACTTGTATGATTTAGTTTGTATACGACATTTGCAGTGAAGTTGCGCCCTGTAAAGGGTGTGAAAAGCTAAAAGCTAGCAGACCAGCACGAACATCTGCAATTTAGTTGGAATTCTTTCTATCAAGATAGCATATTGGAGTATGCTACTTCCCGTCTTTATACGTTCAACGTCATATATAATTAAAAATAAAATGAAATATAGTTAGTGAGGTTCTGTTGGGGACCGGCGCCAGCTTTAAGTCACTGAAAACTCTGCTTTGAAGTAGTGCGTAAATGAAATAAATGTGCGTAAATTATTCACAATTTCGAATCACTACCTCTGCGTATAGCTGCATGGTACTAGCGACACGAGGCCGAGAAAGATTGACATTATGTCGCCATCTTTTCTCAGGGTTATTTTATTTAGGTGAAGGGAGAAGGAAGCAAACCTGCAAAAGCATAGAGGCCGATTTGAAGTACGGCGTCTTCACAAGAAAAGCGGCTTGTATACACGTTCGCATGGCGCAACTGCGTGGCCTGCAAGGCCGGCACGCCAAAGTTATAGAGTTACTTTGTCGCTGCTTTCTGGTGGAATCTTTAAATGTCACCTTTGTGCTCGTTCTGAAAATGTGTTATTACAGCGTTGATTACAGTAATCTGGTAACAGTGGCGACTGCGCTTTTTTTGTGTGCGTTTCAAACACTCGACGCAGACAACAGAAATGAAATAGTTATTAATTTCTCTCGTACCATGGCAACCCTCTGAAAAAAATTAAGGAAAGGACATAAACGCGCATACACGCGAAGTTTTATTTTCATTTGTCATCTGCGGTTTTCAAATGCATAGTATATGGGGATTTCGTGCATTTTTTTGTGTATTATATCTTCTGCAGTTTCGCGCAAATACTATTGCACTGTATTGTTTTTTATGGCGGGTTTGAGGCTCAAGCGTTCCGTGGTGAGGAGAGAATATCGCTTCTCGTCTAGCAAATTTTTTATTTTTCCTCATTTTGCTCATATCCATGTGGATGCATCGAGTTATCGTAGTCTATAAAGTGCAAACCACTATAGAGGCGTAGTCATTGAGGTTTAGCGGTTAAGGCGTAGCGATTAAGGTGAAGCGATACTCCGATTGACGATGTAGGTTTGATTTCAGGCGCAGGAGTACTCATTTCGATGCAGGTGGAAGTTCAATTGCACTCGTGTTTTCAGATTGAGGGATGGACCCAGGTACCAAAAGTGGTCAAAACCACTATTGAGTCCCTCATTTTGGCACGACTCGTAATATCATTCTATTCACCCGTAAAATAACATAACTTTCCTATTTTAATTCAACGCCGTGCGTTTGTTATTTATGAATTCGCATTTCAAGAACTAGACAAATTGCGTTGCGACTCACTCTCGCGAATTCACGCAAGAATGAGGCTTATAGTTGGGTAATATAGCAGAGCAGATTATCAAAAAGTGCGAGCGTGTTGACTCAATAACGTGTACATATCTGTCCAGCGTGCCATGACTTAACACGACTCTGTCCAAGTAACCCCTTGGCTCGACCATATGCGGTGAAGGCGTTGCAGTATATATACATGAATTCCCAAATTATACTTTGTACTCTGTACATATCCCTATGCTATGTGCCTCAAGATACACATACAGAAACATAACATACATAAACCTACAGATAAGATACAGAAACTGCTTTGAAACTATGTCTCTGTGTTTTCTCTTCGTGAATCACATGACTGACAGAAAAACAGTGAGAGAGAGAAGTAGAGGAGGACATATATTTTAAACAGATGCACGTCCAGTTTGTTACCCTTGTGATGTCTTCACGAACGTGTACTGCACCCCGGGCCTCTGAGGATGTTTACGTCCATTTATTCAAACCACGCACCGCCAAAAAGAACCCCCGTGACTACGAAAGCACATTTTAAAGGGAGGAGCGATGGTTGGGCCGCAGTGCCATGAATATAGTGAACTGGTGAATGCTCAGTGCTCTCCCTTAGTAGAGTACCGAGTACTCTAAATCGTTAACCATTTCTTCTAAACACAGTTCCTAGAATAACTCCGTCGATGGTTCTCGCGGCAGCTTGGACTAGTTGGTATGACATGACGATAGTTATAGTGCGAGAACAGAACGATGACACAGAGACAAGAAGGACAGCGCTCGTGTCCTTCGTGTCCTTCTTGTCTCTGTTTCGTCGTTCGGTTCTGGTGGGCCCACCGCGCAAATACCAGGACTGGGTGGCGGCTTCTACTGGCTACGGACACGACAGCGGCGAGGCACCGTGCGCGCGCCCCTCAGTTTTAAGGCATTTGGGCAGCGGCGCGCCTTTTGTCTGCTTCATTCATGCTACCCTGCTGTAGCGCCTGAGCTGGGCCGGGCCGGAAATTCCGTCAGCCTCAGAGGCTTCCGGGCTCACTAATGCGTTCTTGTCGGATGACCGCATGCGTCATTCAAGGAAGAAGAAGCGGCGACTGTGGAGAATTGTGCGGGACAAACTGGGTTGAAGGTGTCGAAACCCGACCTGGACATCTGGTCGTCAGGCACCGGACACTATGGCGATGGGGGCAGCCAGAGGCTTTTCGGCGCAGCACTCGAAACTCCGCGCGTCAGCCATTAGAGGCGGCGCGCTTTGTCTTAGCGTTGGAACTCCAGGGTCGCTCATAGTTCACGTATCATCAAACAGCTTGCCTGTTTCTCTCTATAAAATTCGGAGCTTGTAAATTTTTTGCCTACTCTATACTTTGCTAGAGACAGGGCATTTCCCTCGTGTGCATAGCGGGGGTGGCCGTTGAAGCCCAACTCAACACCAACCGACAGAAAAATGCGTCGCATCAACAGTGGCAATTGGTTAGGTGCCACGGAGGTGGCATGGAGGGGCGGAGTTGGGTCCTGTGGAAAGGGACCAAGAGACCACGATCAAGAACAGACGGTGCGATGAGATAGATATGGTAGAGAGACAAAATGGAAAAGAAAGATATTATGATGCGAAGAAGAAGCGATGAGAGTTGAGAATATGACTGAGGCTGGGATGGTTGGATGAGAAAGAAAAGTTAGAGACGATGAGGCGAATAATTAGGAGGTTATGAAAGACGACTAAGATGAAATTTACTGAGGAAAACGGCGCAGGCGACAATAACGAAGGCGATGAAGACCTGGACGAATTGAACAGCGACCCCAGGAACAAACCCTGAGTCCGGACTCTAACAGCCAGCTCTGAAGCCTCTGATAACATTGACCTTTCGTGAGATGACTTTCATCTCCCTTATTTAGACGAGCTCTGCTACGAAGGCATGTGGTGCGTCGAGGCATTGCATGGTTTTATTTCAGACATCAGATTTTCTATTGATACGATTACACGGACGTTACTTGTGTTTGGTATAAATAAATTGAAAAATTAGGCAGATCCCACGTACCCGGGAGTCGACGTTATGCGAAGCAAGCAGAGGGAAGGTGACCGCGTTGCAATTTTTTTACAGATCGACGTGCACGTCATGAAATAACGCTAAATACATGTAAAATGATACACGCACAGACATATGTTGAAGAGTCGCAGAGTCTATATAACCGCTTGTTTGCACTTGCGCAAGGCTGTCAACTGGAACATGCGTATTATAAACACCAGAAGCTGATATGAAGTGCTGATGCTCACGAGCATGCTGGCCCTAAACACTGCTACATAAATCAACTTCAGCGCATGGCAACTAAGCATAATTGACGTTAACCGGACGTGACGGCTGTATCAAAGGAGTACGTATGTAATGTTTATAAAATTGCGTAGGAAACACTCCAATCAATATTGACTTTTCATGAATATTAGCATCTATTTGAAAGTAAGGTCCAAGAACTTGCGTAGCTCCGTGGTAAAATGCTTCATTGCCACGCAGAATGCTTGGGTTTGATTCCAGCTGGGACCCTGACATTTATTCTTTGCATTCGTCGGGTCGACGCTACCGATGTCGCGTACTTCTTGACACTCGCGCGTTAGAATTGCTCATGTGTGTTCTTGTCGTTCCTAGGTAGATACTAAATGTCTATCACCTGTGGTACATACACGCATCAGTGGCACATACTTGCCCGTGAGTATGTGCCACTGTCTGGCGGGAAGTGTTTGACGGCGTACGCGATGGGTGACATTATTTATGTCTTGATTAGCGCGTCCTATTCGTCAAACCATCTTACCTTCCCATGCCAATTTTGGTTCACGCCAACTTAAAGGGGTGACTACAAAAGCACCTAAACCTGAGCGGCTGGATAGATAGATTCGCTCAAAGTCGCCGACGTTCGCTAAGAAATGCTTCGCATTTGAAAAGGAGGTTCCAAAGCAGAAAACCGTATCGGGACTTCCTGCTGAGGGCAAATCGTGGTAAAACAGTGTTAGAAACAACATAATCAACAATCGAAAGTATAAACTAAACACGTAACTTCATCGGGAGTGTCCTCGTGTGTTTATTTTTTGTATTGTCACACCATTGTATTGTCGCAGTTATAATACTCGTGTATGCTGGGTCGCACGTCGCGAGTGTTTTACTCTTGTGTTATAATCTTGCGTAGTGGTTGTTGTATGCGGGCAGTATGTGTGTATGCCATTTACACTCACTATTAAAGGAAATGAGTCACTAGTTAAGAAAAGGTCGTAGCGTCTCTCGCTTCCCGGCCCCAGCAGAAATCTCTGTGCGTAGAAATTGGTTGAGATGGTAGCCAAGTGGGAACCGATGAGAGGGGCCCGGTGGCCCTCCCTCTCTTTGGCGGTCGGTAGCGGGGGCGTCTCGCCCTTCACTGGGACAATTAAATTAGGGCGAAAATAATGTAGACAGAACGAAAGCCATTTAGGAAGACTGTGCATAGCTAGATTACGCCATGAAACTCAATCTCTTCCTTCGAAAGACAACTTTCTTGAGAGCATATATATTATAGACTGTTATGGCAACTTAGGACTGCTGTTGATATGCAGCAACATTGTTTTCTAGTCCACATAACAAATAAAAAATTGTGACAATGCTGATGAACTGAAAACAAACAAATTCAGAATCGGTTGGATGAATTCAATAACAGTTCATGGTAAACATTCATAGTAACCGTATTCAGACCTTTATTCTGAATAGTTTTGCGTCAGCTGGTCCGGGCGCTGAGCGTTCGTATATAGTGTTCAACATACTGACGTCCGTCGCACTGTCGTCGTCTCAGCGAGGAAATCAAGCCATCGTCGAGAAAGGAGGCTATAGAGAGAGGACGAGAGAAAGCGATTAACGAGGAGGTTCGCTAGCGGGTGAGCGTCGTGTATCGGTGACTTCCATCTCGCAGAGGGAACGGGACCCGTCATAAGGGAGGCAATTTCCCCGGACCGGACAAAAGGGTCCTTCCTCCTCGCGGCTGGCCACGTTTTATCGCGAGCCTCAGTTGGGGGAGAGGGGCGTATATAAGGCAACCTTGCTATACGGGAAGGAGTAGGAACACCGTCGGCTCGACCGAGATGAAGGAGGCCAGCGAGAAAGCGTGCGCTGCTGCGCGTCACCGATTCGGTGCGCGCGGATTCCTTTGGTGCCGAAGCCCCGTCGCAGCTGGGCCCTTTGTGAGACGGGCAGCCAACCATCGGATCGCCGCTCGGAGGAGCGGGTTTCCTATTGGCTTCCGCCCTCATTTCTTCTTCTTCTTCATGATCTTCCGCTGCCTTTCGCTCTTGTTCCACGATATAGGCAGGCTTCGCTTTACCGGTTTCGATTTGGATCTATCCCGGAGAAAGGGGCACCCGAGAAACGGAACCACCGTTGTGATCGCGGATACGGCTTTGGATTGCTTTGTGGCTATTATGACGGCTCGTCCACTCCGGTGATGCCTTACCGTATACCCCTTTGATACGGAGCCTGCGGGCTTCGGTGGCACGGTAATTGTGATTCCCTGCACCGCCCACTGACTGGTGGCTGGTGGCCCTCCTGAGCGATGCTGACCGTTAGGCAAACTGGATCGGGATCGCATTATACGGGACGGATGATGTCTGGAAAGCTGTTGACTCCTTCCTGATGATTTCGGGATGCGTCATTTGTGTTTCGTCTGGTGAAAAAGTAAATGGAACATATCTGATTCTTTTAGGTTGCAAAGATTAGTTACGTGCTGTGGCACTGGCGTTAGCGGAGAACAAACAAACGGAAGGACAGGGAGGTTAGCCTTTTTTCAGACTGGGTTGCTATCCTGTGCTGCACCATGCTTCTTGGGGAGTCTGTGGGATCACTGCGCCAGCTGAACTCACTCTTGCAAGACGATGACAGATCATAATTTTGCCTGAAGAAACAGTGTTGTTTAACCGATTCAAGACGGAATGGTCAAAGTTTGGCGCAATCATTTGCTAAGGAATAAAATGACCGATGTTTACGTAATAAACCGAATATCAAAATAAAAACGCCCACTGAGTGAAAAACAACAACCTTCCCTAACAAAACCCGGCACCATTATTACGTGGCGGTGATAATATGCCGTGATAGCAATGGTGTTTGGTAGCACGACAAATACCGCATTGATTGGGGAGTTCTGCGCATTTGAAGAAATCCTGAGGTAGCACAAAATCACTCACAACAGCCCACCGCTTCTGTTATATAGTCGAACCCATTTATAACGATGCAGGTTTGAGCAATATATGGTTTACAACAATGAGAAGCTACTGCTCCGTCCGCATTTGGATGCGAAGCATCTTATGATTGAGTTCAATCCAGTGTGCCTGCCGTGCGACCACCCTTACTGCGCATGCGCATCCCCACCTACTCTTTCCTCTCCTACGCTCTCCCCTCTCTCTCTCCTCGTGACGCCGACGCAGGCAGCATCCCCACCCTTTCTCTCCTCTCCTACGATCCCCCCTCTATCTCTCGCCTCGTAGTTTCTTGATTCAACAACAGACTTCTCGCGCTGCAGAACCGTTCACTGGCCACCCTGTATATATAGGCCATGGCGCAAGAATACTTTAGGTGAGTGAACGCCGGTTAGCGTGCGCTTGGCGGGTAGGGACCGATTATGTTCTCGTTTGTGGCAGGCCGATAGATGGCTCGCCGGACTGAGAACTGCGGCGGGCGGCTAGAAAATTCCGCAAAGCACACCCGGCATGTGGACTACGATTTCCCAATTTTAGAAAACAGGGTTATCGCGCGATAACAACCACGTGACACGCATAAAGTGACGCCGCGAAAGAGAGTGTCATGAGGGAGGAGGTTGATAGTGAAGCGAGGGTGTTGTGGCGACGATAAATGATCACCGCTACTTTCCCACGCACGGGGCTTTGCCACATTCAGAGGGAGGAGGGGAGTTAAGGCATAAGGTCCCTAAATGAAACAAGTTTTTGGGGCAAAGTTTGTAGTGCCATCTCTCGGGATCATTGCGAAGCAGAACATTGTCGGGCACCGGATAGTTCCGGCATTCCCTCACCTAAAGTATTCTTGCACCGTGGTATAGGTACTGGATCTTGACCACCAAGGTAGTGCCGCTGGGATATTTCTCCTGTGCGTGGCTGAACAATGAAACTGCACAGAATGCACGTTAACTAAAAGCAGTCTGTGGGTTTCTGTGTGCGAGGCCGCGATGAGCGCAAGCGTCAACGCCACCGTCAGTGTAAGCGTTACCACCCGCTGCTTCGCATCCACACATGGTTCCGTCTAGCGGAAGATGGTGTGATTTTCTTGTGTGTTTTTCATGGTGAAATAACCGGCTTACAGCAACTCCTGCATGCCGCATTATGGTTTATAACAGTAAATTCTGGTTGCCGGGTGTCCTTGCCGAAAGGTGATGGAACTCGGACTTCTTGAGGAGAAAATGAGAAATTCAAGCTGCTGAACCTCCGCCTACAACCCGATAACACTCCAACACCCCTTCGGGTTTGCAGTGTGTTTCGCCGCATGGCTTAAAGTAATTGCTGCAAAGCTAGCTTTTAAAATTTACTAAGACATGGGAGCGGAGGTGGCTTCTGGTAAAACATGCGATTTGAGTGACGAGCGAAGAGTTTCGGCCTCCCAAACTTGAAACGTTATCATAAATTGGCGCCATGAAGCTTGTGAAGGTCTCGTGAAAGCATCCGATTTTCCAGACATGCCCGAAAAGGCGGTGGGTTTGTCGTCCATGTCACTGATGTCTGTTGGCACATGTCATCTGATATAGTTTCCTCCCAACAGCCTGCCATTCTTCAATTTTGATTTTTTTTACGTATAAGCCGTTTATAGCAATTATCAGTTATAATAATGATTTTTTAATGACACGTGAGCATGGTTACTAGCGGTTTCAACTGTATGTTTGATTTTGTTCCTGAACAATATTTGATTCGATTTGGAGTTTGATAATTAAGTCAAACCCGTGTTTCCAGTAAGGTATTGTCATTTTCACCCATCAATATTGGTCTTCCACTGATTCACCAGAGGAGAGAAAAGTGTGGAGGGAACAACCTATAGGTTCCTTTTATTCTTTGTTCCGATGCTTTCATACGAGTAAAAACTAATACCGATGACTTTGAGCACATGTTCCTTTTTCTTGCCATTATTGAAAAATTCCTCGAATTCCGTCTCCTCTCAGATAACTGAACTGACGAGGAGCTGGGCGCTTTGCGGCAAATCCGCGAATCTGCTCCGATGGTGGCACTATACGTTAGCGTGCCTTCGGGCGCAGGGTTATTGCTGTTTACTGCGACGCTCCAGGCTAAATTGGTTATCTGGCGATACTTCTCCGTGAAACATAATAATACGCGCGCTGATGAAATCGCAAAACAAGAATTAGGGGAACCCTGAAGATTCGCCTTTAGGAGTTGAACGCGATAGCGAGATCCTGTTCCTAGTGCGGACTTCAAACACTGAAGTTGTGAAACATTTTCGAACTTGCTATGCACCCACTACGTGGCCTTAAGAGAACAAGCGCAGTAGCGTGTGCGTCTTTTGAATTGGGTCACCGGCTTTAAACCATGAAGTAATTATGATAATCACATGGTCTGACGCCCGATGGCAATAGGGGGCGTGTACCATGCATCGTTACTGAGATAGTTTGTGTTGTATTGTGAAGCATGAGAACAGGATGCGCCTGTTCGGAAAGCATGTGTCACTTTCACTGTATTTCAAGACAGAGAACGTTATTTTCACTTTATTCACAAGCAGACGTGTGGCCGGGTGGTAGAACATCTGCTCGCCACGAAAACGACCCGAGTGTGATCCCCGCTTTGACCTGAGACTTTTATTATTTATTGTAATAGTTTTGGTCTTGATTTTGCGGTCACGCATATGATCATTTTTGGCTCACAAACAACTACGTCAACACCAATGCCGACGCCGGAGTTTCTGCTAAACGAACTCTTTAACGCTCTCCCGTTACAAAGAGTACTTTATCTCTTCTAATACTAATTCAGCGCCCTTGGAAGGGGAAAAAAAACGCGACCAGTGCGTTTGAATTCCTGAACACCTGAAAGATTTCTTTCTCGCTTTCTGCACTCTTCTAACATTCAAACTCTCTCACCCTTTTCGCATGTGCAGGGTAATACGCCGTTCTTTTTAATCGGTTGACAACCCTGTCTTTCCTCTCCGGTATTCTTTGCTTGTTATCGGTGCAAGTATAAAATGGGAGTTTTAATTGTTGTTGCAGCAGCGTTGCTTTGTAAATTGTTTTAGTTTATCTCATTCACGGATAAATATAACGCTGAGAGAGGGGGTTTGAAAGAGTGGTGATCTCGTGTTTGGCGTTGTTGTTGTTGTTGTTGTCTTTCTGATGTTTTGAAGGCACATAATGCTCTGGCATTTTTTCACTTCTTTTTTTAATGGCTTCATCTGTGAGCGAATCTCGGGACTTTTTTTTTTTCGGTGCGGTGCAAAGCCACTCGAAGACACCTTCCGTCGGTGTTGCATCTTTCATTTTATTTTAAACGATACGAGCTTAACTTTATTGACCATCTCTTGTGAAACACACTTCGACCGTGACAAACGAAAACGTGAAATTACGTTCCCTTCACCAATTCATTATTCTGTATGCGTTTTTCTCTTTGTGATCCTTCGCGTTTTGTGTGCATGGTTGGGTGATAATGCAGCGCGATGCATTCCCCACGAGACCTTCCGCTTCGCTACAGTTTCGGCTGGCGCCTTACCCTACCCAATGCGACCACGTTCAATTGACGCTTTTCGCATTGACGCCGCGAATTGTCTTCATTTTCAGTATAATAGTCATTTGTCCTTGTTCTATAGCAGAGCCTTTTTTTGCCTCTGCAAGCCACTGTTTATATTTCCTAGCGATCATATTAATTGTTTGAAAAGCTTTACATGTATACTGTATGAGAAATAACACAATGGACTGAGAAAAAGAATAATAATAAAAAACAAAAAAACAACAACATTACTACTTTAGTTTTTTTGTATTTCCTAAGAGATATCTATTACACGCACTGCATTTATCAAGAAGGCTGAAAATAAAGTTGAGTGGCAGATGCGTTAAGGAGCAGGATATCTGGTATGTTACACGGGAATCGCTTAAGCCTCACTCAATAACGTTGCACTGCCACTCCCCCCCCCCACCCCGCAATTGCAGATATCAAGCAATTCTTTGTATTCTCCGATTCTCATTGAGTTCTTTCCTGCGTGTAAATACAGCGCGCTATGTCTCCTCTTCGGGTTACGCTTAAGCGAGTAATAGTACCAGCTATTGCGCGGGATAGAACGACAGGATAGTGAGCCGAAACGTGTATAGGCAAAGAAACCGAAATTGCGTGCTTGTGGGGATTTCGGTGGGATTGCCTGTTTTGTCCTGTTTGCGGGGCGTTGTTTACACGGAGCGCCCACTGAATAGCCAATCTGAAATCTTCTCTCTCGGTCAAACGGCTCTATAGGGAGCACTGATGGTGGCTCGTTGAGGGAGTCGCTGACTGTCCCCTGTATAAACATCCCGTTGTGTGCGGCGTCACTGGCGTGGCGCTTTTCGGGGAAAAGGCGACTGTGTTGATTCAGGACAATCTGCTTCCCTGCTCGCTTTATTTGTACGAGTTCCGCGCATCGGCGTAGCCTCCCAAACACCATGCTCATTCGAGACGCGAGTATTGTGGAACGAAGCGCCATCATCATACCGGAGACTTCGGTTAAGTCTTGTAATGGGGGCGTATTACTTTTCTAACAGTTAGTTTTGCGTGCCACTGGCCTATATGAACATCAGCGTGAGCATCTGCAATCATGACGATCCTTGTATGACCGAGAGATAACAGAACTAGGAGTTTAAATAGCGACTATTGTGTATGAGCCTGTTGCACGCCTGAATACAAGCCATTGACGTTGCGTCTAAGTATAACAGTAGTTGTATACATTCCGGCCAAAATATCTGCCTTTTCAATAGAAAACCTCTCTCTCTCTTTCTACTGGAGGACTTCACAGACAGTGTCTTGGAACCTTTGGGGGCATGAAAGAAATTGTAGTCCTGTGTCCTATCTTTTCATGATATTTGAACGGCTGCAGCTCAAGCATAGAGTGTTCGGGAGGCGGGACGGTAGTGTATATTTGCCATTCTGGTAACGCAACATGCAAAAACAAAGTGCACATGAAAAAAAGTGCAAGTTGTAGGCATTCGTGCCATTTGCGCCTTTTGTGCGAACTATAAGCGACGCATGTTTGAGAAAACCATGTCCCATGTTTGTTTGTGGTTATGCTGTCTCTGCTGTTCGAATGTACTAAAGCAGTGACGTGTTTCCACGTAACATATTTCCGCAGTTTCTGTTGACTGCAACATGGTTATTATTAGGTTTGTGCTAATAGTAAGTCTTGGGTTCGAAGTAAATAGTGATTTTCGTCGAATAATTTCGAATTGAATTTGAATAGTTTACATATCGCATATTATAAAGAAAAATGGACATTCTTTTATTTCTAACCTGCACACTATTTTTTTATAAATTGAAATAAAACTTGTTCAGATGTCATTCTTTTTGGTTCAATGGAAGTGGAAACAACGTTGAAGAGTAGCAGTATTTGACTTTCGGTACAATAAAAGTGATAGCCGGTAAAATATGTTACCTTTTAACATTAGCTATACTTCGAGTACATAAGTCGGTATAACAAGCTTTTAAACTTTAAAAAATAAATTCATTTGAAGGTAATATGATCCTAGTCTAATTGTGAATGGGGGCGTCGCGGCAGTGCGAATTTCCCCTATTAACTTGTTTTCACTGTTTAGCAGTATCATACTGCAGCGAAACCACCTTTTTAAAATGTCACATGCAGATTAATTTGCACTTTTTTGTTTCTTCCGAATAATTTGAAGTTATCAATAATTTATATTCGATTGAAAGCTAATTCAAATGCTGCAATATTCGCTCGAGTATTCGAAGCATTCAAGTAATCGCACAAACCTACTTTTTGTAACTAACAGTTTCCTCGACCAAGATGCATTGCGGAGATGTTCTGTTGTTGTAGCCACATAACAGGGTCCCTGCTTGCCTGTACAGCATGTTACGTGGGTTACAGCTGCTCGCCGCGAGACGCTGCCTAAACACATATAGCCATTTCACTATTTCTGATGTGTTCAGAGCGAGCGCCGGTGAAGCGCATATGTACTTTATCCTAATAAACACGGGAACAACATAATTACGTTTTTACTAAATAGGAGAGTAGTGGTGATAAGTAACACTTTCACTCGTGCATGAGTTTCTAGTATGAAGAAATTGCAACATAAAGAAGTGATTCATTTTGTGGAGAAAATGTAAGGTTCACACAGAAGTTTCAGGGTGCTAAATAAAAGAAAGAAAAACCTACATGTAGGTTTGAACCAATATTGTGCTGTTTCGAAGGTCGTATATAATCACCTGCATTGAGGAACGCATGGAGCGCGAGTGACTGTTTACGTACAGTGACCAGCACGTGTCAATGAGAGATCATGAATAGCTTACCGAAGCTATGTAAATGAAGCGGAACGGAACATCGAGTGAGGGGGCGTGGTCGCAAGTACGTAACTCGTTCTCGCCATCTATAGCTCGTCGTCTCTTCCGAGAACTCTCCGCGATCTGTTCTCACGCTCCCCGGGGCATTGCGAAGTCGTCAGCAAGACGTTGGTGGCGGGTGCCGTGCACTCGCTCTTCAACGTCAGTATCCGTGAAAGCTGACGCGAAGTTGGTAAAGCGAAAGGGAGCGTCGTGTCGAGACGCTCCTCACACTGGGGTGGTCGCTGCGCTTTTTAGATGCGGAGCATCTAATACTCGAGGCTTGTAGTGCGGCGCCGTCCGCAAGCTTCCTCCTCCTTCTTCCACCATCTGTGCATCCCTTCCTCCTCTACACACCGCGCGCGCTTCACTCCTCCACCATCTGTGCACCCTTCCTCCTCTACACACCGCGTGCGCTTCTCCTCTTCACGCTAGCTGTATAATGTAGCGCGCATGCGCCGTCACGCTTCGAGAACATCGGCAGCTGACGCGCGCGCATGCGCCGTCGCGCTTCGAGAACATCGGCAGCTGACGCGCGCGCATGCGCCGTTGCGCTTCTCCCCCTTCTCGAACATTCGACAGCTGACAGTGCATGCGCCGTTCGGCTGTATATATACTCAAGGTCGGCGCTCGCTCGCTCAGTTGCCGCTCGTCGGTTGGTTTGTACGGTGCGTCGACGTCCAAGGTTGCGGTGAAATGAATTCCAACGAATCCACAAACACAATGATCGACGTCCCTTCGACCAGCGCCGTCCTTTTGCATACGTGTGTACGTGTTCACTCATTTAACACCCACTCCTACAACCACGTTAACCAATTTAGCCATCGACCCAAGTAAGTCGCAATTTAACACCCCATTTCACAACCACGTTAACCAATTTAGCCATCGACCCAAGTAAGTCGCACTTTAACACCCCGTTAACCAATTATATGCTCCGCATCCTCCTCAGTGTTCCCCCGAGGGAAGCTGCGGGCAATTTTTTTTCTTTAACTTCCTCGTTCCTCTTGCATTCTATCATATGTGAAATAAGAGAGAATGCAAGAGATCGAGGCGTGAAGCCTTGCTGGGGCCTTTCACGGCGTTTATCAAACAGTGCGCTGCGGAGGATGCGTTCTTCGTCGTTTCTTTGATTAGTGGGTGACCTTATGGTTAGTACGAGTCCCTCGAGGCTCGCAGTGTTGTGCGTGTAGTGTACTGTAGTAATCCTTTGCGCGATTCGTTCTATAGCCTCCGAGAAAGGGAATGCGAGGACGGCTTCGCCGCACGAGTTTTCTATGGAGGGTCATCAGTGCCTCTTGAACCGACGTGAGGAAAGAAAAAAAAAGACTGGATATACTTCAGTTGGGAAAATGGTACACAAGTTATCGCGAAACCCTTTGTGTTGTGTGTAGTAGTTACGTCTCAGTACATTACTGCAGACTATGTCAGACCTGTTCATTATCAACAGTTCAACGCCAGTCTATTTCATTCGAGGAATTGGCGAATGAAACAGATTGCCAGCACAGACTCCTTCGTCTCAATGCTTATGTCTCAACTGGGGCAGTCACCAATAAAAAAAAGTGAAATTACTTTACCGATCACGATGGTCATGAAGTACAAGGTACAAGGCTTTGGGAAGTACAAGGCTTTGGGACTGTATGGCAAAGCGTGGTAGGCGCCAATCCAGAACATATATCTTGTGTAAATCGACCAATCGAGAGGTTTAGTCGTCGTGACGTCACGCAAAAAAAAAGCTGGCGTCATGAATTGTGCCGCAAAGACGAGAAATGCCGGGAGAGGCTAATGTGCTCGTTCTTCCAATTTTCAGAGATAATTTAGTGGCCCTGTAAAGCTAGATTCCCATTACAAAGTCTACAGCCGTGGAGATGCACGTGACATTTCAAGGAGGCGATGTGCGCGATTCGCCAATTAGCAAAAGGAAGAATTATGACATAGGAAGCACTATGAAACACTACTTGCAGTATGCCTTCAAAGATAGTTTGCAACGGACAATATTACGTGCCCGAACATTACTTTGCTTGCGGCACGCGTAGGAAGGCGATGCGCATGGGACCTAATCACTCTATGCATGTCTTACACTCGAAAGCGAAGCCCAAGCATCTTCCGATATTTTGTTTAACTGTCCTGTTAATGCCCTTTCTTTTGTCTCTGTGCATCCATCTGGCACGCATCATAATTGTACGGGCTTCGCGCGGTGTGCTCTTTTTCCGAGGCAAATTGTGCTACCACCTCCACACGATGATGCAGGGTGCTTCGCATCTGTGCCAGCGTGTTATTTGCAATGTGTTGCTCGTGATAAGCGTAACAAGTCGCGACGACTCGCACACTCGTTTTGAGTGGGACCTACGCGGCAGATGCTTGACAGTGAGAAGAAAGTTGCTTCGTTCGTCTAGCTCCCCCACAATAATTTATTTCCTGTTTTTTGTATTTTTATTCGTTCTGAGGGCATCGCGGCCTCGCGGCTCTAAATGAGACGCTACCAAGCCTCTATCATGTCATCTTCGTGGCTCGATGTCTTTAATCTTCGTTCAGGGGATGAGTCCGCTGTAGAGATAATTTGTCTCACCAGTGTGTCCTTTACTCTTTACTGCAGTTCAGAGAACGGTGGATGGTTCCTAATGAGAGTATTGCGCACTGTGAGTGCGGTGCATGGGGGTGTGCATTCGAGAAATGAGCACCACAGACGACTAGCGCGTAAGCGCCGTCGGAATACTTGTTTTCTCTCTTTCTTTTCTCTTTTATCTCTCACTCTCTCTCATTTTTATACCCCCTTGTCATTCCCTCAGCGTAGTGTAGCAAACCGTGCTTGTGCCTGTTAAACCTCCCTGCCTTCTTTCTTATTGTTCTTGCCCTCTTCCTTGTTCTCGCTCAATTATATGTACCAGGTGTTTATTTTCTTGTGAAGTATACTCAGTTACAAAACGTGCACTAACCGGTATCACGCATGACATTACTCACTCTCAAATGCGTCTGGAGGAGGTGTAAAGCAGGCTTGAGCTTTGTTAGGCCTAATCCCGAGACTTAAACTCAGGGAAAGGTTTAGAAGAAGCACTGTCGCAAACCCGGAAATTAGACCGCGTAACCAAATTCGCACGTCATTTCACAATTCCTGTTCTATGATAAATAACTCCTTTCGTAATTTCTCCGGTGCACGAAGTCATCTCGAACACCAAGTGTTAAAATTATTTTCTGCAGCTGCGCCGACCGCAGAAAGTCAACTGCAGTATGGCTTGTGCCTATCAATACATATATCACGATATAGTTATTCCTTACGCTTTAACGCTGAAGATGTTTCAGCTAGCCGCAATCTTTTAGGCCTGTCAGAAAACGAGTGTAAGTCACGGCCTATCAAAATACTATCATGATTCAAATGGGTATCTGCCACAGAAATTAAGCAAATATCGGTATTCGCCACTGTTTCAATAAAAATTAAGAAGATAATCGTCAGAAAATGCATGGACGTGCGCGGGGTTCTCCTAAAAGCTGGGAGGGGGTGTGCACGAAGGTTTGTCGCAGCGTCCCCGCTTCTTGCATTGTCAATGTATCAGGCCGACATTGTGAACCCAACCCCCTTCTCTCTTACGTACGCAGAAGAACGCCCCCCCCCCCCCCCTGAACAAGGCAGTAGTTAGCCTAACAAAATGGCTGTGCAGCGACGGTGCCAATCCCAATACCTCGACTACGTTTAGAAAAGAAAGAATGCTATGGGACCAAAAAGGCAACGGCGGTTGCGCGAAGACTACGCCGAAGGGATGGAAGGCCTACAACGATGGCGTGCCCGTAGATATATAAGAGGTTCAAACGCTTGGTTTCCGTGCAATTTTTGTACCTGGAGTATGAACGCCCACGTCGCGTCTGTGACTGTCTGTGGTCGCGACGCTGAGAAACGGCGTATAGAAAAAACCTACCATCACCTATAAATAAAGCCTAGCGATGACCAAGAAGCAGCCTCGAAAAAACCTGCAACACTTAACGATAACCTGAAAACAACCCAGAAGCAACGAGATTATTCTCCAGAATTGGAGAGTTTCGCTGTTTCACGTCTTGCGCGGCTTAGTGCAAGATTCGATACCTTATCTGCGCAAGGTTACGTGGCGCATATACAATATATATAATTTATTATTATATGATATTATATTATATATAATATGACGTCTGGGTTGAGACAGCGTTTATTCAGTTCAAGGGCTCAGCAGCAAACGGGCAGTCTGAGACCGAGCCTGCACACACCTGATGATGACTGTGGTGGCACCCAGTGAAGATGAGGACGGAGACCCAGACGGATGATGGTGATTATGGTGATGCATATATGAAAAGAAGCGCATGATGAATACCCACAATATATATATATATATATATATATATATATATATATATATATATATATATATATATATATATATATATATATATATATATATATATAGGTTAATATTAGCTTTGTGTCCCGGCTGTGGCGGCTGCATTTCCGATGGAGGCGGAAATGTTGTAGGCCTTGTAGGCCCGTGTACTCAGATTTGGGTGCATGTTAAAGAACCCCAGGTGGTCAAAATTTCCGGAGCCCTCCCCTACGGCGTCTCTCATAATCAAATAGTGGTTTTGAGACGTTAAACCCCAATAATTAATCAATCATAATCAATTAATATTACCTTTGTAAGTAATTAATCAATCGATCAATTAAGTGATCAATGCTTTGCCAAGTATATCGCATCTGCTCGTAACGAAGCGACACAAATATTGCGTATAATGCCGCTTGAGAAAACACCATTGACCCCGAATGAGCAACGACGTGTGCAGCACATGTAATGAAAAACTTCAGTTGGCAAACAGTGTCTGCCGATGAGAATAGCTATTGATAAGTGAAAACGAGAAATACAATACAGCGCATATACGTGATTCGTCAGGCGGGACTTCAATAAAACGGATTAGTTTTTCACAGAAGACAATTATCGCTTACAAATGCGACGTTGTTATGCAGGTAGAGGTACTCGCTTTCACGTGGATGCGCTGAATTCACGTGGCAGCGCAGATAAAAGTGGCACCACCATTCTTGAAAAGCAGTCCTGACAGCTTGGTTGCTGGTAAACGGTACAACAGCAGGTAATTTCAAAGTGAGATTGCTCGTCGCGCCTCTCAGGTTCTTGCTTGAACAAAATTTACCATGCTATGTGTTCAGCTTCTCAACCAATTTACGAGTCGTGTGAAAAACCAGGATGCGTCTTTCATGGTGTATTGCTTGTTGGTGTTTAGAAGCAGCCGTCTGAAAGACTTGTTGGTGTTTATGCAAATACGTTTCGCTTGCAGATGCGCTTAAAAATAAGTTTCTGCGTGAGCGATTGACCTGCAGGCTCATGCATCAGCGAGGTGCTTGTATATCGGATTGTGCAAGTGCAGGCAGGTTTGTAAAGGCCGTAGCGCTTATTACGGTTGATCGCAGCGAGCACGGAACGAGGACGAAGAATGGAAACTGGCAACGAGAGCGCTGTCTATCGGTCCACCTGCAGTGAACATTCCTTCACAGCCCCTGATTTTAACCATGGTGACAGGCCGACTTTCAATGGCAGGACTGTTAAGCTTTTCACTGTGCCGATTCGCGACAACGGAAAGCTATTATCATCATAAACGGACAAGCGCTCTCTTCGTCTTCTCCTTCATCATCTGCTTTACCCTCAAAAACACGTGCGTCGATTTGTCGGGATTTGTCTGTAGTGTTTCCGATGAGCAAGCGAACGAGTATGCAGAGAAAGAAATAAAGAAATGGAGAGAAATAAAGAGTGGAAAGAGGGGGGAAATATTGAAGGCGATACAACGATTGAAGTGAGAAAAAAAAAGAAATGAAAAAAAAGACAGAGAAATATAGAGAAAACAGAAAGAAAGAAAGTGCGGGAGAAAGATAGAAACACAGAGAAAAAAAATGGACAGAGAAAGTAAAACATAAAAAGAACAGACACATGAAAAACGTATAAAAGAGAACAAGCGTAAACATGTATATAGTAAAGCATAGGAAGGGGCTTGAAAAAGAAGTCAGGTGCATGAGGAGGAGATAAGAAGAGAAAGTATAGCACGGTGTCGTATAGCATACTATATCAGGGGTGGCAGAAGAGAAGTGAGAGCAAGGAGGAGCAGGAAAAGGAGGTGGACAAAGCTCCGGCGCTTGATCAGTCTTCGGACAACTAGTGCGCAGCTGCCCAATCTTTTTTTTTTCGGCTTCCTAAATATAGTAAAACGTTATAAACACAAATGAGTTGTGAGAGTATGAAAAAAATAGTGTTTATGTTTGTGACGACCTGTTCTTTCCCGTCTTGTAACGTTGCATCCAGAGGGCTCATATACAGGTTTGTGCTTACAGTTTCTCGAAAAGTTCGGTGGTGCCACATGAACCACGCCTTATTCATCTTGCTGGCCCCTCGCTAGTGTGTCTCTTCTCCCATATTTAGGGACTATTTTATGGATGGGTTTCAGTGCCAACATGTTGGGTTGTTAACATTTGTGTTTTGTGTCTTTTACAATTAAGCGAACAGTGTTATGGCAACGGCATACGCATGATAATGGTTGGCTTGGAGCATACGATGTATCATGAACTTAATAATGCCCATCGTAATATAAAAAAACAAAAAAACATCGGCTTAACAGTCCAAGATGGCGGCATCCTCATGTCTTAGATAATGTAGGCTATACACGGGACTGAGGTTGGGGAGCGACAAGCTATGGAGGAAGTTTGTGATGAGATTTAATTTTACGTGCGTGTGTTCATGCGCTCACAATGGCGCAGACGCGAACGATGTGGACGGAAGAAGTGTGCTTGCCGCATTCAGTTGCTTTGATCTTTCAGGGGAAAAGCTTATCTGTCCCATGACTCAAGAGGCTTTTGCGAGATTCGGAGCGACTGCCATGCTTCTCGTGACCTCAACTTACGTTGGCGCCAGCGCGAATTTTGAAAAAAAAAACACACACAAATGAAAGTAAAGTTGGCGCAAAAGCACGTGAACACTCAAGTGAATGAACGCCTGTCTTCCAGCGTACCAAACGTCACGTGACCCGACATCTTCAATGACGTCACAAATCGCCAGAGTTTGTCTCGTCATCAGGACGACATCTGACGACAGACACGTTACATCGCCTCTTTGGCACAGTTTACTACCATTTCGGAGAAAACTCTGGCCTCCCGATCGCTCAGCCATCATGAGAATGATAAGTAGTACACTGCAGATTGGTCTAATCTACGTGTTTGCGGTTTCAAATGCGCTCATGACTTTTTTTTTGCTGCTGCTGCTTGGCTTTCGTTTCGGATAGCAGAATGATTCGTGGAATTATTTGAATTGATCAGCTTCTAAAGATCAAGGCCGTAAAGTAAGACTGCTTTACTTTTGTTTAACTTTCTCTCACTACAAGGTGGCTGCAGGTGACACGAAGACAAACAGAGCCGATAAAAAGAAGTTTGGAGAAATCGATGCACTGCCCGTAATTTTCATGCTAGCCGATGCGCTATGCGACACAGCTGTCGTAGAGACTACCGCGAGATCTCACTGTAATTTATTATTCGAAAATATACGGTCTCTTGTTAAATTGTCAGCCGACCTGAGAAGCAACGCAACCCCACGTGAGGATTGTTATAGCGCGAAAACAGAACGATGACAAAGAGACAAGCAAAAGATGGGTGCTCGTCTTTTTCTTGTCTTTTTGTCGTCACTCTGTTTTCGTGCTGTAACGATCGTCATGTCATACACACTAGCCCAAACTGTCCATACGCTCCCCATGTGAGGAGCAGATAGCTTCCGTATTTATCTTGTTTTATATGGAAAGGTTTTTTTAGAACAGAATAATACTCCTTCATCATTCTCAATGGCTAGGGTAATTACACAAAACATTTTTTCAGACTATATATTCGATAACCCGAACCACAGATCAAGGATGTATATCAAGTAAAAAAAATGGCGTCAATTTAAAAAGCGATGTTTCAACGTGGCAAGTGGTGATGTGATTCCTATATTAGCTTTCAATGTTTCGTACCCCCCTCCCAACCCCACCGAAAAAAAAGCAACATACAAATCAATCCCCGCCGTTCCTTTCGAAATATCTGGGGCAACGCGCGTTCGAACTTTCGTCGTAATGCGATGCCAGAACGAAACTCTATTTTTTATATGTTCATATTATACGAAAATAATCTTTCTTCTTCTTCTTACATATACTCGTTTCATTTAGAAACGTGAGTAGAATGCGCGCACTTTGATCAAACCTAAAGGGGGCAAACGGCCGACGCTGCCAGCATCCTAGACCGCCCCCCCCTCCCCTCTTCACAGCACACATACTAGAAAAACCGAATGAGATGGCGTTCGGACCGAGGAACAATGGGAAAAGAGGCTGCTCCGTCAGAGAGTGTGTGAGGCGACAATGAAGTTTCGTCTTGCTCGATATTTGAATAATTGAGAGCACCGGCTCGGGATTGTGTGCGCCCACGTATTTTATATAAAACTATTGTTTTTTTTCTTTTTTTCCTTTCTCCTACGTTCTTCATCCTCGAGACATGAAGTGTTCGTGTTTCATCAACATTACACATTTCTTGGCCCATCGATTCAATTTTCGCTCCTGACGTTTTTTTTTTTGCGTCGTAACAGCACTGATGAATTTTCACTCCTCTTCGCTAACACTCCATTTGTACAGATTTTTTCATATTATACTTATTCTCTTGTTCTGTTAGCTATTCTTCACCTTCCTCGTGTATTATATGTGTTTAAGAATGAATGCTGGAAAGCTTCGCAGGAACAAATAACGCACAAGAGATGGCAGTTTTTACTTATTGCAAAATTTCTGACGGCACGATATCCCTCGTGCGTCGCCTCAGATAGAGGGTAATCTGTTTCATAAGTCCGGGATATATTTGGCGTCGTGCACAAGAGAGCAAGCTACACATATTGTCTCTACATCGCAGTTGCCATGAATGGCAGCCTGTCGCGTCTCATAAAACTCCCCGTATTTGTTATCTTCGGCGTACTGCACTTAGCGAGCTGAGAAAGTGAAGAAACAGATTGGGGCACGATGCAGTTTTGTGAATATTATATCGTAACGTGCATATTGAATTTGCATATTGGTACATCACGCTTCGGTTTTGTGCATCACGTGTGCATGTGTTCAGCCTTGACTATTTTCATAAGAGAGTATTCAGTTACCGTGAGTGCCTCCCAGCAGGCCACACACCTCCGTAACGAATTCTGACATCCTCTTTGTGTTTAGAGCGTCTAAACCTACGCTTGACAGTGCCAGAAATTTGCAAAAAGGCGAATGTCTCGACACCAGCTTTGAAGCAGCTGACTCTACATATTCTGCACGAAGCGTACAAACACCACGTTAAACTTTATACGGATAGTCCGAGAAATGCTAGCGGATCTGCAGAAGCCTGCGATCTTCTCAGCCAAAGCCGAAACCATCCAATTTCGAACGTCTCACCAAACAACATCGACAGCCGCAGAGCTCGCAGCAATCCACTACGCACCTCACAGAATTGATCAAAAAGCACCTAAAAATTATGCATTTTCACCGATTAGAAACCAGCTCTGTATTGTATTCGAACTGCGCTATGTCGTGGACCTCAAGACCAATTGGTGCTGGAAACAAGAAAATTGTATCGCCAAGTGCTAAAGAAAGGACATGATGTAACTTTTCAATGGTTACCAGGCCACTGCGGAATCATCGATAACGAGCATGCCGACTCTGCAGCAAAGAAAGCTCACGTTTCTTACGAGACATTGGAATTGCTGACATGTACTAAAAAATAACGAACTTTCATTTGTATAACACATGTACTGATTATGCGCGATATCACGTGACACCCATCACATGTGTGTACTGAATTGAATGACGTGCCAGCTACTATGTACACACGAGCGAACACATCTTCATAAGGACCAGACGTGTGCTCTGCTGTTTTGTGCTGATTGGACCAAATATTAATGAGGGACATTATCACAGACTTCATTCGTTGACTTTCGAACATTCCCTTATCATTTTGTGGTGATATGTGCGTATAAGTGTGTCTTTGCATATCTGTGCCCGAGTTTTGTATTTTTCATGCACTACTTTGTATGTTTTATTTCAAGATACGTGTTCACGTTTCACTCAAGGGCTAAGGAGTAGCCGGCGCCATAATTGTGCGCCAACATCTCCTTATATATCATATCAATAAAAAAAAACGCTCACGAAAATGGCATGCTGGATCCCATTCCACTGTCAAAAAGTGACGCAGCAACAAGGATTAATACGCTCACGCACGATGTCATCAGGTCTCGGCGGAACACGCCCGGATGTCTACACACCCGTCTTCAGCGTCTGGACCCATATACCTACGACTTTCCATTCCATCTGGTTTATCCAGATCTGAGACAACCGTTCTTTGTCGCATGTGGCTTGGGGTGTCTTACGCTTACACGAATGCCTTTGCTTGCCGCATCAAATGGGCAGACAGTGCTGGGTGTGATCATTGCGGCGTTGACGAAACGATCGAACATATTTTGTGTCAGTGCCCTCAGTACAACTGTCAAACGTTTGTGACGTTTGAGTGTGTTTGTTTGTTTTCACTTCCGTCCCGCTCTCTTTCTCTCGCTTCCTTTTCTTTACCTTTTCTGTCTCCTATTTTCCCTTCCACAGTGCGCGGTAGCAAACCTGACACTAGCTTTCTCGTTAACTTCCCTGCCTTTTTTCATACCACATCTCTCTCTCTCTCTCTTGACTATTTGACATTATGTGTTTTGTGACTGTTATGCGTGTATGTAACTGTATGTGTTGTGTGTTTATCATTGTATACATCACTGTCATCACCCAGCAACTGGAGTAGCCTGTCAGGTGAAAAACCAGGCAAACCTCTCCAGCTCCCCATTAAAATAATTCTCTCTCTCTTTCTTGACTATTCTCACTCGTTCAATTTGCCCGCTTAATATAATGTAGAAAGTAGCGTGGAGGAACAAGGGATACTAAATATGAACGTCGCTTAATTAAAATGATAGCATCGAAAGGCTGTCCAGCAAACCGAATGTTGCCGTCACTTTGGAAGGAAAGATATACGGTGTACGTGTTTTTTGCGTTTGCTGTGAACGCAAAGCGTCTCTTCTCGGTTATTTTATATTTTAACAAGTTTGAAGGTATTCATTTCTCCCTCCTGACTCTCTCGGTTAAGGTGACAGCGATGCCCACGGCATATGCCCGCGGGGGCTCACTTTGTGGTCATAAAATATATGTCTTTCAAATATTAATAAGTGTTCGTTTCACATTGGCTGACTCGTGCCGTATTTACGATCTGCACTCGCACGTGGCTCGACACTCTTCGTAAAGAAAAAAAAATGCGACACACTAGATATAAAGCGGAGAGCCTCATGAAATTTTACGTTGCTCCACTTAAACATATGGGAGGCATGCGCAAGATTTTAATGCATAATTCAAACGCCATCGTATTTACTCATGGTGGAACCGATTCGTGGAATTTTTCAAGTTCCACAGCGACGTGCTGTCCACTGAAGTGTCCGTCGAGCGGAAAACCCAGAATTGAAAGAACGGCGGGAAGAATGAAGTACAAAGCGTGCCCAGCCGTGTGGTTTTCATTATGATGGTCGAAGGCAAAACCAAACACGAGTCCAGCTTCCAGCTATAGCTGAGCTTATTGTTCGTCTGAGTGCCTCGAGAGAATATAAAAACGTGGGCGAATACTTGTTTATTTTCGAAGAAAGTACGATGTTAGCCACGCTGCACCTCCCGCGGAAACAGGCGCCCAAGAAGAAATGTCGGCGCTTTCTTCGAGATTGGTTTGAATCGGTTCTGTCTCTGTTTCGACGGAACTTCTCGATGACCACGCCTGCGGACAAATCTAGAAGAATAGAAGGCGGACTTTTGAACGCAACTCCACCCGTACCTGCTTCACAGCTCTCCTTCCTTAAAAAACAAATAAAAGCGCAAAAATGAATAAATACTGAATGCTTGCGAAATGAAACATTCTATAATAAATAAACGCGCGAAAATATAGAACTGCTGAATGCTTGCAAAATAAAGCATTTCTTAAAGGGTTGCTGGGGACCTCAGATTTTGAAATTTCCTCGAAACGTTAAGTACTGTTATTATTATATAGTACCCAGTGCCAAGGCGTATTTTACTCATTGGGAAGTACGAAGCTGTTAAGTTTCAATAACACACACACACACACACACACACACACGTGCGCGCACACACACACACACACACGTGCGCGCACGCACACACACACACACACGTGCGCGCACGCACACAAACACACATATGTGCGCACGCGCACGCGCACGCACACGCACACGCGCACGCACACGCACACACGCGCACACACACGCACACGCACACGCACGCGCACACACACGCACACGCACACGCACGCGCACACACACGCACACGCACACGCACGCGCACACACACGCACACGCATACACACACACACACACACGCGTATGCGCATGCGCACGCACACGCACGCACACACACGCGCACGCACACGCACGCACACGCACGCACACGCACACACACGCGCACGCGCACGCACACGCACGCACACACACGCGCACGCGCACGCACACACACACACACAAACACACACACACACACGCATATATATATATATATATATATATTGTACCGAAGCATAGTGGCGCCAGCTCTGTGCTTCGGTACAATTATATATATATATATATATATGGTGTGGCACAAGAGCTCACGCAATGGCTGTGCGCCTGCGCCTATTAGCTTCGATGCGGCAGCCAAGTGACTGCAAAATTTTTTCTCTCCAGTTGACTGTTTCCAATGCATTAAATCATCACAAATTTTTCGAATACATTGTTATGGTCGCCATACTGGCTGAGTCTTTTGATTTGGAATGATCTATAAATAACATCTTTGATGCGTTCTAAAGCAGTGCGTTACAGAGAAAAAGCTAAAAAAACTTTACATAGTATTTTGATCGATGACTCCTAGAATTTAAAGCCCGATACAGATAGTGATTAGGTTGACACAACACTTCACATGAGCCCACATGAGACAAAAAAAGCGCACAGGTGCTTATATAAACCCAGAGATTTGTAAGTGCTACAATGCACACAAGAACAGATTTTCAGAGATAAATAGAAAGAATGCAAGAACACGATCCGGCGTATACCTCCTCTGTTAATAATGAGCTCAAAATTGATTGATATGCGGGGTTTAACGTCCCAAAACTACCATATGATTATGAGGGACGCCGTAGTGGAGAGGGCTCTAGAAGTTTCAATCACCTGGGATTCTTTAACGTGCGCCCAAATCTGAGCACACGGCGGCCTACAGCATTTCCGCTGCCATCGGAAATGCAGCCGCTGTCGCCGGGATTCGATCCCGCGACCTGCGGGTCAGCAGCCGAGTACCTTAACCACTAGACCACCGCGGTGGTACTGAGCTCAAAATCGCATCAACCCACTAGCTATGGGTTTCAGAATACGCTAAATTGGTAACGTTCATCTAATCTGTTCCCATCTTTTGAAATGATCAAAGCGTCTAAAAAGGGCGTCTTTGGAAGACTTGATATGTCCTACGCAAAATGAACTTATCTGATATGAGAGGCGTGTGTAGTGCGTTAATATTTATTTCTTTGTTTTCTTGTTCATTTGTAAACGTCTGCAGCGATCTTGTTTACGGTTATGGGGGCATTCACTCGTAAGACGACGCACTTCAAAATAGCTTATAAGTCATGGTAACGATCCCTGGAAGTTCAAGAAGTTGCAGGAGACGTCAAAAAAGACAAAAAAGAAATATGCAGGAAGCGAAGAAAGGCTAAAAAAAGAATGAAAAACCAAGATCTTCGCTCTATTTCACAATATTCGAGTCTGTATTTACTGTGGAGTTCAACAGATCAGAGCAAGACTGGCGCAAGACAATAACGAATGAATACGATAACAAGAGAGCGAGGGAGACATAGGAAATACGTGCTGTGTATACCATTATGCATGTGTAAGGGGGCATCGTTTCAGCAAGGAATTGTATGAGCTAGCATACATAGCTTCGATCGAAACGTTTTATGTGTTCGATCATTGTAAAGAATTACCGATAACAATGAAAAAAAAAGCAAGCTTGAAGGCGGAATAGTGCAAATAATTGAGATAAACGAAAAACACTGCAGGGTAATTGGATGTTTGGTTTCTCTATACAGTTTCGATCACTACTGCGTGATAAGAACGATGAAATCGGTATGTGCACCTGAGTGTTCTTTCTGTCTTTTCCTCCGCACTTGGGTCCTACCTAATCGAATCAACGATGCTTAGAAATCTGTATTTGATAAACTTGGCTATGACCACAAGGAATGCAGTAGAATGAGCCTGTGTAAACATAAAAGCTGTGTAGATGTGAATGCCCCCTCATGACTTCTAACATAGGCAATATCGTTTTTGTGTGTGCTTGTTCATGCTTAGCTTCTTCACGGCGTAACACAGGTCTTCCTATAATGCGGTTCCTTCGATTGGCGTAGCTTGTTGCATTATTAACTATGAGCGCTTCGATCGTTTCATATTTATTGTCAGCTTTGTGGATGTTTTGGTGTGTGGAATGGGTGTTTTTTTCTTTCAATCCGTTCTACCGAGTTTTCTAGATCAACGTACTTTTTAAAAAAAAATCGTGATAAGGCTTGCCATTAAGGCATGATACTTTGTTTATTAGATTGTACTCGCACACCTACTGTTAATATTCGTGCTTCTTGCGTAGTCCATCGAAGTGCGAAGTAGCAGAAATCACCAGAAATAGAGCCGCTGGGGTAACCGTTTTATATTTCCGTTTCGCCATGATTTGTCGCAATAGTTTCAACACAACGCTTCTCTAGAGCACTCTTTTATAATCTCGTTCAACGTCAAATTAACATAGCCATTGTGCCTCAGACAAAGAGTTGCTTTTATTTCTACCGTAAGAGTTGCCTACTCGTTTCTACCCTCTTTTCTGGAATGACGGAGCTAGCTGCAGCGCCCGCTGTAGCCACTGTTTTGACATTGGGCCTCGTCTTTTTCAAGGAGCAAGTGCTGCTGTTTGTGACTTTCGAGCCTATAGCAATTTCGAGCCCTAGGACAGCGTTAGGACACTCAGAAATTGTTAAGCAGCCAGTGCGGACTGTTAGGCAGATTTTCAATGCAATGGAGTGTCATCCGACCATGATCTCGGGCATGCGTGCGATGTGAAACGATACAGAATAGTTGCTGGGCTTCTTGAGACGGGGATATGAGCCTTTATAACCGCTTGAGAAGAAGTGGACGGTAAATCCTTCATCGCGTATGTCTGGATATGCGATGCATGGGCTTCTCTTATCATCTTTCAGCCTGTACTAGTTGTACCTGCAGTGGAGGATACGTAGAGAGTCTTCCACAGACTGGTTAACCTTTCCGTCTTTCTTTTATGACTCGTCTTTTCATTTCAGCATTAAGTTATTTGGGTTTGTCTAGTGTCTCTCAATGATGTTTAACTTGATGCTTCTCAATGAAAAAAAAAGGTAAAACATTTGCGTTTCCTTCGATCACGTCATCTGAACAACGTTCCTAGCGGTTTCAGGGCCTTCCGGGTATTCTGTGCAGAACGTTCTGCCTTTAAGCAGAATGCCAAGTTCGAAAACTTTGTTCATGCTTATGAGGTTCTGGTGTGAAAAAAATACACTAAAAAAGGTAGGAAGAACGCCTCTTTTCTTTCCTCGTTCATTTTTTCCCTATTTGCTTCTTGCGCCAGCACAACTCAAACTTTCAGTATGTTTGCCTCAACGTATAGGCCTATTGCGTGTTTGCAAACACGGGCACGGGCATTCGTCATATCGAGGCGCTTGTAGCGATGTGGCTGCTGGGACAGTTGTCACGTGATCGCAGAGGACAGTGGCGAGCTTTGGACTGGGCAGCTCGAGCCTCCGCGCCACGAGTATACTGCAAGCGCCTCGGTACGACGACAGCGCCTACTCCTGTTTACAAACAATAAATAGGTCTATACACGTAAGGAAGAAAAATGGCAGCATATCCACGGAGTGAATGATGGAGAGTAGGGCGAAGCATTCGTCCATCGATGCGTCCGTCTGTGTGACCGTCCATGTGTCTGTTCGTGCGCCCGTCCCTGCGTTCGTTCATGCATCCGCCCCTGCGTCCTTTCATGCGTCCATTCATGCATCTGTCTGTGTGTCCTTTCGTCCATCTATTCAACACTCCAAGTCCCACCATCTCGCATCTTTTTATCATATATTCTCCATATAGAAGCACCGCCATTCAGTGGACATTCCAAGGACTAAACGAGAGGTGGCACACGCACACTTTCTTACGGCTAGCGCTTCGGGTCTACTTCCCACCTTCAACCACCTTAAGTTCACGGTATATACGAATTCACTGTATTCCATGGCACTGCAGCCCAATGCTCGCTAAACCTTTCTAAAACCAAGGAGGTTACGCCCAGCGAGTATAACGTAGCAACCTTTTCCGGTCAGATAGTGCTCAATGTACATCCCAGTGGCTGCTAATGTAAAATGAGAGACAGGAGGATTCAGCATTTAATTTCTTACGGCTTGCGCTTTGTATCTGCTACCCCCCTTTAACCACCTTGAATTCATTCATGGTATATATTAGTTCATTGTGTTCATGGCCCTGCGGCTCAACGCTCGCTAAACCTTTCTAAAACTAAGGAGGTTACACCCAGCGAGTATAATGTAGCAACCCTTTCTTGTCCGATAGTGCTCAATGTACATGCCAATGGCTGCTAATGGTGATCGCAGCCTGCGTGTTAACTAAAAGTCGAATGCTCCTCTCTCTCATTCCCCATTAGCAGCCATTGACATGTACATTGAGCACTATTTTTTATTGTTAAACAACGCACAGAAGAAATCTCTCACCGGCACCACCTTGGAGGTCAAATGTTATACCTATTTCGGGTATGTGCCACTGGTGGTTACGTACTACGAGGGATGCACAAGCCACGCCATAAAGAGCTTCGCCCCTAAAAAAACACCGCGGTGTCGCAGCGCTTCCCTAGAAGTCAACAGAAGTCATCGTATTTGTTTAGTCAGCGTCATACACGAAGACCACACAATTCCTCTTTTCGCAGCTTGGCTAACCAGTGAGAGGTCTCCCTTACTCCTGCTCTGGTATAATGCTGCACGCGAGTGACCCTGGCCACAATTAATAATCAAGCGTGACTAGCTTCCGATCGACACTCCCGTCGACGTCGAACCATCCACGCGTAGCATACAAACGGCCCACTTTTGTTCACTCTTGTCGTCCACCCTGCAGCAAGAGTGACCGCGCCGGCCGTCGGGGAGAACTATACGCCGTATAGCCACCGATGCTGCGGCGGGTGCGTCGAGCCGTGCTAGGCGGCTTTTAATTAGCGCTTCGTCGTAATGAGACACGAGAGGTCACTTCCAAAAATTAAAGTCGACCCCTCCCCCTCTCCTTTGCCAGCACGGGTGGCACGCTATATAGGGCGTTATCTGAGGGCCACTCATTTTCCCTTGGTAACGAACGCGCTATCAGCTCGGTCGACCAAGTATTCCTATTAATCTCCATCGCTTCTCGTATTCCCCTCCACTGTGCGGCCGCCTCGTTATTTACTTTCGTACCAGCTCCTTCTATTTTTGTCGGCCCGAGTTTTTTTTTTTTTGCGTTTGCCCGCTGAGCCTGTAGAGTCTTATTTGGCCCTTAGGGTCACATACAGCCCTTAGGGTCACATACAACTGGTATTTTTTATATTGGTTCTTTCCCACAGCATCCCCTTTCGCTTTCACAGCGGCCGTTGGCGTATTAAGACCAATAATGACCCAATATCAGAGAGAGAGAGAGAGAAAGGAATATCACGGAAGAGTGGCTACATTGCTGTCGCTTCAGTATAAGAGGTGCGCCATTATGCCGCGAGTGCTCGAATTTGCGGCACGCATTCGGGTCTGCAGGCCACTATCTCTACACCCCCGTTCTGACTGTTCTGATGTTTTTTTTTTCTCTCGACCCAAGTTCTGTACTCTCCGGGCACTGCCTTGTTTCTTCGTTGTTCTTCTAGCACCTTCTTGTGGTTTTTATTTATTTTTGGTCAATTCTTTTAAGGCTGAACCAACCTTGTCCTTCACCATTGCTGAGTATAGAGCACTTTGATTTGTGTCTTTTGTCGTGAACCAATTTATTTACGTTGTAGGTTGAAGATTTCTTTTATTTCTCTCCATCTTTGTCCGTGGCTCTTAAGACGACCACAGCCTGGGCGCCCACACCACCCACGTCTTTCTAGAACTGCCATCTGGCTGGAGGGTTGCACTCTTCACAGACGCTGGCGTCGTCTTCTGCCGTCCTTCGATCAGAGTGGAGGACCTTCTTTGTGCCCTGGTAAAGGACGTCATCTATATAGCAAAGCGCATAGCTCTTCTTAGAGCGTTCCTCGAAGAACAGGCCTGTGAAAAGACGTAAAAGCGCGAACTCGAGAGAGAGAGAGAGAGAGAGAGAGAAAGGGAGAGAGAGAACTGGCAACTAGTGCCAACGCTGAAGTGATCGCGAGTTGGCCGAGAACAAAGCGAAAGAGTGCGTCGCCGGGCTCAGAATTCCGCCCCTGGCTTGTCGTTCTTCGGAGGCCGGTAGCGAGTACCTTGCTGGATGCGCTTCGCTGATTCCTAATTCGGACCTCTACTCCGACCATGGGTCATGCGCTGACTGCGCCGTGCCAGAGGTCTGATGGCGATGATCGTGTACTGCTGACCTCCTGAATAGTGCGTGGCGTCACTTATTGTTTTTACTCTTGCACGTCGCGCTATTAATACGTTATCATAGTGAGAAATTGACGTGATAACAGTGGGAGCAGCACACACACACACGCAATAGGAGATACGAGCACATTGGCCCAGTAAGTATAGTGAGTACACGGAGCCGCAGGCACTCGTTGAAGATGGCATTGTTATTTATTGCTCACTTAATGCCCGTTCCTTCGAAACGCCCTTTAGTAAATCACCCTCATGAATCTCGTTGAACGCAGACGCCGAGCGGTCCATTAGTAGTTGTTCACGCAGTTCGTGACAACGTAAATAGGCATATCCCTACACTGACAACTATTCCATCCATTAGTTAAACATCTCCGAATACTTTGGCCGTTTGTTAGGAATACCAAATAACAAGTAAAAAATGCACAAAACTGAGGTGCCTTGGAAGAGGAACTGAACAACAACAACAACAACAACAACAACAACAACAACAACAACAACAACAACAACAACAACAACAACAACAAGATGAGCGTTGTGAATGGATTATCCTTGCACTGTTCGAAAACACTAACTTTTGATGGCTCTCTTTAAGATCGTAAAGACGCAAGAGCAAATTAAGGATGGTGACTCTGCGTAATCTAATTAGCATCACTTTTGAGAGAAGTTCTATTAGAGCTGAGATAAATATGCGTAACACTTCTGCTATTTTTCTCTAAAGACGACCGAAAATGCATTTTTATGAAGTAGGCCTTCCAAGTCACTCCAAAACTAACCACATTTTCAAAGCAAACTTTAAGAGTGCACATTTCAAAACTGGCGTCGGCTTCTTAATTTGTTACAAGTGGACTTGACTTTCACCGTCTTAAATTAGATTATGCCTATTGTAACTAAAAGGTCAACTAGAGAAAACTTGTTATTCGTCGAATGACCCGCCGTGGTGGACTACGGGTTGTGGCGCTCTAATGCTGATCCGCAGGTCGCGGCTCCGGCCAGGGTGGGTGTATTTCGATGGAGGTGAAATGTTAGAGGCCCACGCGCTGACATTTGAGTCCACGTTAGAGAACTACGGGTGGTCGCAATTCCCACTACGGGCGTCTCTTATAAACACGTCGTGGTTTAGCGAATCAGTACCTATAATATTCATTATATTATTTAGTCAAAAGTTCAATTTATCATTTCACGGTGTTTAATATCCCTAAACCACGACTTACTTATTTAAAAACACCATAGTGAAGGGATCCGGAAATTCAGACCAGGTGTTTTACTCTACTTAAATCCAGATTCACGGACTTCAAGCATTTTCGCCTTCATCTTAAATTCGGCCACAAAGGCATTCAATACCAAGAACTTTAGGTTAATGGTCGACCGCCGTAACCACTAGATCACGGTGGCGGTTCAAAAAAAAAATGTTCTGTTTACTTCTCGTGAAATGCGACTTCATTCCGCCTCCCATGCAGCTCTACGAATTAAAAAAAAAAGTACTACATGCCACGAGTGACCTTACGAAAAAAACAATCTGCTACTGACAAAGAAACAAGGATAATGGAAGCTCGTACCGTGGAGACGAGCACAGAGACAATGAATAATGTCATGCGGCCCCTCGCTTTGTTATCCCGGCGCACGACTCCCTCCGGTCTACAGCCGAACCGCAACAAAGTACCGGACAAAGCGTTTGCAGGAAGGAGGGACGGTCGGTGTCGCTGGAGACGCGCGTCCCACGGTCACGCTGCCGTGCATCGTTGCTATTTGTCCTGTGCGCGCGTAATTCATGCGCCATTCATATTGCATGAAGCCGCCGCCGCTGTACCACGTGAACCCGGCGGCTATCGATTCGACCCGCTGTCGTCTGAACAGCGGCCGCGGTCCATTCCGCCACGCCACCGCCGCTTCTCACGAAACCTCTCTTCGCGGTTGGCCTGGATTGCGCGCTGTCTTGGGCCGCGTTTTTTATTCGATTGCAGGGTTGGTGCGGGAATACTCTACACCGCCGCGCAGCCGAAGACGGGGTGGATCTGCGTTTGATGTATCGCGGTATTCGAAAATAATATTCTGGCGCGTATTGTTGTTGTCTACTTGTAAGGGAGGAGAAGATATTGGGCAGTTCGTTATATGGTGGAACTTGGTCTTGCAAACAAGGATAAACTAACCAGATTTGCTTCGCGAATGCTGACGAAATAGCTAATCGCGTGGCTTGCCCTTCACCAGGTCGTCACATTTCGCTGTTATTCAACTTCTTGAGCTATCTTGCTTCACTGCTTTTTTAGTAAACACTCTACGTTAAGCTTTGAGGTGGTGCTATAGCCGCCACATTTTATAACCACGAAGAGTATCACGTGAGAGTGGCGTGACTATGGAAACGCCTTTTGCTGCGCTTACCGCAGCCTTCTTTCTTTTTAGTGAAAGTTGTGTGCAATCTGATTCTCCTAACTTATGTCACACATTCACGTTTGTGATGGTCACAGTTTTCTGCTGAGCTTCACAGATTTCTGCCACACTGTATACTGAGATTTAGATGCACGTTAAGGGACCCCAGGTGGTGAAAATTTCGGGATCTCTTCTCTACGGTGTTTCCCATGGTGTTTTCCATATCCTTGTTTTGGGACGTTAAACACCAACAATCGTTGTTATAACTATTTCTGATGCACATACTCGTTTGTTGAACTAACTGTTGCCTTGTGGATCAGTGGTGAGAAGGGGGTCTTTCCCAAAGTCTGTGGTGATATCAGTTCACGACTCTCAAAAGCGTTGCGGACATGAAATACTCGAACATAAACAGCTTCACTTTGAAAAAAGAAAGGTTAGGCCTGTGCTTTCAAGAAAGCAAATGTGAGGAAGCTTGATAACGATTATAATGTGGCCGAGATATTCTAAAAAGACTCGATTTGTTTTTATTACAGAGTAGCTTAAGCTTTTTGTCGGTCGCAATTAAGGGGGAAAAATTGGGGAACCTTACCGCCGTTTCGCAGGACGTTTTTTCACTCGGCAAATAACTTCGACTCGAGGAAGTCGTCGGGAGCACCACCTCTTGGAAGAGAAAGTCACTGCATATCAGCGATGACCTGCAGCGATTCTTGAGAAACACAGCGTCAGTTTCAGTAGAGCAGTGGTGCTGTGCTCAACTCAGTCAAGTGAAGGACGAAATTGGAGTCGATGAGCATTTGTGAATACGGTGGTATAGCATCGTCTTTAAGAGTTGAAGGCAATGGCGACATCCTGTTATTAGTGCGTAGTTAAGTCAACAATTGTGCATACGTTTATCGTCTGGTGTTACTCGAGGAGTTTATATTGTGGATTACTACTGTGTAAAATTTGAAAATGGCTTGTGTCAGTGAAGCTTTCGCATATGGCTGCATGCTGTGTAATGGGTAGCGTGCTTTAAAGCACAAGCAATTATGCGCGTGAAATATTTTCAAATTTGCTATGCATCCACTACGTGTTCTCGAGGGAACACGCACAGTAACGCGTGTGTCCTTTTGTAACGATTGGCGGGCTTTAAATCCCGAAGTTGTTATGATAATGACATGTTCTGACGGCCAATGGCAATGTACGCCTGTGCAACGCAACGATACTGCATTATTAGAGGTTGTAATTTTGAAGCCCGTATACAGGACTCACGTGTTTGCAAAGCATGAACGTTACTTTCACTGCATTTCTAAGCAGATTAATTTATTTTACCTGCATTTTGAAGCAGACGTGCGGCTGTGTGGTAGAACACTTGCTTGCTACGCAAATGACCTTTGTTGAAGCCTCACTCCAACCCGGAAGTTTTAGATGCGACTTCTGACGGAGTTCAATCTGGTGTGCGGCGTAACCACCCCTACTGCTCATGTGCGTCCCCTTCCCTCTCTTTCCCATCCTACGCTCCCCTTCTCTCTCTCCCGAGTGTGTGGTGATCAACGAAACGCTTCCCCTACAGCGCGCCTTCCGCACCTCCATTGCGCATGTGCATGCACATCCCCTACCCCTCTCCTCTCCTACGCTTCTTGTAGAAAATGTTTCCACGTTTCAGTGAGACAGAGCGCGTCTGCTTTGTTCGCAGCCGCTCATTGTCGGTCTTGTGGTGTTTTATGATTCTGTGAGAACGAGCACGCCCGCTTTGGTTAGCACGGGATCACGTTCGATGCTTTCGGTGTGAGCGTCGGGAGACCGGCTGTTTAGCGTGCTATAGTCGTGGTCACCAGCAGCGTTCATCAGGTAGAGGTTCTGAATGGTGGTGCACCTGCTGAAGGGGACGTAGATCAGTTTCTGTGGGTGCCGTTTTTTATCTCTCCACTGTTTCGCAACCAGGTCGAGAGACTCAAGCTGTCACTCACAGGACAAGCCGTCCTTCGACGCACAGGATACCAGACCACACTAGAACCCAACGAAGAACGCAAAGGCAAAATACCGTCACAGCTTCGATAAAACGTTGAAATTCAGCAAATCCTTCGGAACATGCATCCTCAAGATCACCGAGAAAGGCGGCTCGCCAGGGTTAACATGATCCGGAAAAAGCATGGCAATGACCCGCAGGCGCGATACGTGGACGCAGCCAAATATGCGGGACGTAATGCTTTCGCGATTACCGTCGCAGATTACAAGGGCGCGGTACTGGCATCGGCGGATATCCTCGCCAAACGTGTGGAAACAGCTGAAGAGGCTGCTATAGCACTCGCCACCCAGACGAGTGAGGATCCCATCGTGGTCTTTACCGATTCACAAACAGGGGCACGGAACTACCTGAAAGTGAGGGTCTCCACGGTGACGATTAGATTACTAAAGCGCATGGACAATCCTCATCCCTACACACGCATCGTGTGGATTCCGGGTCATGAAGGTCTCGAAGGAAATGAAGCGGCACACACCGCAGCCCGCGAATGCGTCAACCGGGCATTCCCATACGAGATCCGAGGCACCTCCCACTCAACAACAGAATCAGAGGCAAGAGAAACCATACCACTAACGTACAATGCATTACTGCAACATTATCGGCTCGAACGCAGGTTATACCTTCCGCCACATCCAAAACTCACAAGAGACGAAGGAACTGACTATAGGCGTCTTCAAAGCAACACGTTCACGCACGGCGTACAATTGCACCATATGAGGCCAACGTTGCACAGCTACATCTGCCCTCACTGCAATGTGGCAGACACTCTGGCGCACTTCCTACTGCAGTGCAAAGTAAGCGTCCCAAGACTATGAGCAGCAGCACCAGATGCGGACCAAGACCTCGTCAGTGAAGCGTGGGAGGCTGCGATCTCCCAGCTGGACCTGGTCGAGCAGCATCAACTTGTCGCTCGAGCTCGGCGGGCTGTCCAAGCCAGATGGTTCCTGGAATAAGGAATCCTCCCACCTTCACTCACAAGCTTCTTTCAATAAATGTTTTCTCTCTCTCTCTCCACTGTTTCGCATCCATGTATGGTTCCCATTAGCGGGAAGTGGTGTAATATTCTTTTATTTTTTTTGCATCCCTCTCAATTTTTCAATCACGCACAAGATAATTTTTCGCTGAAAACCAATGACGCCCAAAGCGATGCTGACACCGACACTGACGCAGGAAATTCTGTGAAAGAGCTCTTTGAAGCTATCGCTTTAAAACTGACAGACTCTTCAAGCGGCGCTAAGCAGAGTTTATGCTAAAGTCTGTGTTATCAGCACAGATTATTGAATCACTCTTACGCTCGTAGTCAATTGCATCTTAGAAACTTTTCCTTGCCGATGTATGGTAAAGGTCTTACGAAATATTTTCCAAAGGTCGTGTAATACTTTATTGCTTCAGTAGATTTATTCCGACAATCTTGTTGCATCATATGAATATTTGGTTATTGCGCTACTCCGTTGGGTGAAGTGCGCATTCATAAGACCTCGCACCATAGATAATTACGACAAAGAACCAAAAGGATATTCTTCGGATGGTGTACTATGAAGTTCCCTCTCCCCGTTTAATGCTAGAACTGTGCATAGCGTATGACGCTATTTTTTTTCTTTCCCATCTATCTTTGTTATAGATTATTCGCATACCAAGAGCTTGGTCATTTGCTCAGCCCACACTTATTCAAGTCTTATTCATTCTAGACCCACACATCCAAGCTCTTAAACAGTCCTATAAGTTAGGTGTCCTCTGCTCCCCCAATGCAATGTTTCCTGATATATGACTCCATTGAACAGACTTCTTTCCTTCGCATTTTGTGTATGCTTTGCCACGTGCATTTTCTTTATACAGAGAAGCTAGCTTTACGTATTGGGTAAATTCTTTTTATTGTCAATTTCTTGCTTTTTTTTTCTTTTTCGTGCCATTAAGTAGGCATAGCCTTGGTAATTAAATGCTTTTGACAGGTGGAATAGCTTAGAAGTGATTTCCGAATGCCGAGTCTAAACAACTGTTGCGTCCGAGTAGTTCTGAAATAGCGGTTGTTACCCGTCGCTGTCGCCTAGTGGTTATGGTGCTTCTGATCCCACAGTCGCGGGATTGAGTTCCAGTCGTGGGGGCCGCATTTAGACGGTGACAAAGTGCTAAGGGCCGTCCCGCCTAAATTCAGGGGCACATTAAAAAACACCAGGGGTCGAAATTGATCGAGCTATACATTAAAGCATCTTTCGCATCATCGTAGTCAAGATATTTATACACTTATTGTAATTCGCGATGGTCGGAAGCGCAAGAACGTTATTGATTAAGGTATTAAAAAGAAAAAAAAAGCCTGAAATACAATTTCTGTCTACCTTTTTAAATAAAAGCCTGGCCTCTTGCGATGCTTTGAGAACTGACTGGTCTAGTTATCTATACAAAAGCCGCAATAGTATTCTTACCAATGTACCGCGTTAAATAAAAAAAAAACACCGTCGTTTGTTCCTCGACATCGAAAGGTGCGCTAAGAACATGCTTTTCGCAGAACCTGCCACATTTAATCGTAACAAAAAGTGACTTCTGTTATGGTAACTGTGAAGCTCCTAGTTCCGTTAGCCTGCACAGCCAAATAAGAAAGAATGCGAGTCCATATTTTTCTCTATATATATTACCTCCTGCACACCTTATCCAAACACACTCACAGCGCTAGACATAGCAAACCTTAAAAAAAATGTGGCTGTGACATTTAAAATCTTAAATGTAAAAGTGTCCGATAAAATATAGCATGACGCTTCGGTTCGGACCTGAGATTTCCCAAGAGCATCAATACTAGCCTACAGACACTACGAGAATGACGAAATATAAACGTAGACGAAAATAAAGAAGTATGACGCTGTTACAATGCCGAAATCGTCTCCACCGTCTTGTGCGCGCGTTACTCACAGACGTCTGCAGTTCGTGGGTGACGACTGAAGGCGTTGCGAAAAAATAAAAATAAAAGGAGAGCCATATTCTCAGCTCCCGCGGCCACGCTCAGGCAGTTGTAGAGGATGAAAGGGACGCGTGGCCATAAAAACGCACGAATCGATCGCCTAACGCCGCCCAGGAGCCCGGCGTTCATTATTGTTGTGCAGCGTCAATACGACGTCGTTTCACTTAAGGCGCAAAAGCACCGGTAGTTTTCAAGATAGCATCCCTCGCATCGTTTTTTCCTCACAAACTCTGCTGCTTCGAATTTTTCGATATTGCACCCTCTTTACTAAGTAGGGCGCGTCCTTTTTATTACTACGTTGCATGCGTATGCGTGTTTCCTGGATTCCCAGTATCGATCATTTGTTCATCGGGTCTCTTAGGCCGTTGCGCTTGACAATTTTTCTGAACTTCGGACTTTATTCATTGATTTTGCTTTCGTGGCTCAGCATTTTTAGCGACGCCTGTTTACCGCTTAAAGCTCTGCACGTTCGCTAACACTCTTTTGCGATTTATGGTCGTCATTTTTGTTGTGTGTGCTTTTGTCGTTATAATGGTCTGCCAGGGCCCAAAGAAGGCGAAATTTTAAGTGAACCAACAGCGCAACAATATTACAGAAGCACACACCGCCGAAGGTACAATAGCCCAAAGGTTGCGGTGATGCGGCCATGATAAAAACGCTAACAACCATCGATGGTAGAATGATACAAACAAAACATGCGTCTTAAAACGAAGGCCGCCCAATCGTTATAAGGCATTCATGCTAGCTTGAAGAGTGGTGAAAGTGAATAAAGAACCAAAATAAAGATATTTAGGCAAGTGGTCTGACGAGCAAAATAAACTTGGAACTTAGAGAACGTGCAACCACTTGCTATGGTTCAATGAACTTTTCTTGCTTTTCTGAGGCTGGCGGAAGTAACGCTAAAACGCAGGGAGCGTTGAGTAGACGCAGCACTATTGTGCACTCAGTAGCACCGCTTTCCGTTGTTGAAGAGTCAACATGACAAACTTAAACTGTAAAGTTTAGTGACTGCAGATCCTTGTGAAACAGCAGGGTATCGAGAGAACGGTCCACGCCACGGGATAAAAAAAGAAATGTCCGCATTAATGCTTAAGAAATTGCCTACGAGAACATGCACTGCCACCTTCACGCACGTAAAACGAGCGTTCGACTGAAGGAGATCTGTGAGAATAAATAGTTCGTAAGACGAAAAGTTGTGTGTAAATTCTGCTCGACCATCAGTGACTGAAGAAAGAGCTTGGCTTACTTCATAAGCAATTCGTTGCAACACAACGTACTTGTAGATATCGGCGCCCTTCCGTCCATTTTTTTTTTGCGGAAGCAGTAAACACCGCCTCGGAAATTGAGGCTCGCGTTTTGACAAAAATAAAACGAAATGAGAGCTATCATCGTGAGAAATGACGAAAGCATAAGTTAAAAGAAAATTGCTGGGGTGCGCCCCTGATATTTGACACAAATAACCGCCCTGCCGTGTATCGATCGGCAAATGGGAAGCCTCGGTTAAGAGACGACAAGTGGAGTTGATGGTTTTGGGAGAATGTAGCAAGCTGGCTATAGAGAAGCAGGGGAGGGTGAGAGGCAGGGGTTTGGTTTTATGAGGCACATGGCTTCGCTTTATGGCGGAATTTGTTCGAGGGTGAAAGGGAAGCGAAGAAGCGCTTAGGGAAAAGTAGGAGGAACGGATGATGGGAGAGAAGGTGAGAGACGTTTTTCTTCGGTCAAAATGCGGCTGTCTACGAACCACGGTTCACCCACTGGGTCGTCACTGAGATGGCGAGCACCCTTTGCGTGGCGACGACGTTTACGTACATGGCCGCAGATCAAAGGCGAGGATATTTTCGTGTTCTATTGTTTGCCAGGATGTCACCCGTCCGTATAAGGGACGGCGTGTCGGACAGTGGCAGAGGCGCCATGGTACGATGCCCGGCCAACGACGCGGATAAGCTCTTCGCTTTTCTCATTACTTGCCACCTCCAGTGTGGTAGCACACATGACACGCATTCATGCGTTTCTGTCGTCTTACATCTATCGCTTGTTTTTTTTGTTTTGGTTGTTTCGGTTTTTTTGTGGTTGTTATTTTGTAAGCAGATGGAAGAGTGAATATAGTGTGATGCAGTCATTTTATTGTCACCAACCCAGTGTACTGCAATGGACTTGAGTAGAGACAGTGTCGACCACATTACATAAATCCAGAAGACGTGTCAGTGCTGCATCTACTTTGAAAATATTACGAATTCATAACACACACACAACACACACACACACACACACGCACACGCACACGCGCACACACACACACGCACGCACGCACGCGCGCGCGCGCGCGCGCGCGCGTGTGTGTGTGTGTGTGTGTGTTTAATTGTTGTGTTTTGAAAACTGCCTGTTTACTATGAGTACAATACGTTATATTCCGAACCACCCCCTTTTTCCCAACTGATTCTTGTTAGATGCATATTCATGTGTTAGTGGAGAAAATATATCTCGCTTGTAGTGTTTTTGCCATTATTTAGTCCCTATTCTTTGATCTGGATCACAGAAAAATGTTGAAGTATGTGATGAAGGCGAACATGCCAATAAAGTTCCAACATACCTACACACCTGACACAATTTATATGTTGCTAGGTAAAAGATATACATATACAAGCTATCAGCTAATTTGTTAAATTGCGATGACTGTATGTAATTTCCGAAGCGGATTTATTTGAAAAAAGAAACACTGGAGTGATTAGCAACGAACTTCCAGAACTCTCTTAATGAATATTTCATAGCATAACTTGGTCATATGGCACTCGAGTTTTCGAACAATTCTGCGAAATAAGCCTCCAGGCGTTGCGTTCTGAATTATGTCGGAGCTCTTCTTCAAAGGTCAGCTCTGCATACAAAACAAAAAAAAAACAAAAAAACAAAGAGCCCACCGCGGGCGATTTTGGTAAATACTCATTATTGAAATACCTCGCCGTGGTTTAAGCCTCAGTCAATCGAAGGTAACGCTCAGGACCCGAGAGAAATATGTAATCTCCTAATGCTTCGAAAAGACCCGATTTTCGTTCGTTGCCGTTTATGTGCGTTTATTTTCGATGAAGCTTCAAACAAAAATACGCTTCCCCGGAAGCTCCCAGTTACAAGTATTTCGCAGCCTCCGCGGGCCCGATTTCTACTCAACCATAAATTGCATTTGAAATGAACACTAGGAGGATAACGTATACTACTGTAATACCTGACGATGCTGACTAAATAACAGACGTGTTATGGCGCAGTATCGAAGCAATTGTTCTTTCCAAAAGTTGCGGGGAATAATTGAAGGCTTACATTAGGGCACGGTTTACGTTATTTTTCAGGAACGCATTCGCAATGGTGAACATCAGAACACGTGGGCCTATGCCATTTGAAACTATTACGGACAATGAATAGTTTATGTTGAATTAATCCGGCTTCCACCCGCGTTTTGTCGAGGCAAACGACTTTAGTAAGCTGTCATAGCGTACCGCGCTAAATGAACTGTCTGATATCTCTCTCTCTCGTTTTGTGCCGAGCAGCAGAGTGCTGTCCTCAGAGCGATGGTTGTATGGGTAGCCAATATAAAAAAAGCACCGTTCCATACAAAAAAAGTAGTGTTGCTGTGTCGCGGTGTATTATCTTAACCGTGTCAGGTTCGAGAAATAAGAAGGAAAAAGTGCGTCTTCTCGGTAGCACACACACATTCAAATATTTATTCCAAGAAAAAAAACTACACAAGCCACTCGCGTTCTATGCTATAATAAAGAGATACGTGCCACTAGTTATATTACATTTCACAGTTCACATGAAAAGAAAGCAACAAGGTCAAAGACCACACTTCACCGTGTGGATAGATAAACACGGAGCGTCCCAGATTCGGCACCTCGAAGCGTTGAGTCAAACTCGATGCTCCGCTAAGAGTAAAACAATGGGTCGCGAAGGGTTGTTATCGGGGCGCCTCGTGGTGACTCACGTTCGGGTGGACTCTGGGGCGGCCCGTGGACTTCTTCTTGGCCATTCAGAGCAACGGGCTCCGAGCCACCAGATATAGGCAGGAGCCCCGAGATCTCCGCATTGCTGCTTCTTCCGCCGAACTCTCCACTCCTCCCCCGCGCTGCTCCTCCACTCCTCTCTTTTTCTTCTCTCAAGTGCTCGCGCCACGAGGGCTTCCCGCATCTCTCATCTTCTTCTTTTCCTTTTTTTTGTCTGTGTCACTGTCGCGCTACACCATTGTCGTCTTTGTCGACATCAGTTCGCCAGAGTCTTTACACTTAACACAGGACATATTGACATTTAATAAAAAATTGGGCAAATATGGCCCAGAAGGATTGAATATAAACTGCCGTGATTATTGAAGTTGGTGAAAGAAAGATAATGTGGTGAACAAAACAGTGAAATGAAGGAATCTTGAAAACAGAGGGGATGTTGCGCGCGATTTCATTTCTGCCTGGCCTGCTATACATTATACAGCGCTCTGTGTAAGTGGCATGCCGATCCCTGGTCGTTGCGGGCGATAACAAACCATTCTGATTGCACAATTGCGAAACAATGATAAGACGAAACAATATAGATAAGTAGAAAAAAATTCACGGCATATCCATAGAGTGAAGGATGATGAGTGGGCTGAAGCGTCCGTCCGTGCGTCCGTCCGTCCGTCCATCCGTCCGTCCGTCCGTTCGTCCGTTCGTCCGTCCGTCCGTCCGTTCGTCTGTCCGTCTGTCCGTCTGTCTGTCTGTCTGTCTGTCTGTCTGTCTGTCTGTCTGTCTGTCTGTTCGTGAACTACACGAAATCATCAACTATACAAAAACCACTAACACCATCTAGTCATATTATTAACCATGGGCATAGACACGCAACGCCACCTATTGAGAAATTCAGAAACTAGAGGGGGCTACATACTACTGCTACTACTTTAGAGGAGGTAACGACCCACAGCCTAAGGAGCTAAGTAGTGCCTAAGTAGTGCCTAAGTAGTGCCACAGCCTAAGTAGTGCATGTTCACATAAATGTTCGTCAACTCAGGTATGCTATGCACATTCATGATGAATCGTAAAGCTAGTTCGTTGGGTAACCTTCTGTCGAGTACGGAAAGATCTGTGACAGTACGCACTGCCTATCTTGGCCCCACCAAAAAAAAAAAAAAGCCTTTTCGTGTGAATGACGCTTTTATATACCCAATCGTGTGGCGAAAATTTCGCGGCCGATTTTGCTCTGAGAAAAAGTGAAATCACTCAAACACCTGTTATACGCACCAATGGCAGCTCAGTATAGAGTGCACAGCAGTATGCGTATACTGTATACAAGTGATGACATACTTAGTGATTTGCTATAGCTGTCATGTGTATAAATCAGTATTACGACCGGCGAACTTCGGCAAGACAGTCTTCCTAATTCTTCTTGAAGGGGAGTGTTTTGATTTTCAGCGATAAAGGGAGTTAAATGCGAGTTTTAAATACGCGTGCGGGGAGCGTTGGCTTTATCCACGTTCGATCATGTTCATTCAGATGGTATCGCGCATTGCGTGCACTATCCGGAAACTAAGCTTACTTTTGATTTATATGTAAGAGAGAAACGAGAGAACAGTGCTATATATATATAAGCGAGAGGGAGATAAAAAATAGTTACCAGTGGTTACAGACGTTCTGTATTCGGTTTCTCCGTGAGTGCGACTGCGCCAGTGAAGAAGTTAACAAATGAGCCGGCGTAATTGTGCGCGTGGGCTTCGTACGCACGCGCGACAGAGCTGTACCGTATCATTCGACATACTGCTCTAATGGACCTCGGTCAGTCGAGACTCCATCTCCGAAGTTCACTGACCCTTCGATGGGCACGCAGTCTGGTACTTCCGCAGGAGCCCTGGTCCGCAACGGTGCTCTATCCAGGCGCCTGGACTAGCTCCGCTGCTTCCTTTTCCGTTCAGCGGGGCTCTCCTCTCCTGCGACTTAACTCCGCGCCCATTCATCCGTCCCGCGCCGCTTCGTTTGGCCCGGGGATCCAACGGCTCTGAGGCCTCGCGTGTATGTATGCGTGCCGCCAAATATGTTTGAACTCGGGTGGTTACGGGCACCCACCGTTTCGCCAGCTCAGCACCGGCCGCTCAAAGTCGCGTGCCGCTGATGGACGTCGTTTGCGGTCTCCGTTCTAATGGCCGTCGTAATCGCTGTTCTGCAATCGCCGCTGCTGCCTCTAGGATTACGCGCTTAATAACGGTGCTCCCCCCGGCAAAGCCCTGTTTACCCGTCGATTTTCTCGCCTCGGGTAAACCACAACCACTATCTCTTTTTTTTTTCTTCTTTTCTCTCGAGCCTTCCGTTCTCGTGGTTATAGCGTGGTTAGAACGGATGTTTGTGCACCTGCGTGCGGGCACATTGCTCGTAAATAAACTGGGCGTATACTTCCTGCTAACGTCCGGCAAGGGCAATATCGTTTGTGCACACGGTTTTTTCTCTCATTCCGTGGTTGCGCTTCGTATCCTCTGGTATTTCGCTCTTGCGTTGACTCGGATCTTAGGCGTCACTTTTGTTGTGTTCGCCTTGATGCAGAGCTATGATGCTACGTTTTCTCAGGTGCACATGCCCGCGAGTGACTCAGTCCTAATTAACAGATCAATGTGCCCCGATTTCACAAGTAAATAAAAAACCGGTGGAAGAACGAGCACATTATTCTTTGAATCCTGTTTTCTTTGTTAGTGAGGCTCGTTGCTACTGTTACAATCAGTCTCGCAGTCACGTCCGAGAGCTGCTCTTCCTGTGTGTCCATTTCGCTGTTTAAGAGCTTCTTACCTCGTGTCATTGGATATTGGGTTCAAAGGCGTGACGCTTTTTTTCTTACGCACTGTAGGGGGTTCTTCAATGTTATAAAGCGCACGTCCCGTCCTCTCTCTTTGGTTTCTGTCTTATCAGCGCTATGTCTTCATTGAACGTAACAAATGAAGCCAGCCGAAAAGTATGTTTGTCTTTGGCCATCTGCCAAATGAAGGCTTTCTACACGCATGTGTGTAACCGACAATGTTTCAGCTATTTTATATGCGATCAAACGCTTACACTCAAGTACGGTTATATTTATACTTAGCCATATTCGTCGTTCAAGATATAAAAGTTGTGTCTGTTAAGAAGCGTTCTTTGCCGTTTATTCTTCTTTATCTCTTCACTTTAGGTTTAATATTAACTTTGAGGCACTGACATTGATACTTTTTAAGCGGTATTCAATGGCGAATACCAATTATGCTGTTGAGTTTCTTCTCGTGCACACACGTGCAAAGGACACACGCGGGCATTAATATCTGTGTCTAATTAATGAGCTTACGCTCTGTTTTACAAGGGGCTAGCTAAACATTTAGCCTGCTCTCCACTGAGCTCGGCGACCTAGTTAGGTGACTCCATATTTACTGGGATTTTTGTTGATCGATGCTTAGTATCGCAGGTCTGGGACTGCGTCGCAGCGCATTCGCAGCCTACTCAGTCTCAAAAGCGTTAGTTCATTTCTTCGATCGCGCCAGCTTTTATGACCGATTCTGATCAACGTATCGACGAGCACTACGTTGCGTGGATGCTATATGCCAGAAGTTTATGTCTATTATTCGCCTGTCCTCTTCACCATTCCTAAAGTCCAGTTCAGCGTATGTCAACGTGTCCACTGGTTAAACCAATATAGCCATTCTCTCACCACTTCTCTTTCACCATCTCTGTTTATCTCTCTGGCTCTAGTTGCTTCAGAAGCGCAAAAGTATTTATATAGCCTCAGGAAAGCTTTGTTGTATTTCTTGTTTTATCTATCCTGAAATCTTCACTTAAAAACGAAGAGTCGTTTGAATGCAGCCCGACAGTTGCTCGCGGGCTTGTATACAGGCAGACATCTGATGGTTGTTTCGCGTTACACTTGGCTGCTCAAGTGCAAAGCTATCCTCGTTATTTTTTGATGATTGATATGTGTGGTTTACCCGCAAACTTCTTAATCTCATCTGCCCACCTAACCTTCTGTCTCCCCCTAACCCGCTTCCCTTCTCTGGGAATCCAGTCAGTTACCCTTAATGACCAGCGGTCAGTGGCGTAACTAGATAGGACGGCGCCCAGGGCAAATATATTTCCGCGCCCCTCATTATGCCCGTGATAATGTTTGTTATTATTATTATTATTATTATTATTATTATTATTATTATTATTATTATTATTATTATTATTATTATTATTCTTGCTGTTGTACTACAGTGTACTATAGCCGCCTTGTACGTCCATGCATCACACAACACACCAGAAGTCCACAATGGTAGCAAAAAAAGTTTAACAAAAAATGGACCTTGGTGGTCACTTCTTGTCATCTCGCTTTACTTAAAATATGCGAAATTCATGAAATCCATATAAGCACAGAAAATAGAATCACGAACTAGGCATATGTAAATAGTCCATACCATTTCTCGCTACATTACCGTGAAATGTATCATTCAAAATTAATTATTGCGTACGCCAAATCTGCATATGATGCCTGCATTTTTTTCATCAGTGCTAATGATGCGTTAAAAAACTCGTTCCGGCAAACCCTGTTGTCTCCCTGTTATCGCATATTGTTGCCTTTTATGACGTCAGTGCTGTAACGCTGATCGTGAATAATTGTTGTCAAGAAAAACCCGTTTTTTTATTTAAAACACTTTATTTACATCATTTGGATATTAAGACAAATATAAAATGCACTATACACTGGAACACTCCGTAAAAAACTAGAGCTGCACTTTCCTTGCTTTCGATGAAGCAAACTGTTCTATAATGACGTCAAAGTTCGTTTTTTCAGTTTCTTCTCTTTCCACACTCAGTAGCGCAAGGTCAGTAAGTCTGTCTTGGCCCATTGTGGCACGCAAATAGGAGAGTATTAGCTTCAGCTTGCTGAAGGACCTCTCACAGCCAGCGATGGAAACTCCAATGGTTAACATCATCTGAAGGGCGACGCGAAGGTTGGGGAATACGCCATCATCACCATACTCCACAATAAATTTAAGAAGTTCCTCCGGTCTTGATACTGTCTGGTCAATACGCCGTGAAAGCAGCAGCCTACAATCTAAAATCTCTTCATAGAGGTCTTGCGCGTTAACGTCGGAACTGTAGAAATTGCCAAATGTGTTGCAATTTGTTTTTAGTTCGTTTTTGTCTTCGCTGTAGCACAGCTTGTTGATGTCGAGCAGAAAGCCAAACTTGAGGTCGGTGTCCTGCAGGCGAGTAAACCTCTGGTCGATTTCCGAATGAAGACGATCGAGTGTGCATTTCATAACCCTTTCTGTTTCCTGTTTAGCCGTCAACGCCTCTCCTTTCGACTTTTCACCAGGCATCTGTTTTTTTTCGTCGTGCACGCCTTTCAACGTCGACATCATACGTCTCACAGAGACGAAGCCCTTCACCAAGTGACTCACTTACCAGAGTTTCCCTTTCTTCATGAAAGTGATCTCTGAGAGCTTTCATGTCTAAGGCAGCATCGTGAAAGTTCATTTTAGGATCTTGCAGTCTTTTTTGAACACGGTCTATGCGAACAAGTACCTTGTTCCAAAAGCCCAGCAAAATCAAAAAATCATAACTTAATATCCGCTTCTGCAGTAGTGCAGCATCACTTTTCGTCTCGCTCGTTTCTTGGTCATTATTTGACATTTCCTGAACAACTTCAAGTATCTTCTCAAGGTATCTACCGACCGGCTTCACTGCTTCGACCCTTGCACTCCATCTGGTCTCAGACTCTGATTTCACAACAACAGGCACTGCATTTTTTAATTTCTCCCAACGGTACGTTGAGCGAGAAAAAAAACACGTAAAGTGCTTCGATGGTCCCAAAAAAAGTCATCATCATGGCTTCTTCCTTAGCAGCATGTACACCAACCAAGTTCAGTGAGTGGTTGTCGCAGTTTACAAAGATTGCCAGTTTGTTTTTTTCCGCGATTCTTTGACTGACACCACTTTTTTGTCCAGCCATCACGGCAGCGTTGTCGTAGCATTGTGACCGACAGTCCTGTAAGTTCATTCTGTCCCTCTTCCAGCTTGCCAAGTATCACGTCAACGAAGCTCTCGGCGTCTTTGTTCTTTACATGGATAAAGCCGAGGAAGGACTCCTGAACATAAACAGATTTTTTATCAAAGTCAACTTCCACATATCGCACAACTTCTGACATTTGCTCACGGTGTGCCTGGTCGGGAGTGGTGTCAAAATAATGCCATAATATTTGGCTTTACGGATTTTTCGCAGCAAGGACTCGCGAACTGTGACAGCCATCATGTGAATGAATTCATTCTGTACAGAAGGCGATAGGTACGAAGTGGACCCTGGATGACTTTCAACGTATGTGAGGTGTTGCTTCATAACGGGGTCAAAAACGGCAATTAACTTCAAAAGACCAAGAAAATTTCCGACATTGTTCTCGCGGCTGGTTTGAAAACTCTCTCGATGCCCTCGTAATGCCAAGTTCTGTGTAGCAAGAAATTTTATGCAGTGGAGGACTCTCGTCAAAATTTCACGCCACTTGTGCTTTTCTTTCTCCATCTGTGACTGAAGGTCAGCGTCAATTATTCCCGTAGTATGCATCAAATTTCTTTCCATTTCTTTCCACTGTGAGAAACACATTCGGTGATTCTTTGCATTCTCGTGAAGGGTGATCTTCTCGGGTGCCTTCCATTTGGTGAATCCCCCCCTCTTGTTCCAAAGATGATAGGTGATCTGAGCGGGAAAAAAGGAGGCAACAAATGCAAAATGCTGCCTTTTTGGCAGGAGAGTAGGCCAGCCACGAACGGGTGACTTCTTCACCACGACCATCACCTAATTTCTTCTTTAAACCAACTCAGTCATTGATCGGTTGGTTTGTTGGCAAGAAAGGTCCTTCCCGATTTTGGAAATACAT